>BOPP01000008.1:12970977-13010720 GCA_017312745.1 Gryllus bimaculatus
AATAACAGTTTCTTTTATGAAGTTTTATTTATCAGGTTTTCAGTATCAAATATTGATATATAATATTTGATTCAAATTTGCAATTTGGGAAGAGCAAAATTTGAAAGTTCAGAGGTTTTAATGTACACGGCTAGTTATTTTAGCTAGCTAGTTAAGCTGGTATATTTGTGCCCCATAAAGCTCAAGTGGTATAACTCCATTTTCAGTTAGGTCGATAATAGGGTTCAACAAGTCAATTTATAGCAAATGTCATTTTATAATTAGCACAAATAATGTAGTTGTACATTCATGTTACACGATTATCATCCTAATTGAAAATGAAGTTACACTACTCAAGGGGCTCATTTTTATCCACACTTTTCTCTACATGGGGGAAAAACATTGGAGAAAAGAAAATTCTCCCATGGAAAACCCTTTTGAATGGAAAGCTAGATCAATAAACGTCAGCTACCGTGTGTATTGACATCTACTGATAATTAATAAAATATATTGGTAATTGTAATACTTTACAAAATTCTCATGATTTAATACAATTTATTTATTTTCAAAAGAATGTATGTTATTGGTAGAAGTAATTGTGGAAAATAAATTTAATTTGAACAAAATATCTCTATTTTCAACATTGTAGTTGTAGGCAGATGCAGAAAAAATTCATATTTTTTTAATTTAATGAAACATTGAAATTGGATCTGTGCCATCTGTATAAATGTATTTCACTCTAATCTTACAAGAAATTTAAAGTTTACTTGTGGTGCTAAACAGCACATATTTTCTCGCATTATTTGTAACTACTATGCAATATTATACTGCATGAACTACTCTTATTACCAGGCCCTAACAAAAAAGTGTATAAATCCTGTGCTAAATTTAGAAAACAAATCCTCTTATCACGTGGTGTAGCCAGAATCCATGTTTTGTGGGACCTTGAAACTGAAAAATAATTTGGTGATAAAAGTCTGCCTCTCTGTGAACAACACTAGCAACTGAACCAATTTTCTCCAAAATTGATATTCTTCAATCAATCTGGCTGATGTCGTGGTCCCTTGAATTCGAAACTGATATTTCAATTTTAGGGGTACTTTACATGGAGCCCCTTGGGACATTTTCCAAATAAAAAATAGGCTCCATTGTTTTTGGTTAAATTTTGCTGTTGGATAGTTATAGGGACGTTTAAGAGAATGGTGCATGTCTATAGCCGTTAAAAACTCTGATTTTTTGAAAATTGCAGAAGTTCAGAAGTTTTTCGAAGTCTTCCCACAACTAAAGTATTAAAGATAGAAAATTTTCCCTTAATAAAATCTGACTTTGAAATAAGGTCATGCACAATTTTTCGAAAATGTGAGTACTTTTCGTGTGATTGTGCATGGAGAAGGTGGAGAATGTACATGCTGATTTAGCACCACTAGTTGAAAAAAATCAAAATATCTTAGGAGCTTAATCTAAGCCAACCGTAAAAAATTATACATACATAATATCCGTTTCAAATGCGAGGGGCCGAATCATCAACCAGATCTATTGAGAAATATCAATTTTGGAGAAATTCTGGATTTGTTTCAAGAACTAGTGCAGGTGACGGATGGGCAGAGGTTTTGAGATGAATCACTTTTTCTGTGTCAACTACACTCAAAACGTTGGTTCTTACTACACTGTATAAGTCATAGAGAAAGTAATTTACTACACGTAGGAGAAAGAAGAATCCTCATTTTTGCTGTCAAGGACTCAAATACTTATTTTTCTGCAGAAAAAGTCGGCACTTTTTCTTGCAGCAACTTTCTAATTTTACAATGCAGTAATGGTTGCAGAAAAGAAAAATACCGACCCTTGGTCTTAAGGGGAGAGGGCATCATAGTACCCATATCAAATTTATTATTGATGTACTCTTTGTAGGAAATGGTTACCTAGAAAATTATGATATTTTGCACTCTAAAAGATACAGCTGATTGATATTGTTTTGACATTTTTGGGGATTGATTAAAAAATAATTAGTATTTTTTCAATTATGACTTTTGCCCTAATTTTTTCAGCATTTTTGGACAAACATTATGTATTATTATTTAAGAATTTACGTAAAAATGTCAATTTATTGCCAATACAACAATAAATGTATCTTACAAGTTATAATAAATTGCGAAAAATAGTTTCTAGGAAAAGCTAATTACAAAATAAGTACAGTTTCGGCAAACGCCATTGTACTTGTCACTGCTCTACTAGATCTTTACTGCTCCGTATTCTAGACCATCTTTTTCACTGGAAAAGACCAATACTACAAACGTATGTTTCAATGACTCATTAACAATCCAACATGCGTTCAAAATTACAAAACAATAGCCATACTTGTATGCAGTGTAAAAAAAGACATAGCTCATGGGCGCTAGGACATTTAAATAAGAATTAAAGGGACTTTCAGGCGCCATAGAAGAAAAATGTTGATATATTAGGAAAGTGAATTGAACTATTTATTTGGTCAAAATATGAAAATCAATAATTTGACCCATTTCATAGTACCGTCTCCCCTTCAGGAATACAATGACATTATGCCGAAAAGACGAAAGAAGAATTAAGAAGAATTACCCACCGGGAGAGGTGGTTCAGGGCATCAAGTGATCGCACTGCAGTGCCTCTGACCGGGCGGTCCTAGATTCGAGACCCGACGGCAACAGGATTTTCGATACTGGCTGGTTAGCTAGGTGCAGTTTAGTCGCTATCTGGAGGAGAATTTTAGCGGCCGTCTGCTCTAATCGGTAGATTTCCGTGGTTTCTCCTTCACTACAAGGCGAATGCCCGAGCAGTATCCTAACAAAAGGGCAATTGTCCCTTCCTTTTCTTGTTGTATCCTCACCCCTCTTTACATGCAGTTACACTCACAAGAACTTCACTATCACACAGGCCAGGTGACCGGTTTATCTCGGTACCCTGCTGATGAGGAGATACCCGGTTAGGGGAAACCCCGTTAGCTGGCTGAAGGTCGACGCTGGATCTTACCATCCGGGGGGGGGGAGATCACATCACATCCCACTATAAAGAATTACATGGCACGACACTTACGGGACTAATCTTAGCAGTTGAAGCGCCCGGAATCATCAATCATAATTACTCCGTGATGAAATCCGAATACAAAGAACCGTTGCGAAGATGTTATGGAAATTACATTGCATTCGAACGACGAAGTCATCACGTCCGTCAGTCAGTGCGCTATCCTTTTGGACGAGCGAGGGCCCGACGCGAGCCCATTCAACGCAAAGGGCAAGCGGGGTAAAGCCACCTGGCGCTAACGTAGCGTAATGAGAACAGATCGGCGGCGGCGCCGCGCAGGCGGGACGCCCTTCGCGCCGGAGCAGAGAGCAGCGTCGCGGCGCCCTTCGCAGGGGGGAGGGGAGGATGAGCGTGCCCTTCGCCCGCAGTGGTGGTGATGGGGGTGATGCCAGTGCTGATATCGGTGATGTGGATGGGGTGAGCGGGGTTGTGGAAGATGGTGATGTCAGTGATGGCGGAGGAGCGGTTGTGGTGAGTGAGACAGTGACTGGAGACGATGAGCCGTGCGGTGGCTATGGCAACAGCGACACAACCGTGGGAAAAATTGCAAGATGCAAGATTACAGCAGCGCCATTGGCGTTAATATAATTTGCAGCAGTTTCGTGGTCCCCGCGACATGTGATGTGGTGGCGACGGACGGAGGCGGTGGCAATGGAGTGTTGTAGTGTTCGCTGCGGCGGTAGGAGGGTATCCATTCGCGCTCGCGCTCCCCTGTGTCCCACGGGACAGCGGCGGCGGTGGCGGTGCACTGGGCAGGAAAGCGACTTCTCTTTGGACAAGCCCTATCGTGCCATTAGACGGCGTGACGAACATATCTTCATCTCTGGCTGCCATCTCCGGTAATGTAAATTCGCGGACTCGCAGCGTTTCCGGGCACAGTAATGGACTCATGATGATTTGAGTGAATTAATAAGGAATGAAGTAGCGTGCCTACTGAAGTGGGGCAGAGTGTGCATCAACCACAGAACGTACATTTTCTCCTAACTATTCGCACGTCGTATAATGGGTATTTTTCCTCCTTGGAAGGAAGAAGAACAACCCAAAAATTCATCGTTCACAAGTAATGGGATCATTCGTACATTATAATTTTTGTTAAAATTGACGCTGATGATCTGTGGCTCGTGGTAAATCCGTGCCTTCCAGTTCAGTATGTTATAGTTGTGTAGGTTATGTTCGTGTGATTAACATTGCATGTTCTAATACCTAATTCCAGAATCGTCATAACCTCTATTCCTTCAAATAATTTTATGATTTTTAGCCGAACTAGTGAATAAAACTGGGGACAAAAATTGTACATTTTGACTGTTTAATGGCAATGCATTAAAATGGAAAGACGAAGCTCTGAAAACCATAAAGCGAATAATCGATTAATTAAACATATGGCACTTTTACTTGGTACGAAATATTCTAAGAGTCAATGCAATAATTTACGTAATAACTAACTTAATTTCTGCGAAATATTTTAGATTCATATTGAAATTAACATCACGGCAAATAAGTGAAAACTTGTATACCTATTCAATAAAATTCGTAATGTGCAAGGCAATTGGTTTAAAATTCATATTCGATAAGAATTGTGTTTCTGCCTACGAGACGGAGAGGAATAAAATGTGCGCGGTTGACGCTATTTTTTGTCATATTAGGCGTCGACTCCAGGAATGGGTCCCAGTGTTATCGCGCCAACACTCTGGTTAGCCGTTAGTCCTCAAGAAAACGAAGAGGGAAGGCATTTTTATTTCTCGCAGATACTGATAACCACAAAAGTTTCAAAAGGAGACGTAAGCGGAAATGGGCCCAGATTTCGAATATTGACAAATTTTTATTCTCCGCGTAATTGTTCGGTTCTTATTCTGGCGTGTTTTGGAAACACGAAGCTTTGAGAGACTTTATGGCAATATTCATTGTTTTCTGGGTTATTGTCTCACTGAAACGACTATGAGGTAGGTCAATTCGCAAAATCAGAGTGTAAATATTGGGCCCAGACAAACATCAAACACACGAAATAAAAAAAGACGTAAAAATAACTAAAATAGGGCATATATTTTTATAGTTCTTTATTTTTCTTTCCAGTAAACGTTATATGATTAACATTTCCCGTCACACCAAGTCCTGAGTTGTATATCAAGATAATCATTATTGTAACATGTTGTGCCATTGAACGAAATTCTTCGAATTTACGTGTAGTTCATAAGGTTATCTCCGGCTATTAATTTACACGTTAAATAGACAAATGCTGTGCAATGCAGATGTTGAGAGAGATATTTTGTTGTTTGAGAACCGATAGAATTTCACTTGTGAAAATAGCACTATAAATCTTTCCATTTCGATGCAATCACTTATACTTCAAGAAAGTCGCAAAACGTGATCTCAGGGTTCTCACTTCGCGGCAAAGAGAGACAAAGTAAAACATTTACTCTGGAAACATCCAGATCTTTCCTGAGAAGCAAGGACGTTGCTTACCATGTAATTAGTGTTATCGCTACTGGCTATATAATTTTTTGACAATATTAAGACAATTTTCTAATGGAGGAATATCACATCCATTTCACTACAAGTTACCAAGAATTGACTCATGAACCCTGTACAAGACAAAATAACTGCCATAATTGCATCGCTATAGGCCTCGATTTCATTGTTTTGTAATTACACATAGACCTAGAGTTAGTAAACTTAACAACAAATAAATCAAAAATAATACTAAAATATACATTTTCAGTGGTGAAAATAATTATTTTTTAATCTCACTTAATTTATATAAAAATTTCCAATCTTCTTAATTAATTTCTTCCTTAAAATTTATATAGTCATAAGTTAATTTGCGCTAGTGTTTCTTTGTAGCCGCTGCTGATTTGAATCCTTTTTCTACATATATGTTAGATTTCTATGGTTTAGTTAAATTATGTATAATTTTCTTGTAATTATCTTGTCTATTGTACCAAATCTGTATTGTACTAGTTATAAGCTTGCTTAAACTGTACCCCGGCGCAAGTCATTGCTCATTCTGCTGTGCGGGTAAACTTATCTGAAGACGAATAAAATTTATTATTATTATTATTATTATTATTATTATTATTATTATTATTATTATTATTATTGAATAGGCCATTACTGACAACGGTACACGATTAACGGGTGTAATTTTCCAGGATCTGCTTTTCAGCTCTATCCCTCAGTACGATAAAGTTGTTGAAGTTATCGCCTTGAAGTGTGAATTATTATTATTATTATTATTATTATTATTATTATTATTATTATTATTATTATTATTATTATTATTATTATTATTATTATTGTCATTATTATGTTTAGGTTATTGAGTTTTCTAGTATACCAAGGTAATGTGTTCCAGATAGTTATAGCTTGATGTTTTCCACCTGTTTTGTTGTATAAACACTAACTTTGAATAAAATCGTAAAATTAGTAGTATGAACGCTTATCTGCTTCATTTGTTCATTACTTTGTTCTGCCCGTTGCAAATTGATCATAATTTCGACCTAGAGTGCAGGCAAGTCTGTGGGTGTGAGGTTATGGTTCATATTTACCACGGACATGACTTTACATACACATCGGTACAAAAATGGTTAAAGTAAGGTACACAGTTCACCCTTAGTGAAGCGGGGCGAGGGGAGGGGGTGGACGGAGGGGAGGAGGAGTCTCCTTAAGCCCTCCTTCAAATTACGCTAAGCACTCTGTTAGAAATGAATAAAACTTACCAATAGACGATTTTTATGGCGGTTTGACTGACGGTTTTATGACCCAAAGATAGGTCATTACGAATACCTGAATCATAGTCGACTTGCTTCCCGCGAACCACGACCCCTTCCGCACGGAACACTTATCACGGAACTGCCGGCAGCCTCGCCGGCGAAACCGCCCACACTTTTTTATATGTACATACTAAGTTACGCATGTTGATCGCCAACCCTCCCCACCGAAAGGTTACCCTCATTAACCCCTAATCACCCGTTGGCCCCTGCATCGTGGATTTTCACCTCGCCAGTACGGGCGATTTAAATGATTTCCTTAAGTTGTACCGTATACTAGACTTCAGCCCAGAAAATTCATGTCTTATTCACGATGGGGTGTCTCCTTTTTTAAATATCAGGTGAAGGAGTCTATGTGAAGCTTTGATTCAGCATTTTCGCCTACTATAGTGTGCCTGAATAGAGCTGTGAAATAAGCTTACCGGATCATTTGCCCCAAGTGTACTTTACTAGAGTTTCTGGCCCATTGCTTAAAACAGTTAAAATACTCGTAAATGAATGCTATATGGAATTTCAACAAATGCATTGAAATCAGAAGTATGTTTATTTATCCTGAAATATCGGTTAATTATGTTCGGGAAAAGAACAGTGGGGGTTGAAGAAAAAACTAGGAAAATATCCTGGATTTAAACAGTAACTTCTGTGAATTTCATCTTAGTTACTGACAATTTTTACAGGTGTCAAATAGTTGGTCTTCTTCTTCTTCTTCTTCTTCTTCTTCTTCTTCTTCTTCTATTTATTATTATTATATATTTATTATTATTTCTTGTTACTTTCTTCTTCTTCTCTTTCTTCTTCTTATTATTATTTTTATTCTATTTTATTATTATTATTATCATATTATGTATCTTATAATTAACTTAAGACCTTATGGCTGGTATTTATTAGTGTTCCTGCGAGTTTATTAACAAACGTGGTTTTACTTACTTTTACGAAGATTTTTAGCCCTCGCCACACTACTAAGTGGCGAGTTTAGGATGCTGAAAGTGCTATTGGTTCAGCCTCTAGTCTGACTACAACGAACATTTGCTGTCCTGACTCATAAAATTGAGGCCAATTTCTGCCTCCAAGTTCTTTAACCGCAAGCGGACAACGCAGGAGATCGTCGTCCGCCGCCGCCGCCAGTTGTCGATGGCAGCGGTGTGGCGGCGGGCGGCGGTGGCGCGCCCGCTGGGTGGCGCGCGACGCCGGAGCGGCGCCGGCTGGCGGGCGGCAGGCCGGGCAGGCCAGCTGCGCCGGGCGCGTGCGCTTGCAATTTGAAGTTCTCAAAAGAGCCGGCGGGCGGGTCTTTAACCAGTAGCATAGCCGGGAGGGCTAAGCTAACTCATCAGCGCGAACAAAGGGCTGCGAGATTGAGTTACCGCGGCAGCAACTTCAAAAACGAATCTTGTGATCGAGCTGCCCAAGTTTTTAGCGGACGCAGGAATAATTTGAAGCGACGTCGCGTCGGCCGGTACGGGCCGACCGTGCGGCGGCAGCGACGGCAGAGGGGGGGGAGTTCACGTCGCGATCTCGTCGCCGGGACTGCCCGCTGTCCCTCGTCCCGTGCAGAACTACGGGACTGTAATGCGGTGGATCTTAATTTCTGCTGGTCGGAGATGGCCTGTGTGTGTGTGTGTGTGTGTGTTTGTGTTTGTGTGTGTGTGTGTGTGTGTGTGTGTGTGTCCACGGCAGCGCGACGCAGGTCACCGCCAATGCAAGAGGTTCGTGTTCGCTCCGGGAACATCAAAGTGTAATTTCCTCTCTGGCAATTGTTGAATGCTTAAGACTATTTACTCTTGCGGAATGTACTCAGTTGCTTTGTTCATCTAATGCCAGATTAATGAAGAAATCATATTCACACTTGTTCAAAACAAACCTCACGCCAATTGTAAAGGTTATTGTTGAAGTTTTTACAGAGCATATCTCACTTTCTAATCAACTTCAGTCTCACTACATTTTAATCTGGACATTCTATATTGTATGAAATATGGTTTATATACTAAAGAAAAATTGTTCTGTGAAATTCGTTACCCGGAAAAAGGAATAGCTAAATTGCTAAATAAAAGAGTAGTATAATTATAAAGAATATGTTTGTTACCAGTTTGTAGTGTTATCTGGTGCTGAGAGTCGGAAAATAATTCTGAGATAATATTACATTCATATTATACACATGAACATAACTTTTTTCAAATTTTCTGCCACCCGGGTCTCATTGAACCACTTACTAGTTGTGTGACGTCGTGATAAATAGGCGGTAAATATATTCCATTGGATAGTAAATGTAGAAAATGTGTTCATGAGTCAAGGATCTAAACTTCAAGATAAGATTCATTTTGAAAAGAAAAAAAAGCACATTAAAACAACTATCCACTTTCAAAACAACAACAACAACAACAGTTTGTTCTGAAGACGACGCTTGCTGGAAAGAATCGCAATATCTGACTGATCCAAATTGGGGCAATTACTTCTTAACCATTCATTAGTGAAGCTTGCGCATCATCATTGTCAAAAATAAATCACTTTATCTTTATGAAAATTTTTACTTTTCCTCCGTACATTATAGAATAGGGAGGACAAGTATTGATGTCACGTCAATAAAACAATCTTGAAATCTTGAATTATCAGTCGTGTTTAAGGTTCTTTTGAACTGTTACTTCGCACACACGTCAAGCTTAAGGTATTGTATTAGTGCTGTTGCAAATAAGACTAAGATTGATGTAGGAGGCGAGGAAACACGCAATTTTGAACCCAAAAAGTTGGGATGGGTGGATGGATGTGTCACGAGTAATTCTGACAGATTAGAAACTTTTGAGCAGTATCTTGGTTAACTCGTTAAGATCAATGTCTCGTTGGACCATTCAAAAGATCATCAAGGTATTTTCATTTTATAGGGTTCTTAGAAACCCTTGTGACATTTTCAAAATTTCCTGAAGAAAAAGCTAGACTTTTTTTGTTTAAATTATCTGCTCGAACAGAGGAAAGTGCATTTATAAATATGCCACAGTTCCTATTTTTATTAAAACCTCCGAAATTTTGAAAATTGCGAAAGTTCAAATGTTTTTCGAATCTGTCTTACATCTCCAATATTAAAGCCTCAATTGCTCTCTCAGAGCGATTTTTATCTTTGAATTGAAGATCTTTAAATTATCTCATGCTCTTTTTTTATAATGGTAGTTTATGAGTAATAATACGAAGAGAAGGCAAAGTTTCGGTATGACACCTATTCTCACTAGTTTGTCTTGGACTCTTTAACATTTTCTATGGGAGTCTACATTTCTTAGGCAATAATTGATAATGGTGTGTGTGGTAATAGTTTCAAATCTATTTGTGCCAGCTTTATAAGGCAGTCAAAACTCCTGATCAGCGCTTTGACACTCCCTTTTGTGGGCACGGTGTGGGAATCCGCTGTAGTATAAAGGACCGAGGTTAAGACAGAATGAACATTCGTCCTCCCCAGGAATTGTATCGCGGAAGACCAACTTCCCGTTACATCGCTGAATCGCAGTTCCGCTACTTCTCGGAAGTACAGAGAAGAGCGAGTAATGTGGGATTTGCTGGAGCCCCCTCCCCCTCCCCCGCCCGAGGGCGAGCGGCGGACTAAAATCACTAAATCTGGCCGCGGAATGCGAGAGTCGACCACGAAGGCCGGGCGGAGCGGAGCGAAGCGGCTCTGCAAGCGTAGCGGCGGGCGGGCCAGCGAGCGAGCGAGCGAGCGAGCGGAGTTACGAGCAAGACACTCGAACTTGCAGCTGGAACTGTCCGGAGGAAGACGAATGAGCCGGCAGAAAAGTTGCGGCAGTACACGTTGTGTACCAAGACGGTTTTCATTTCAAGGGGAAACGTAGTATTTTTGTCTTCAAAGTCACTCCCGCGGCCATCGCTCTTGGCCGAGATCTCTTGCGCCGCGCAAAAGCTGTCGCCTTCCGCGGAAAAGCTACTTTTTTTTTCTTGCGGAGTTCTTAACGGGTGGCTAAAACGCTCTTGTAACTTTTTCGCAACAGTTGAGTTTTGAGTTCTCGCCGGTGCCTTTTAAACTGCGCTGTTACTGTTTCGTTTAACAACAGAGCATTTTATTTTATTTTATGTGCAAACGTGAAGGAAGTTGCGTTCTTTCATTCACGGAAATGCATTTTGGGCTTTAACCAGTTTTCACACTCATCCTTTTAAAATAAGGTTTGTTGAAACAATCTGTTGTGACTAATTTGCATAACTGCGTCTAAACAACTGTTGTTATTTCAAAGGTGGCATGTTTGTGACCATATTTTCTTGTCCAGTTGTTTGATTCATATTTCTGGGCACGTCTGCTATGATTAGTCCCGTTAGTGTATTTAATGTTTTATGCCTGGGGGTGGAGACGTGTCAACTCCGGCGGACGGGGAGATCCGGCGCCGACTACATGTCGGCTTGCAGGGGTATTGCCTTTCTAGATATCACATCCTGCAAGACACTGCCCCAGCCGGGACATGATCTACGCTCCCAAGTGGTCTCCGGGCAAGTGTATTAATGTAGTTCGAGTAAGTAGGTCTGTAACTAAGGGAAGAGGATAGGGCAAGGAAAGGAAAGCAAAGGAATGATCGCCTAGCCCGTGGTCCGTTTTTAGGATACTGTCCTGGTATTTGTCTATTTTGATCAAAGAAACTACCGATGAGAGCAGCCGGCCGGTGGAATTTTCCTCCAGACAGTGGTTGCATTCGATCTAGCTGACAAGCTAAGGTCGAAATTCCGCCACTATCGAGACTCCAATTCTAGGACCTCCTTGTCAGGGTCACTGGAGAAACAGCAACAATCCTGAGCCGCTCAGTCGGTTATCGTGTTGAATATATTATTAAAATTGCATTACAAATATCTTCGCACATCCTGGCTGGTTTTAATTTTAAATCCATAATAGGTAACGTCGTGTTTATTTCAGATTCTGGTTTTTCCGCAAACACTTTGTATGTACAATATTTTTTCACTCTATCGAAGTTTTGCTCCCCAGTTTTAACAAACATTTGAATCTAGTAATGTGCATCTATATCTGGCCTTTCATTTTCATTTTGTTTGTAGCAGAGATCACGTTTATGGTTGTGCTCAGTGTCAAAGGCACGACCTAATACGTAGTGTTAGTCTCAAGAACAATCCTTGCAGGAATAACTAGAGAAGTTTGAAAATATCATAATTAAGTGGCGTAACAAATTTTTAATTGCTTCCTTGCTTTGTTTAAAAGATTTATCTGTCTCATTATTGTTGTATCTGGAAATATGAATTAGCGAGCGCTGAGCCGACGGCTCAATGTAATGTTTAATTGAAGTTCGAATTGTGGATAGTTGAATCAATTATCTATGTAAGTTACAAACATTGCAAACGTACACAGTGATAAAGTAAACATTCAAATAGATAGAATCTCAATGCAGCTTCAAGATTTGAACAATGTAAGAACAATTATGTTTTAAAGGTAAACTAGTATAATTCTATATCTTGAGTACCCTTGACGCCCTTCATTATTTTCTCGAAAATAAGATAATTGTTTGTGATGATGTGTGTAGTTTTGTTTGGAAGCCTGTATATTAAAGCTTTTATAAAGACTGCATTGGCGTAAGCTTACTTAACTATTCGTAATTTATTGATTGGTGATAGTTCATACATACTCCACTCGACTCTTATATCAGTGAAGATCAGTTCCCTCCCTTGGTTCACATTTCCCCCCCCCCCTCGTTGGGGGTCATGATGTCATCTCACAAATTTCTTGCTCGAACATTCCCCTGCACAGCAACTATAAAATGTAACTTAATTATTATTTTCGAAGTTGCGCCAAAAGGCAGTACATAACAGTCAATGCAATACATTTGGATTATTATAACCATATAAACCAACGACGTCTGCTACTACAATTCATATATTATTTATTGTATGAACCAAGCCACCACAATTTGGTTGAGTTAAAAATGTAGTGCAAAGCATTTGATTACTTATGAAAGAAATTATAGATTATTTCTTTAAGATGTTCCACTGCCATAACATTCCGTTCATCCTTTGGTAATAACATTCATATTCCCAGGTTTTCGTAATATTTTCATTAGAACATTTTGCCTTCTTTGGTCCGTATTTTTCTTAACATTTCTTCAATCCGAATTAAACAATGTTTAAACCAACAAGTAAACTTATTAACATAGAGGATAATTTAGAGAGCAATAAAATGCTAGAAGAAGATGATATACTAATATTAAAAATATTTTTCATATTTACTTGGAAGTCTCAAAAGCTATGAACCTCTGTAATCTGAAGTACTGATGTCTGCACCCAAGCGTGTCTAAAAATATGCAATATTACGGTAGATACATGTTACAAGGGTGTTTTTCTTTTTTTGATTAATGAAATACTGTAATTAAATATGCTTACTATTAAGTTTTATTGCACAGAGTATTCAGCATACGGCTTCCATCTCCCGAAACAACAGAAAGGCGCGACCCGAATTCGTTAAAGCTGTTCACAAGACATGAAGTATGCAAAACGAGATCTTCACAAGTTGTTTTACACGGGCGAAAAGGATCGACTTTCATAAGAAAACTTCGCGCTCCGTTGAGATCTAACTGGAATGCCGAAACAAAGCGTGCCTGCGCATACATTGTGTGAAGAACAGTCCTTTGCCAAGACGCCGTGACTGTTGATTTGCTCTACTGTAGTTTCGCGAACTTAAACTTATTCAAATTCCGTGAATATTAATGTGTTTGCGCGTTGTCGCGAAATGCTCTCACAAAACCAGGTCGAATTTCTTGAGTTGCTCGCGCTGCGCTCGTGGGACGCTTCTTATTACTCCACATCCTACATACATGCACATGCAAATTAAAGGGGCCCATTACAACTTTTGTTGTTCCAGGGTTTATCAACATTTTTTCACCTGTAAATATTCACTGCGATTGTTATGTTGCGCAAAACGAGTTTAACTCTCAGTTAATTAACTTAGAGTTAATCTCTAAGGAAATTAGATAGGTTTTTTTACACAGAAGGGCTTCAAGTTAGGAATGATAATTTCCAAGTTTTCAGTCACCTCAAATCCCAGTCGTTTACCAATATGCCCTCAGCTTTATATACCAACGCTTTAGTGCTTGAAAAATATTCTAAAAGTGTTCAATTTTTGTGAAAAATCGTGGAAAAAGTCTCAAAGCTTCATGAAATGGAAGAGGCCCCAAGTAATCTCTAAGGACGCTCAAAAATTGTACTAACGTCGATGCTGTTATTTACTGGCTCCGAAGATCTATATCACCAGTTACCTTTCGCCATTGCCAACTTGTTGTCCACTGCTTAGATACTTTTTTATTAACAGACTATGGCACATTTAGACAGTTATCTTTTTACTCTTTTGACGTATACTCTCGAAATTAATTATGGACACTTTTAACTTACCAATTTCAAGGTGCAACATATGAAGTTCCTAAAAACCGCCCATTAGTCATGGACAAGGCCAAGAATGCCTGTTCGGTATAATTAAAATCGTGACAAATAATCGCCAGTACGACCTGCTGAGATAGCTTAAGTCAACAACTGTTACCTCTGTAGACCCTGTCCGGAAAGTCCTAGGGTTTGAGAGACGACGATGGCGGGCTTTCGACACTAGTTAGAAAGCTAGGTCGAATTCAGTCGCTGTCTGCAGGAAAATTCTACCAGCCAGCCGATCAGATTAGTAGTTTCTCGTAGTTTCTCGCATCAACACCAAGTGAATGCCCGAGCTCTACCATAACAAACGGGCCACGGACCGAACGCTATCTCTTGTTCGTCGTTCCTATCCGATTTTATCCCTTCACACACTCCCTCTCCCTCCATCTCTCTCTCTCTCTCTCTCTCTCTCTCTCACACACACACACACACACACACACACACACACACACACACACTTAGACGCTCTAAAGTACCACAGATCTTGGGAGACAAGTCGGTAACTTACGTTTGTCCGGGCTGGGTCGCATTCCTCCACGCCGGGCCGGTCCCTCGCTGGCAGAGATACCGAGAGGGGAACACGCCGACGTGTAGGTCGGAGCCAGATGTCACGTTCTAGTGAGGAAGGAACACCGCCTCCTCCCCACATATTTCATGCACTACACACAACTAGCTGCTGTAGCAGTTAATACGCCTGGAAATACGAAATACACAACTTCTGGACAGGAACTGAAGCTGAAACTATATATTTAACTAATCCTCCCGATTAACTCGGCTGCACTATGTATCAAAGAGGGAAGGCCAATGTACTATTGTTCCAGCATTAAAATATGTACCGGTTTCAGTGTTGAAATAAAAAATATTATCATCTCAGTTGAAAAAATGTGTAAGAAAAAGACATTTTTTTTGCATTTATATATTTTTCTGTGTTCCTTTTAATATTTCATACTCACGTTTTTAACACAATAGTATGAAGAAAAAAATTATGCGCAAATTTTATTTTCATGCCAGTTTGCACTGCATATTTAAGACATTATACAGCATATTTTGACCTTTTAAGGAACTATTTAGGCAGCGAAAATAGAAAATGTTAGTGTAGTTATTAGACCCATCGTGCACACCGCGCGGTCGCAGACCCCTCCAAGCGAAGACCCGCCCCGCGCCGCGCCGCGCCGCCCTGCGCTCAGAGCTGGTGCAGTCGTGGGCGCGGTGTGCGAGAAAAATTCCTCCCTCGCGCCGCGCCCTGCGCCCCTGCCAATGAGCTTACGCCTACGCAACGAGACTCGCGGTTGGGGAACAGCCACGGCGAAGGGGGATGAAGCTGGTAGTGCGCCTTACGAAATGAATATGGTGCAGTCGGTAGTGACGGGAGTGATTTTGACGATGAGAAGAACGTGGTATGAGATAAGAACATTTGTTTGAAAGGGAAAAATATAATGATAGTATAATCGAGGAGGAAAATCAGTGCGATGGCGTTTGCTGTGGTGGGCGTAGAAATATGGTGGAGGTTGTGACTACTTTTGAAAGTCCTGGCGAGGGGAGGGCTGAAATTAGTAAACTAGGAAGCGGTGAGAAAGTAGCTGACAAAAATGACAGCTGGTGATATTTATCCAAACTTCTTTGATGATATTGACACGTGTTTGTTCCGTTTAATGTATTCTTGGACACGGTGTACATTGTTATAAAGAAAGGTTCCCGTGTAAATTCATGTTTGATGTGTTAACTTGAAATTGGATGAAAGCGTGACAGAAATTTGTACCATGAAAATGACGTTTTTTAATACTTGTTTTATTTAATGCATGAAATTGAGTTTCGGGGATTACAGCACGAAATTGCACGTTTTTGGTAATGCTGCTTAAAAATTGCACATTTTGAGGATTTACTGGCTGAATTTGCAACATTCATAGTTTAATTGCATAAAATGCAATTTTTATACTATCAACTTGTTTTAATTAACACTTTTTAATAGTTTGATTTAAGAAAAACGTTTTTATAACATAGCCCCTCAATGCATTCGGGTGGTGTGTTAAACCTGCGTGCCGTTTAATATGAATCAATTCAGCATTTTGATACCCTACAAACTGATCGTCTGTACCTTTCTCGATGCCTATTGACTAATTAAACTTTCCGAGGGATTGCAGTTGGAAGTAGGGATATACGGTGTTGCCAAGAACTCGGTCCTCAGCCCCGTGATGGAATGAGTTTTCATCATCCCTTTCCATGAAGCGCGCCTTAGTTGCGGCTTATGAGAGGAGATATGTGGTATCTTCATTGGAGATTTTAAGACGTCGGAGACGACGGTAACAATGCCATGAAAGTAGTAAGGATGACGATGAGAGAAGGTAAGTAGAATCATCATTGGAGACGAAGTTTATGACGACGGGGATGACGATAACAACGGCGACGTCAATTTGCCCGAAACGACAGCGACAAGGGCGACAACAGCAGCAGCTGTTGCGGCGGCGACAGAGGCAAAGGCAGCGGCGGTAGCTGCAAGAGCGGCAGCCTTGGAACATGGCGCGCGCCAGCGGGCGGAAGGAGGGCGGGCATTTCCCTAACGAGTGTCAAACACCCGGCGCCCGCGCTGGGTGCGGAATATTCATACGACGTGGCGACGCACGGCTCGCTGGAACTCTACCGCCGCGCCGGCTGCGTTCCCGCACCGCTCTCCGTCCCGCCCGCCCCGCTCAGCCCTGCCACACCTCGCCGTCGCCTCCACTTCACCCACCTTTCGCCGCTTTGCTCCGCCCCTCCTCTGCCCTCCGCATCGCTCCTCCTCGTTCCGCCTCATCCCACCTTCCCCGCCTCCCCGCCTCGCCTTGCCCCGCCTCGCCTTGCCCGCCTGCGCCCCGCCCGCCCCGCCCGCCTTGCCTCGCCCCGCCCCTCTTCGTCCCGCCTCGCTCCACCTCACCCCACCTCGCCCGTCTCACCCTCGCCTCGTCCCGCCGTCCCGCCGTCCCGCGCCTCTCGTCTCGCCTCATCCTGCCTCATCGCCGCCTCGCATCGCCCCGCTTCCTCGCAACGCCCTTCCACGCCCTCTTCGCCCCCGCCTCGCGCCGTCTTGCGTTAGCCCTTCCACTGTGCTACGCGCCTTCGCGACTCCTCTTCTGCAACGCTGTTCTGTTTGTTCTGTTCTGCTTGCAGCCGCTCGTGGCACTTCATCATTGAAGGCGGGGCTGTGCAGGAGGCGTTGCGTTCTGGGGAATATTGCTCGCGATTTGACCACCATGCTGCTGCCTTCGGAACGGGACGTAATTTTCTGGCTTTAGAACGGAACGCATTCTTGGGAGAGTCGTCCGGATATGACTAGGCACAATGGATACCGGATATGACAGTGATGCGATGTTTCTGTACAGATTAAACCTCAAGAACTGTGGCCGTGGAAACCTTCGTGTCACTTCATCAGTGTCGATCGCGCAATGTATTCATAAATTGCAGAATATAATTTCAATGTGCGTAAACATGAGTTTGTCTTCCCTAGAATATTTTGGTTCATCTTATTGATGTTACTTCTCAATGTGGTTTTTTCGAAATTTAAGAAATTCGAGAATATTTCGTATATTCTGAGCAATTACACTTTCACGATCTTCATCTTCGTATTAACACTGAGGATAGGAGAGCCATAGATTGGCATCTTGAAACAGGGAAATGTAATTTCTATTGCTTGTAACTACATCTGAAAAAAAGATGAGCATGACTATGTATTGAATATTTAATTATACGTAAAAGTAGAACTGTTATGAAATACGGTCACATTTTTTGTCATGATATTTTTTCTCTTAAATATTAAATGTGCGTAATATAGTTTACTTTATGACTTCATCTTTTGAGAAATGCATTTTCAACTAGCCTTGTGAACAATTCTTACACATTGTTTGGAACACCACGCAATTAATTTCAAGATAACACAGTAGTTGAGTGTTACCCCAATTGATGTTACCCAAAGGAACGTTGAAGACCGCTGCTCTCTTCTCTCCCTTTTCTGTCTACCTTTTGAAGCATTCTTCTTCTTCACACCATATTTTTAACAGAGTTTGTACATATGTGTAATATTTTAGACGAATGAAGTACATCTTGCATTCTTAGTTTTATTGTCCTGTAAGTGCGTCTGAAAAGAAAATACATTGTGTTTTGAGTCAAATAGCCAAGTAACCTTAATTTTCGTATTATTCGTTGGTGACATCACCATGACGATGATCTCTACTCTTCACCCACTGCCTTTCCCATGGCGACACCTCTGACAGTGAGCATTTTCAACGCTCGCCCATCTCGTAGGTAGCCAGGCCAGGAGATTCGTCTTCTGTCCGCACAGCTGCACATTCTCCGCTTCCACCGCCGCTACTGCTGCCGCCGCGTCGCCCGCCCGCCCGCCCGCTTTGTCTGGCGGCGCAATCTGCAGCGGCACGTGCATGACATGCAACCCACCCCCCTGTACGCGTCGCGCTCGCTCGCCCCGGCCGGCCCCGCCCCTTCCCCTCCCCGCCGCTCCGCCCCCTCCCCCACCCGGACAGGCGGGCGCGGGCAATCAGCACGCGATTGTGCGTCGACCCCGCCCCCCGCCCCCGCCTCGCCGCGCATTCGCGGTCGTTCACTCATCCGCTCACCCGCACGCTCACCCGCCACGCGTGGCGCGCGCCCCCCGTCCCTTCGCTTCGCCCCGCCCGCCTCATTTTTTCGCCGCACAATTAATTATGTGCAATTTGTATTTGGCGTTGTGCAGCGGCAGGTATTTATAATAATTAATGTGCCATCACAAAATGAAAATGCAGCTTCGATTTTGATCGGGAAAAGAGTCGAGCTGGCGCTGGCTGGTTCGCCATGCGTGGACGGTGCGAGCGAGGGTGGGAGGAGGGTGGGGCGGGGAGCAGACTCCCTTTTGCGGGATGTTTTTCGGGCGCGTGATCGCTGTTGGGATGGAACATCGCGTGCGCAAGCCCTGCTGTGTAGATTGGTGATAGTTGGTGGGCGGAATTTGGCGAACAGGTTCGGAGGACATTTTTAAGCTTGTCCATAGTTTAACGGAAGGCGAAACCAACCATTACAATATAGCCAAAAGGTATCATGATATTGAAAATGTCAAATGATGCTTCAAAAAAAAATTGAAAAGTAGTAACACATCCTGTAATGTAGTTGCACATTATTTCATTGAATGCTTCTTAAAATATTTTTGTTTGAATAATCTTCTCTTTTTTATAAAAAGTACAGAAAAAACAAATTAACTTAGATGTTAGAATATGTGGTACACTCAAAGGTCGTTAATTTACTTTCAATAATTCTGAATTTTGATATTTAGTAATGCTGTAGAATGCGTCATGGTGCCTCCAACATTTCAATCATGTTGATAAGAATATATATATATATACATATATATATATACATATATATATATAGAGAGAGAGAGAGAGAGAGAGAGAGAGAGAGAGAGAGAGAGAGAGATGTGCAGGATAAACTAACTTCTTGTTATAGTAACTTATTATTACAGAAAAAATGTGTATATTAGTATAATTATTTTGCACTTAATATTAAAACATTCATTGTTGTGAACTTGCGAAACTGTTGAAAACTGATTTTAATTTTTCTAACAGGAAACAAATACAATGGAACGTTTTATTCCTGAATGTAATTATTCCACTACAGAAACGATAGATTTTTCTTGACAATATCAAATCAAAAGTGTGATCAAATTAAATGATAAGTTAAATATTCACTCATTTATGTGTATTTGATCTTTATAATCTGTACGATCACTATTAAGACTGCTTCGGCGTTCGACAAGGCGAGCTACCGCTAGCCGAATCCCTAGAAGCGTGGATAGTTTTCTTGCTATCATGAAACATTTCGTGCCCGCTCGGCCAGCAGTGTGTTGGTCTTATGGATCAAATCAATGGAAGAGAGCACTGCGCAGAGCGCCTCGGGTACTTGGGATTGGTCGAGAAGTCGCTCGCTAATCGCCGAATGCATGGAGCCGCCTTTGCGCAATGTTGTGAGCTCTCGGAGAATATCATTTCTCACAACGGGTATTCTCCGCTCCGCCTCTGCGACAAGTTGCAGAAGGCGAAAATTATGGAACAACTCTTCTGTGAGGAAAGACATTCCTTCACTTGCGCCTTACGTGCCTTCAGTTATCGTCATTCTCGGTTTCACCGTCATCACTTATTTTCCGACAACTTTATCTCCGCACCATTTATTAATTTTATTTTTAGAACTATTTTAATAGATCCGTAGCAAATCAATTTTAAATCGGTGCCATCATTAATAAGTGTTTTTTATACCATTTGTGTATTTTATAAAATGAAACATATAATTGTTAATCGCCAGTGATTAAAGTGCGAGTATTATTGGATTTATATCATTGCTTAAAATGAAGTACACGAATTTGTGATTTATTTAGTCATGATTCGCTGTACGCACGGGATGACATTTTGGCTGATTCCAGTTTAAAGGTTTCATATTGATTTATAACCATGTAATACACAATTGTACTGGCCTTGTGAATGAATCTTTGCACGCTTTCATTCTACGTTTGGATGCATCACGGAATGTTAATGCAACTTTATTTTACAATCTGCTCAGTAAATGACATTAATTTTTATTTCAAGGTGACTGAAAGGAAGCTTTTTATTGAGTTGTTGTGTATAGGCTCCGTGTTCCAAACCTCGGTATGGTCCGAAAGATAACAGAATATCATGATGGCAATACCCATGTAGCACTGGGTAATTGTGTGTGAATTCCCATAATTGTAGATGAAAATTGCGTAAATTGATGGTATCCATAAATTGTTCAGATTCGCATTCTCATGATTCTAAGATTAAACTAGTGATGTAACAGAAAACACACAGACTTTCTCGAACTAGTTAGTTTTCTAATCCTTTTAGTCTAATCTAGTTTTCCGGCATTGCCCCATTCTCCTGCCACATAAGATTAAACATACAGCATGTTTCAGGATCTGAGCCACTGCCGCCCATCCTTAAGTCGCAGAGGGGATATCCTAGAGAGCCGAACCCCGAAAATGTAAAAGGTCTCAAACGTTCTCATTTGAAGATTACGATATGGGGAACATGACTCGAGGACATGCCAGTCATACAACAGGTTGTAGGTGCGTAGAAATCAAAGTTTGCGAAGATATTTTCGTTTTGAGGAAATATGTCATTCCAATCTAAATAATGAAGTATACGAAATAATTTTTAAGCGATAGATATATAATAATAGATTATTTCATTCTTAATGTTATTTTATAACGTACTATTTTTCTAACTCTACAATTATTTAAGAGTGAACTATCGTTTTTAAGTAACACTAAAACTTGTTTGTGAAGTCAAATATTATTTTAGTCCAATCGGTGTTCAATTAATATACACGCAAGTGGCATTTAAGAAGTGTTAGCATATCGCAGACATACGTTTCTGACACCCGTTACATTTCAAACAGTCTAAGATAACTTGAAATTGTTGTTTTTTCTCATTCATTTTATTTTTTAAAATTATTCATTATTATTTTAATTTGTAATTTTTGAGACAAGACTTTTTTTTTTGCAAGTAACTTATTTTTTCAACATTCAACCCCCCTCTCTGAACCTCGATCATTACCTTGTCATTACTTTTTATTTTAATTTTGAAAAGCAACAATTCAAAACGCGATCGCGTTGTTGGGGCCGTTATCAACCGGAGCCACCGCCATACCGATTAGCACAGGACGCGCCATGCCATCCATTGTCGCCTCCGCGGCGCGCCACGGAACGTGACATATCTGGCCGTGTAACGCTGCGAATCGCACCTTTATTGTGTGTACCCGAAAGGTATCAGCGGCCAGCGCCGCGCGCGCCCGCCCCCGGGTCGGGACGGCGCCTTTTAACGGCGCCGCATTTACACCGACCTCTCTCGCGTCGCTACAAGCCATCGGCCGCCAATGGCGCCTACGAATCACAGCCGCACGCGCGGGAATGGGAGCCGTCCCGCTCGCGCGCCACGGCCACCTCCACCCTCACACCCCCATTCCTGCCCCACTCCCAGTGCCGTTCCTGCCACAGCCCCAGCCCTATCCCTGCCCTTGCTGCCGCCGCCACTCCACGAACCCACGCCTGCCGCAACCCATGTCACTCTTCCCTCCATTCTCCTAGAAGGAGAGGTGGTTCAGGGCATCAACTGAGTTCATTGCAGTGCCTCTGACCGTGAGGTTCTAGTTTCCTGACTGTAGCAGGATATTAGGTGCTACCTTGTCAGCTAGGTCGAATTCACTCGCTCTCTAGAGAAGAATTCTTCTCTTCCCCTTCCTTGTCCTATCCTCATCATTTACATTACGACTACAAAATCAAGATAAATGAAAGTAACTTAGCACGTACAAGATTTCCACTTAGGAAAGAAACTTGCCCACCTATTATGATCAACAGAAATTAAATACAGCAAACCGAGAGCATTACATATTTAAATATTCATATGGACAGATGTCTCACGCGAAAAAACACATTCAAGCAAAAACAACTGGTACAGTTATAACTGAGAAAATTCTTTTGGCTTATTGGACACAAATAAAAATTATCACTTGAAAATAAATTATTACATTATAAAACCATTCTAGTTCCTGTATAGATACACAGAATTCAGATCTGGAGCAGTGCCAGCAAACTAATTTGGCAATTCTACAAAGATTTCAACCAACAATTTTTTAAATAATTTCATCATTCCCCTGGTGCATAGCAAATGCTGCGAGACTCAATATAATAACAGTTCAAGAAAGAAGGTTTTGAAAATTGGGCAGAGACAAACATATTATATGAAGAAAATTAATAGACAAATATAAAATAAAAGTTCATTTAATATTAATCTGATAACATGAAAAAAGTATTTAAAACTATCACTAATTTCTGTTTCTTCTCTGATTCCTTCGCTCCTTTTTACCGTAACTACTTTAACATTTTTACTCCCTTCATTGCAAACTTATTTGTTTTAATAAACAACAACTTTATTAAGCGATTTATTTTACATCGTTCAGGCTTTCGACTCTTTCAGGTGTTCCTTGAAGAACACATATAACTTATCACAATGTTAACAGAGCAGCCAAGGCAATAGCACAGTTTAGTATCGATTGGGGAAACTCAGACGGGCACCTCCAAATGATTTAGTAGCTTAGGATATATTAACGTGATGTGTGAGAATGGAGTAGAGTCCGTGCCGGTTTCTACGGCTCGGGATTGGGGCAGCCTGCGAGGCCTAATTTGCAAATGAAAGATTCCGCAGACTTTTTGCATGTTGACAAAGAAGTCATGAGATATAGATATATACAGTTTTGGATGGTGGGAATTATAAAATCAGAGTGGAGTGAGTTGTTTTTTAAAATCCAATGCTCTTTTGTGCTTATTCTTAGAATTTTATTTTGTGATGTTTGGTTTTTGCGTATAAGAGTTGGAGCAGCATTATAACACACGGGGCAAGCATATAATAATGGAGGTCATAAGAGGTTCTGTATGGAAGAAGGGCGAGTGCGGTTGAAAGAGAAGAAAGACAGTTTAGTATGGGGCCGAGTTGGTGTAGTTTTGGATTTGTTGTTTGACTTTAATAGGAATGTGGCTTTTCATGTTAAATGAGAGTCAAAATGCCGTTCTAAATATTTCACTGAAGTACGCATAGAACTATAATAGATTTAGGAATTGCTTAGAATTAGCGGGGTTGATAGGTTGGGTACCTAAGAGTAATTGTCTTAGCTGTTGATTTAGTTTGATTCTCCTCTTTCTAACGATCGTCAATGTTATTGCAATACGAACATGATAGTTTGAATATCATATCCTAATTGGTAAAGCACTGTGTGGTCAGCGAAAGTTTGTGTCATAATCTGAGAGAAGATCTGTAGTAACAATATTAAAAAGCAGTACAAGAGAAACTGTTGAATCCTACGGGACTATGGCCTTTACTTGCCGTGGGTTAGGACTGAAAGTATCTGTCTACTTAAAAGGAGTTGTGCCTTAAAATGGGTTATTACAAGATGTAATTACAATGGAAGACCATTTTTTTGTTTGGTCAGAATCCCACGTAATAAACATGATCAAATGGTTGCTGCTATTGTGTGACCTCATTGAAATCTCGTGAGTATATACTTACATAATCTACGTTGTTGATGAGGAAGGGTGAGATATTCAGTGAAGTCTTTTTATTACAGAAAGTTTCAATAGGAGAAATATATTCTGGGAAAGTATTAGTTTTATTGAAGATGAAAGAAGTATATATTTCTTCTGGTGGAATTCGAAAGATTAGAACGCGAAAGGATGTAGGTATTGTAATGTGGCTAGGCCTTCGGCCTAGCCACATAGAATCAAGTAAGCTAATTTGTCTGTAATAATTACCTATTAAATAATAAATATTTCTTCTGGTGTTTTCAAAATAGTATGTATGGGAGGGAGTGCATTTTAAAAAGTATTTGAAATGTGTCCCAATTCGATCGTTAGTCTGAAGACGGGGTGCTGTTAAATTTATAAAATCATTTATAGTTTTTTTTTAAATTTTACTTCTGTTTTGGTCTCTTTTAATTCGGTGTAAAATGTTTCAATTACTACTGCCTTAATTTTACGTAGGAATTCTGGATGATTATCAATGTGGGCGACATAGATGGGTGGAATATTGAGTGTGTCAGAGACGAGACTGAGCCTTTTTGATGAGATACCGCGTTTTTCTTCACTGACTCACTTCTGGTTGTTGTTTCCATGGTCGGACCTGAGTTGAACCTTGTTTCGAGTTTGTACGTCCGTTGCGACGCCGTCGAGGCCATGACCTAGCCGAATGATTTCTGCAGTTAAGCGATCTATATTTTCAAAAAATTTTTAAAAAAATACAATTATTTTTCACCACTTCACTAGGAGCGATATAACAAAAAACACAGCACATATACTAGACGAAAAGTTTCCTGGTAGAAGACCGTGCTGGGACTCAGTGGTGTCTGTTAGCTACTTCTAAAGCGATTATTACACTCGCTATTTCTTCAACGTCCACTGTCGTCCTTATTGTTTCTTAACTGACTTTACCAACTTCTTTACCTTTACTTACTTCTTTTATTCTGTGAATACTTTGCTGTTGTTGTGGTAATTACTTCCTCTTCCATCAATCCTCTATGTATTGCTTTTTCTAATGGTAAAGATACTGTAATTATATACATTATAACAGCAACAGTTTCTACTGCAATCATGAACCCACTGCGTACTCTGCCTTCTTTATATATTTTGCATTTTACTTTGCGTTTTGCCTTGTAACTGTATTTCTTTCACTGTCACTGCGCTTTTTTCTTCTAAAGCTTCATTAGTCATCTTGACTATGAGTTTCCTCTGCCACTACTTCTGTAATAGGTATTATGCCCACTTACTGTTCTTTCTTGGCTGTTCCTACTTTATGCTTTTTGTGGACATTCTCTCTGCGTAGAGAGTGATCAATAACACAGATGTTCACAGTCCCATTTTCTCCATGGTAACACATATTTCTTGTATTTCTTCTTTCTTCTTCCGTGCCTGTTCCTTCTGTCCATTGTACGTTCTGTCTTCATCGGCTACCCCCATGTACACAAAGTTCCCTCAAAACTAGCAGCGTGTTCCCTCAGCTCTCTAGATCCCACCAGTGTCTTTCCGTCTTCTGCAATAGCCATTGCTTCCACAGCCATCAGATCCCTTTGTCGACCGGTAACTCCATCAGTTTCTCCATGCTTCTCACCAAAATACAATTGCTGATGCTCACGCTGTTTCACTTTTTCTGTCCTTCTGAACCTGTCTTCAACTACTCTCTTTACTTTCTGTACTTTCGTAATTTTCTTCTGTGTGAATTTCATATACTGTTAATTATTATCAACGCCTTGATTCATTTTTATCTTTAACTTTTATTTTGCAACCTCCAGGCATTTTTATGATACGGACTACAGACCAATTCTTCTTGTCTTTACTACTTTCATTTATTAATCCGATGCTATATTTTCCTGTATTTATGACATGGTTCATATTCTTCAACATCACCACTGACACGAGTTCCATATTTCGCGGGCATCAATTATCACTGCTTCAGCTGTTGTTTTCCTACTGTTTTGTTGCCTACTGTTTTGTTGCTTTTGTTGCCTTCAGTTGGCAATCACTGCTATCAAAGGGAATTCGTGAAGCAATTTCTCTTATCGTCCATCCCTTAGCCGTCTATACTGTTTCGACTACCACATTCTCTTTGAATTTGATTTCTTCCAGCATCTTGTTTATTTGCTACTTCTGCTTCTCTCTACGTTTTTTTATAGAACTTCCGTAAATCCACTACTTCATCAGTCTTGTTCAAACTCTTTGGCGGTCTTCTGCCTATTCACATATGTTTAATACAAACTGTAATTTCATTGACTTCATTATCGTTACTGAAACATCGCCTTGATAGCTGCTACCTGATCAGTAACACATACATAGTAGCTTCGCCTGCGTGCACAATGCATTCTTTTTCAACTCTCATATTTCGTATTCATATTTCCCGTATCTCGTATTTCTTTTATTCAAGATTTCACTTTACACCATCGTGGAAATATGAACTAAAATAGAGGGACAGATGTGAATTAATACTTCGCCTCTCAGGAAAACAATGTAAATGTAACTGGAAAGTCAACGAAAACATATTAAGCTTCTATTTATTTTACTTGAACAATATAAAAATTAATGTAACGTATATGGTTTCAGACGATATCTTGTAATGTCACAATTCAAATTAAACTTATGATTTAAAATGCATTATATTAATATGAAATTTGTACATGTTTTAAGATAATGATGTTGCTTATTTTGTACCACTGAAAATGGGGGCCCCGAAACTAGTTTGGTGAAATATGAGTTAAATATACTATATGAACTTTATACATTGTGGTCTGATTACCTCTAATAATTCATCTGCATTAATGTAACAATTAGAGACATTCCATGAAATGTCTTGAAAATAATATTGCAATACCGAGTGTAATGCAACGCGAGTATTGTAAATTATTTTGAAGGCAGCGCGTATTATTTTCTTGAATTCTTGTTTTACCGCCTGTATGTAGGTTTCAGTCACCTTGCCTTCTTCTCGAAGCCTTCCACCACAACCATGACCACCGACACCCTATCAACCCTACCTTTGCCATTGTCCCCTACCGTTACCGTCGTCGCCGCCTCCAGCCCCGCCGACACCGTTTCCGCCTCCGCCGGCGACGCGATAATGTTATGGAAGCCGCGCCGCGCCGTCCCAGTGATTTGTGGCCACTTCCGCGGGGGAGGATCGATTTGCGTGCCAGCGAGTTCTTAGCGCGTAACGGCGCGGTTTCACGTTGCCTCTTGGAGACGTCTGGATCGGAGAAGATAAATAAAGCCCGTGTGTAACTGTCTCCATTTCGCCACGGCCATCAATTTCTTTTCAAGACGGGTAATCGTGGAGAAATCAATTTTTGAAGATATTACTATTTTGCCATACCACTACTCTTAAGTTTTCTATACGTAATTAATACTGATAGTGAAAATACGAACTGCAATAATAATAATGTCAATAATAAAAAGCAGTAAGAACTATATTATATCATGAGTATTGACTGTACAGCCTCGTGGCCCGCTCTTGGCCAGCGTGCTCGCTTTCCACGCAACGGGTTCCATTCCCGGTTAGGGAAGATTATAGTATTCCTTGCAATGTCCCAGTATATTTTGCTGTGTGATGATGCGAAAATTCACATCTCAGGTTGAGAAAACCGGAATACGGCGTGGGGATGTCTACGTGCTAGCCAAACGTACCCACTTTACACATGACCGCGAGGCAAGGACGTCGCCGGTAGTCCGTTCACGTGCTGTTTGTAACTGTTGCCGTCGAAAAGTTTACAAGAACACTTTTATAAAAGGGGGGCTTTCACTGTGTACAGTTTCCTCTCTACTACAGCGATCACAAATTCGCCTCTCAATATGCCAGTGATGGCACCATGTGGCAAGGCAAGGAAGGCAATGCATACCCTGATGAATTTGCAGTAGTTTAACATATTTTAACATAATGCATTTTAAATATCTGCTACCGTTTGTATAAGAATTTTGGAAATATAAAATGAACATTTCTTTATCGCGATATGTGCTATGTCTCATTTCAAGCGTTTCGAATGCCCACGCGACCAGTCCCGTTTTTTCTCTTCCTGCACCGTCTCGCTCTCTCTGGATAGGCTCATTCGGAGGTCGCCTCGCCTCACGTCACCATGCTTCGCGGCGCTCCTTGTTGTAAGAAAATGCCTTGCAGTGGGCATCAGTCTGCAGCGCCCTTCATTCACGCTGGGCGCATGCGCATTTTGCTTAGGGGCCGTCCTTAAACTACGAAACGTAAATTTGGAGTATAATAAATACCCCCTCTCCATCCTGTAACGGGCGCTCGAACCCCCCTCCTAATAATTATGTAACGCTTGTGACAAGCCTCTACTCCTCCAATTACAATAAGTAAAACTCAATTATAAAGCAGAAACGAATTGTATTAATTGTATTTGTGTTGACAATTAAAATTTATTATATTTAGCGTGAGAATTAGTTGGTGATGCGGACTGCGCATAACAGTAAGTTTGGGAACAATTTTTTAATGAAAGAAGGATGCGTAGGCGAGAAAATTTCTGACGAGCCATGCATATGCCATCATGGTTAAGCATAGGCTCCGAGATAATGGGATTCTAGAATGGATTAATGGGATTTTCGATCAATTTTGAATATTTTCTTTCTTTCGTTTCTTCTCGTAATCTAAAAGATTCAAAGTATAATTGATAAAAAATATTTTCTTTTATTGTCACAATTTATAGATTAAAACTTCTTTAATTCAATATATTTTTGTTTTAATGTGTTAATATAATTTTTTATTATAAGACTGAATAAATGGAATTATTTCAGCAAATGTTGAAAGATTTTAAAAATAAATATCAGCATCACGTAACACTAAGCTATGACCCCCCCTACTCCTATGTAACGCAGCGTAATTCTGCCTCAAACCCCCTCCCCCTCTTCAGCGATATGTAATTTAAAGACGACCCCTTAGGTAGGCAAATTATAATTCTGCCTGTCGGGCACGAAAGTCTTCAATTTCCAGACTCACTAGTAGAGACCGGAAAAATACATAGTATGAAACATCAAAATATGTTATAAATATGTAAAATCGGATATAATATGTAATATTGAAATAATCTAATTATAAAACATTTTGTATGAAACATTATACAACATTTATAAAAAATCCTAAACAAATTTAAAAAATAATACAAACATATTAAAAATAACTTGGAGAGCACATACTGAGGAACTTATGGCATCGAACAACTTTCCCGTAGTAAAAACTTCATATATTCATATCCGGGACCGTACTTTGGCAACCAGACCGTGAGCAATAAAAGCCATCCTACAAACTGGCCAGGAAAGAATCACTACAGCGTACAACATTCTCATCGAAGTTTTACACGTCGGCGACATTTCTGGAAATTAAGGTCGCGAAACGACGTCAATGATACTTTTCACACCTAGATTTCACCAATAATGCAGCAAAAAATATTGATGTTTTGAAAATAGTTATTTTTATGAAAATATACGTAATAAAATTGAAGAAAATTGATATAATTTTAAAAAATGATGAAAATAGCAAAATATGTAACATAGTACTAAATATGTAAAAATTTGTAACGAAAAAACAGGATATTGTGTCAGACTAGCGACGATTCGCCAAGAATACAATTTTGAGAACAGTAAGTAGAAAGACAGAAAAATATGTATCTACATAAAAATCAGATCTGCACTCACTAGCTTTGTGGAGCTTGTTTGATTGACAGTGGAGGAACTGATAATTATTTACAAAGTACATGGCCGTTTCACCAGACATGTTTATATTTAAACCCGTTTTTCGATAATATGACTAATAAAGTGAGTCAAGAAGTAAATATACTGTTTTCTTGACTTAATGATGTATATAGACGGAAAATATTTGACAACTGTTGACCTATTTCTACATTGAGCACCGTAGTACCTTGCGCTGGAGAATAAAATGTACAAATATCGTAGTGTACGTGGGTATTAATTCTCCAATTCCATTTCAGGAGAGGTCAATTTCAGTTTGGAAATTTCTTAAAATGACACTTTTTAGGATACACTCTGGAAATAACGTCAGCTCTGAATTAATGGGAGAACCCCTTTTGAATGTGATGCAATCAGTATGTGACAATGGCAACGCATTTTTGCCCTCTGGATCCGTAACTCTTATATATTGTCTGCCTTGCCTACCTTGAACATTCGTTCACGAGAGGCCACTGCAACATGCTTGGGTGAAAGCTGGACGATTGCTACCAGTGAACAGCAGGGAGAAAAGAACAGCCAACGCTAGAGTGAGTTAGATGTTGAAAAACTGACCATGAACGGCTTCAATTTATTGAACGGACGTTCAGTACTTTATTCCGTTCCTGAAAAAGGCTGAACTTCAGGGTATGCATAAGGCACTGTAAAAATTCTCGTAAATTTTGTGTGTTTTTAGAAATACTTTATTTACGCACGTTTTCTTGAAACGAATATTTCTGAACACCAGTGTCAGAGAAGCAGAATAAATTTAATAATTTTTAATTTCCTGAAACTCGCGAAATATTGCTATTTGTAAAGAAATAATCGTTACAAAATGCTTGTTTAAACATGTTTTAAAACATGACGAAAAATGTTTCTCTTTCTTGTGAAATACGAGATAGTGCCGCACTCTTCACGTATTTCTGTAGTGAAGTATTCTGATCAGTGAAACTAGAGAAAGATTGCTATTACTTTCAGCCAGCTAAATGTTAATGCAATCTAGACTAGATTTCCAGACTGCATTTTTCTCTCCTCTCGTTCGCCAATATTTTTGTTTTACCTTCTAAGCTATTGTTTCGGAACAAAGGAAAATACTCTTATTAATTTTTCTAGGATGCCAACGTAATGAAAAATAGTCTTCCACATTTATGTGTTTCAAAAAAATTCAACTTGTTTAATCGACTGGCTCAGTATTTTACTATATTCCTTCTGACACATTCAAAAGGAGTACTTACAGAGTAACTCTCAAGGGTTGTCAGAATGATTTGTTGCCTCTTCTATAATGGCGAATCGATTCACGTTTAAAGAACGTGTTCAGAATCTTTCGAGGAAATGTGCTCTAGGAGCGTTGAAGAAGAAAATATGTACATATTTCTTCTGCCCATCTATGAATTTAATAAAATGTGATTGACGAGTTACAAAAGCAAATTCACATTATCAAAAACTTTGCGAGAAAACTTAGATACTTTGTGTGTAATACAGCATAAAAATGTGTTTTTAGTTGGAGAAAATGAAGTTAAATAGCTTAAATGGCATTCACATATTAATTCTTTAAAAAAAGTATTTTCTCATAAAATAAGCTACAACAATAGCAGGTAAAATTACAGAATTTATTAGTTAACTAATTTATTTAATAAAATTATTTTTTAGTAGAATGTGTAAAATAATTACTACCACTGAGTAATCTCAGTATTGACTCTAAATAGATGTTATATTATAATTAGAATAGTAAATAAAACAAAACGACAGTATTTTTGTGTTAGATACATTGGCCTTCTCATTGGAATCTCAGACCCCAACATTGAAAATTCCGTATTTTCGTACCTGCGTTCTTCCTCTTAATGTGTCATTAAAATGAAAAGAATTTTTGAAGCGAATATGAGTGTTCTATGGTACTGATGAAATATAAATGTTGTTCTGCATATAATTGAAAGATGGCAAAATATCCATAAATCAACGATCACAGATAACCGTGATGACTTGAGATGAACTTATCAAAATGGAAGAAAATTAGGTTATTATCTCGAGAATATCCTTGAGGAGAATTTCTTTTAATCTTCTATATATTGGTTCTGTTGCTCCATTCTATTATTAAATAATACAGCTCGAGTGTTTTTTCAGAACACCACTTTTGGTTTTTGGTAAGCATCTTATATATTCCTGATTATAAATAATAATTTCCTATCATCTGCACAAATTCGATCCCCCTCTCCGTCACCGCAATGTGGAGACAAAAAGACAGCAGAGGAAAGAGAGATTATAAGGAAAACGGAGAAAAGCGGAGGTGAGGACAGAACTGATGGACCACGACCCCAGCGGCGACATTATGCCCCGTTGCGTCCACATAGTGCGCATAGGTGGCTGGGCGGGACGAGCGCGGAACGAGGAGGCCGGGGGGAGGGGTAAGGCAGGGGCAGGGCAGGGCGGAGCGGGGCGGAGCGGGGCGAGGGCAGGGGGGGACGTAATTAACGCGCCTCGCGGGCGTACATCACCCGCTGTATTAGCGGCGCGCCGCCGCCGCGTCGCCGTCCGCCCCTGCCTTCGCCACCCGCCGCCTCTGCGTCCGCCGGCCGGGTAAGACGGGCGGCGGTTATTTACGCTGATTGTCGCCGCGCCAGCTAATGCATCCGCCCCTTCCTCGCCGCCTCCCCTCCCCTCCCCTCCCCGGTCTCCACGGGCTCGTCGCCGCTGTCCCCGCCGCGTCTTGCGCTCTCGCCCTCGTTGTACAAGGGCCCGCCCACGAGCCCAAAGGCTCCCTCCGGCTCCCTCCAGCAACTGCAGCGAATCCCCTTTCCGAAATCTGTTCCCGGGTAGATATTAGAAATTCCGAGAGTGATAATCGCAGTGCATTAGTCGAACACACCCTCGCCTTATGTGCATGCTTCATATTCGGTTACTTCGTAATTGGTGGTATTATCTGCGAATTTATCGCATCTGATTTAAGATGCGGTACAGTCAGGGAATTACCAACTGGTTGCAGGGGGATCTTAAGATGAGAATTCAAGATAAAGTACTTTGTGTTTTCGAACTTAGCGCAATTATGTTCACCGATTATGTTTATCTACGACATTGTATATTTCAAAATCAATATTTGGAGACATTATTATCTCGTTTTGGCTGAGTATTATTTTTGTCAGTGTGTCGGTCATCTGTTGCTTCAATGAACTTATCTACACAGACATTCGTGTCGTCAGGGTTTTCAGAAGTATTGTAATGTTCCAGCTCTATAACATTGAAACTTCTACGTTCGTACGTTCAATCCTACCAAAAATCACAATCACATGTATGCAAAAGCGTGCGATTAAAAAGAGATTGTAATTGGTTTAAAACACAAATAATTTGAAGCACTTGTCCTCACAAATGCAATGATGTATTAAAAACGTCCAGAGTGTAAATATTAACGATGTGAGAGTATATAAAAAATCTCAACGAAAATCAGACCTGTGCAATTTTATAAGCGTATTTTCTGTATTACAAAATGCAGTCATTTTTGTGAAAAATGTTATCAATGCCCTTGAAGCTTGTACTTTATGTAAAGTACATTAAAAAATTAAAATATCCATTTCATATTCAAGGGAACGCGTCATTAGAACGACCGGGAATAATAATGTTAGTAAAAAACTTGCTTATTCTTTTGCTGCTTGCATTGCCTCCAGACACACGGAGGGATAGACGTTTTGCCTTAAACCAATTTCTACATATCAAGAATCTATAAAACGTAGAGTCATACTACCAAAAGTAAGTAATTTACTACATACAAGAACAAGAATTATCTTTTTCGTTCTTTTTCGGTATCAGAGAGCGACGATATTTATTTATTTATAAAAGCTCTGGACATGGATATAATAAGACCGAAAACGCATTAAACTGTATTAAGTAATTCGCATGAACCTACTTCTTCTATATTATTTAAAGGCAAGAGTATCATAAACATCACACACTGATTTTTTTAACTTGTATTCAAAACATAAGATAATTGTTTTCGAAATGTGAAAAAATAAGGCACAATTTGAAATATAGACAATTACAGTGAAATCATTATCGTATTTATTCGAAACTGCAATGGTATAGAGTTCAAGCAGTGAAATGAAGTTACTTCAGTTTGAGAACAATACTGTATGTCCATTTAAATAATTTCTCAGAGTCCCATTAATCATTCTTAACTACAGCCTTTCTCTCTTCTGTTTCTCTGTAAGCTTCAATTTTCAGAACTATTAATATGACAGTTTCCTGGCGAAGACGCCATAATTATTCTGTTTTTCAAGGAGACTCATTGTTCATTTTCCATCACGGCCTCTTAAATGTCGTATTTTTTATAATATCAATGAGGAAAGACTCTTTCCTCAACGGTAAGTTATTTCAGCTATTTTATTATTTTTCCTTTTTTTCCGTTTTCCTTTGGCATTTTTTTTTATTGTTTGTTTTTTCACTTTCTTACAATTTTTCTCTATGGGAAAATTCTTTCTTTACTTATTTACCCTTTTTGTACATTGTGCTGTTACTTGACGTATTTCTGTTTTTTTTCACGTTTTTTTGCATCCTCTTCAACTGTTAATTTGATTTTCATTTTATTTTCCTTTCAATCGTCACAACTTTTACATCGTTGCTCTCCTCTCCTCTGGGCCTTCAGGCTTTTGCTGCATATTTATGAACAGTGCTGCTTCCAGCATTCGAACTCTCAGTGGTTACGAGCACCAACCACTCTCCACGTCCAGAGCTTTTACGATCTCTTTCACCAGACCGCGCCTCAATGCCATCGCTCCTTTAACCCCCTCACACTTCTTACATTTTGCTCTCAACAGTCCTCCTCCACTCCGTCGCCCTCACCCCTTTCTCCAGCGAGCACTGTCACCGCGCCGAAGTCCCTCCCTTCGGTCGCCGTCGTCGACGCCACCGCCGCCGCCGCCGCTGCTGCCGCAAAGTGTTTTTCGTAATGCGTCGGGGCGGCCGCAAATTGAGCAGATTAGCGCAGAAAAATACGCAGCACCGCCGCCACGGCGAGGTTTTTATGCAAATGCGGCGGTGCAGGGCGAGAGGTCGCGGCGCGGGCGCGGGCGCGGGCGCGGACGCGGTAGGGGGCGGCGGCGGCGGGGGCAGGAGTGGGGGAGCGGGGTGCGGGCGCCCAGGAGGCGACGCGACTGCGGATTACGGTGCGACGTCGCCAACTCGACGGCCACGGCGCCTTCGATCAATCGAAGTGCGCCATGGAGAATCGTCTCGAAGTCGGCGCAGTCAGAATTTTTCAGAGCGCGAAGTTCCAGCTGTCTGGCAGCAACGCGTTTTCTTTTCACTTCCAAGTGTTGGGGTTCAAGTCTAAGTCCCTTTGGGGTGGGCAGAAACGAGTTTTACGTACAGCGGTTTTGCTTTTTCTATTTCTCCTCGCTCTCATTCCATCGTTTTCTTATCATCGTGCATTCTAATTGCATCATCACTAGCCGTAGCATCTTTGTAAGGCAGTAATAGTGAGCTACCAGAGCGTTGGGAGCCACAATCTTGAAGTAATACGTTCATAATGAGCCCGCTCTTATATATGTAATGCATGTATAACTACACATTAATTTTTATGTTATTAATTAATTTATTTGTTATTTTTTACCCTATGTTAATTAAACAAGACCATTTCTCCCAACTTTCCTGTAACAGATTCCATAGGTTTTCAGGATCTAATTAGTTGAGACTTTGATGTACGGTCTTCGGGATGTCTCCAGTTATCGATATTAGAATAGCAAAATATATCTCTTGGTCTGCATTCCATTGTTGTGAGAAATCACACAAATCGTTTTCTTTTCTGTGTATATTTACTGGAGATTTGAGGTGCACGAAATCAATACATCAATAACATCGGCTTGACTACTTTCTTTATGGAGCTTTATAATATCGGGTCGATTCCGTGGTGAGTGTTCTGTGAGAATCGTTCTATCCCAGTCCAAACGAGCCTGGGTTATGCATGGTGCGGCACGAACGCATCGGATATTAATTGGCACTAATGAGACAATTGTTGGTCATTACAATAATTTTTTGCAACTGAATCATGACTGTTCCTTACTCTGATCCAAGTACACGTGTGTAGCTTGATGTAAGGTGATATATTGATTTAATTTGTTCACAACCGTATTAGCAGAAATCATCATTTACATTTGGATCTATAAATATACATTTTCTATATTTGCGTGTTGGAATTCCTTGAACTTCTATGGTGCCAGCCATACTATTCTACTACATACATACGAGTATTATACATTTTTATAATTGTGAGTCGGAATTATACAGTTATACAATATAATTATATAATATAGTGTGATACTGTGATACTAATGTGATATGTTGTTATATTGGCTTTGTCATTCCACCTGCAAAAAAAGTGTTCCGCATAATGAAATTAACAAATGTTGCTTTTGATGAAATGAATAATTACACATTACTAAAAAATACTGTTTCTGCACAGCAATTCTCGATAAAATCTTTTTTTCATACGTTTTTCATACGCAAGCATAGAGCTGTAGTATCACCGGAGATGAAATCCTTGTTTGGCTGAAAACGAAGAAAAACGCAAATTTGTGCTTTTATGGAATTAGGGGAAAATTAACATCATCACCGAATCGAATCGAGAGAGCCACGGCATTTTGACAATGCCCCCTGAGATCAAAGTTCAGTAACAGAAATGCGAGATTTCAGGAATGTAAATGACCTCCCGAGTCTATCAGTGGCACTTCGTGTCTCGAAAAGTGAACCTTTTTGAAAGTGACGTCCCGATGAGATACAGGCTGCGACTGCATTCTAAAATTATTCATTATTCATTCTTTGGGTTTTCGTGTCTCTGAGAAGGAAATAACAAAGGAATTGAAACATAATTAATACACGACGAAAACTGTGGTATTGATTTCTTACATCTGAAATGTCTCACCGTGTATTAATTAACTTTGTGAATGAACAAAGCTGTGGAAAAGGGAATCACCTGTATTATGTATATAAATAATATTAAGTGTCTGCCTGTGATTTTAAAGTAACTGACTTTATAAGCCTGGGACATGGATGTTTGTGTGTGTTCGTGTTCTTTCATACATGTTTTTCCAACAGTTCTCTCAACAGTTAAAACAATCTCAGTGGACGCTATGTGATCCACTAGTTAAAAAGCGACCTTAAAAAAAGTTTGTATAAATTTAAACTCAATATTTTGCCAATTGAGTATTTTACAATTTTGTCTTCATGGTGTAATTCTAATTTTATTACTTCCATATTAAATATTAATTATAATTCGGAATGTTTACATATTGTTATGCGCTTTGAAAAATATATACTATACTATTACCTAAGAACGTGTCCATAGCTAACCGTCGTGACGGTCAGGTTAACCTAAATGCGACCTCTACTGAAAAATATTTCGTTAAAAATCAGTAGTTCTCTATTCAAGAATGAATCTAATAAGATAGATGATAACAAAGCCTAAACATAAATGTACTGTGATGTATAAAAAAATGAAAAACGGTGGGCGTATTCCTCATGAAGACTTGGTCTTCATAAATTTGAAATCAATTCTAAGCTAATGGAGTGCCTTTTTCCAGTGATTTTGTATTGAAAAATTGCAGAATTTTAATCTTGATGGGCAGACGCTTCATTTAGAAATAGTGTATTACCTTATCAGCTTCACGGTTGTCATTAAATGCTGCACGTTGAATTATTACCAATTTATCGAAGACACTGGCAGTTATCATTTCCCATGAAATTCAAAAGGAAAGAAGACACTTTCACCACATGTGATACTAATTACATTAATTTCACTATATTAAATATCAAGCAAAATAAATTTAAATTTAAATTTTATACAAAATATACCTTGATGACAATATGTGAAAATATAAAGGCTCTTAAAATGTGCTTCGGAAATATAATTTCCCGGTGCAATTATTTAACCACTGAAGTATCTTTGTTTCTGACGGCAGTTATTAGAAAAAGATACACTTATGTTTATAAATGTTTTGTTCATACATTGAAAAAATACGAGAAGGATTCTATTAGAAATATTGTCACATAATTTACTTTTATGTAATTAAAAGTATTGTTAATATTTCTAACACATTAAGAAACCCTCCCAATGTACAATTCGCCTAAGCCTAACTCGCCTATTAGTAAAGACGGCCTTGTATGTACCATCTGGTTTTGCTTCTGATCAGCGTGAACTTGCTGCTTGTAAACTTTCGCACTGGATGCAATGCAACTGGTCGTTATTTCGCAGAGCAAACGCGAGACGTGCTGCAAGCGGCCGGGCACGTTTCTCCGACCGGGCTAGAGGTCGGCTGCGTGGCTGGCGGCAGTACAGGAAGGTTGTCCTCCGCCAGTTGGGCGGTAGCGTTCAGAACAGTTCCGGAGTTGCTCTAAATAGATTATCTCAACACCTTCGGAATTAATAGCGCAAAACATAATTGAATTCCGTAACGTGAACGTGTAACTGAAGTTAGAGAGTCAAACAGAGCACGATGTTGCGGTTGTCACTTTTTCCTCTCGCGTTGGTTTCATAACAGCTCTACTTTCGCTTTGTTTCTTTTCATTATAAAATATAAATAGTATTATTACCGGCTTTCGGTGATTGTGATATTACTTATTTAAATAATTGTAATATTGCTTTAAATGAGATTACATAATTTTGTAAATTCCAACGGATACGTTTTACTGAATATAGAATTTATTGGTGACACAATTACTTCATTCCCAGAATTCTTAACAAAAACACGCACTAGTTATGCTCCAATTGCACTACTTAATCGGAAATGAATTAAAGTATTATTGTAGCTCTTCGTATATTCATGGGTATTAATACGAACTGTTATTTGCACACCTCTATTTTACGAATGCAAAACAAAATGGAAATTGTTCACTGTAAAAGAAGACAAAAATCAGTTCGACCAACTATATTGGTTTACAGCGAGTTGAATCATTCAGCAATAGTTGCCTGATTGAAAGGTGTTAAATATGGAAGGCTTACCTAACGAAAAGTGAAGCTAGTTTCAGAAAAAAATTGATCAAAAAATAATAAAATATAGAAACCTTTTCATTTTATTAACAAAGCAATGTTATTATTCTCTCGTTTTCTTAATAACTTCAAAGTATTGGCTATTGGAAGTGCCAATTGATTAAGAGAGGGAAATATATATATCGAAATCTGTGAAAGTAATTCGCAAAACATTACTTCAAATGTTATTAAAAATCAACTATCTCAGTAGAAACCAATAATCTTACCCTATGAAATAGATTTCCATGAAACTGAACGATCACCTTCTTATTTACCGTTATATTCCAATATTTCATCCATAGGTACTGACAGAAAATACTTTCTTGTGTCTTCTACGTCTGGTTGAAAATCCTCTGGAAAATATTTATTTTGTCCTACGTGTCCTTACAGTTCTTAGTGAATCAGAATGTTTAAAAATTTCATCCCAGTATATTACAGGTCGAGACCTCATCCTCTCTATTTGTCGTGCAGTGTGTTGCCATTTGAGTAGTAAGCACTGGAGGGTGCGGCAAATTAGAGCCGCAGCTACCTTGCACCCCTCGCTGCCCCGCCCCCCTTCACGAAGAACCGAAGCGTCGCGGCGCGGGCCCCGTGCGCTGTTTGTTTGTAATTAGCGCGTGTTGACCGACGCGGATCCCAAAAACGCGGCCGGGACCCGCACGCACCCGCCCGTAATTATCGCCCGCTATCTCCCCCCTCCCCGCGCCGCTCACCGCTGTCCGCCCCCAGGCACTTATCTGCCGCCGTCCCCTCGCCG
>BOPP01000008.1:13018249-13038201 GCA_017312745.1 Gryllus bimaculatus
GCCGCCGCGCGGCCGCGCGTCCCGCTCCGCCGCTTTTGTGTTCGCGCTGCATATGCGGTTACGTATGTTGTTACCTGTGATTAATCGTGTGGCACTAGGCCTTCGGGACCGACCGTGCCTACGGTGTTTCATTAGTTGGGTGAGATGTGGTTGGCGTATCGAACTCCATCAAGTTTTTTTTTTTTGCCGGAATTCCTGGACAGTGCTATTCAGTCGGCTCAATTAATTGTTTTGCAAGCGGAGGTTTCTATCTGCTCTCCTATTGAAATATGTACTGGACTATTATTCGCCGTAACAAAAGTTTGCATACTCGGAATGAGCCTTCATCGCTTATTCCAACAGTTTATGCGAATGGCTTCATGAGAGAGCTTTGACGCATCTCTATTTTTAACTTCGAACATATTTTAATCAGGCATGTTTTTTCTCGAGTTTAGTATCTTACGAATGAATGGAATGACGAACACTTTATCTCTCAAGAGACTGGCATGTTGAATTTTCCGAATATGTTTTTATTGGGTAAAAATTCAAGTTTTGCGCTCTCCGTTATCTAGATAATTATTTCTAAACCACAAATATCTCGTTAAATACGCAATTTGGAAAATAGTGTTGGGAATCAGGGATATTTTTATTTAATTCTTTACAATAGTTTTAAGTAATTATGATTTATTTCTATTTATTTTAGAATTTACAAATTGAATTATTTTTCTTGTATAATTATACACTAAGAAAGACTTCACGCTTTGTGTTAGTCGTTTGTTCAATTCCAATATAATTCCCCGTCTGTTTCGCCCTGTTTAAAGCGGAGAGGTCACCCAGTGTCCAAATGAAGCGGAACTCATTACTCTGTGGAACGATGAGTATTTAGTACGAGTAAATACCGCATCCAATGCAGTACAGTTAATGACATTGATTTGAATTCTTCCGTGTGTGATTGAATATTAGTTTGGGACTGAATTGATAGTGATGTTTTTATCCCAACTAGAGTGTTCTGTTAATTCATTTGTGTTAATATGGGATTCTCATTTACGCTGCTGAACTGAGATTTTTTCACGTGAGCTACACAACACAGGGACGTTTCCGACAATCACGGCTGAGAAGCGGTATGAATGACAGGAGTCAATGGTGTCTGTAAAGCATTTGGCTGCCAAAGAAAACATTTTAACTCCCTGTATTACGAATAGGCATTTGATAGAACGGACATTGAGGTCTGCGCGTAAGAAAGTGTTTGATTGCTATCATCTGATATGTTTGCATCGTACTTCACTAGGGACGTCATTCATATGTGAAGGCGGAATACTCGCCTGTCAGCTGTCACTGAGCAACTTCTTGTCAGAAATTTCTTTTAGCCTTGCCTGGTGCAGATTCCGGAGAATACATTTGCTCTTTGTGGCTTCTATTGCCACAGAGATGTTTTTTTTCAATGGAGCTAGGACGGAAAGGGACGATTTTTCTGAAATAGAAAAAAAAATTGTTTTCAACAAAAGTTCAAAACGTTTATTTGTGTTCGTACTTCAATGAAAAATTTAAAATGAATGTTTAATTATAACGTTTTTTTGAAGAACAATTTTAATTATTAATATGAAAAGAAGAAAAGGATTTCAAATAAGTAGGATTTTCAATTTTGACGTTCAAGAATTGTATTGAAGTATTTTGAATGATCTCGCTTCTTCAAAGAGCATTTGATTTTTTAAAAATATTTTCAATTTCCGCCATACGCGATAATTTAACTATTAAACTATTACATTCGTAATTTAATATCTGAATTCTTATTTGAAAATGTTGTATTACCACGACACTATTGCTGACAGTAAAGGGATTTTGCCAAAATTGTCGAAATTTCGCTGTTCATGAACGCGCGCGGGTGTCGGTCCGCAAACATGGTCTGTATGTCACATACAGAAACGTGACGGTAGCTCAGCAAAAGGTTTCGCATGCAACAGGGTGTGTTGCGGTCACGTCCCCGCTACCATAGCTGCTTCTGAGAGCTTTCCTTGGAAATCTATTTACCAAAAATTGAATTGCAGATTTTATTTGCGCTTATTATTCGTATCCCGTCTGTCTCGCAAACAAAAATTGTGGGAATTCGGCTCGACGTTGTCCGGACCTGTCGACGAAACCGACATGTAAAATTCTCACGAAATCAGGGAATGATGCCTGAAGTCTCCTCACGTATCGGTCGCTCTCAGACTGCAGATGAATATTTGGTATGAATGTATGTCACAAAGATCAACAGCCCAACATATTTTCGAGTAAGCCTGACTTGAAGCGAGAGAACGTTGACGTATGTGGAAACAAGCCCGAGCTTGTTCTCCCTTACGACTGTGAAGATACGAACGTGTTTGTATTTTATTTACTTAATTTTATTCGAAATTCCAAAGCGTGAATAACTACCGATGTTGCTTGCAATTTTTATTAACTCTGAATTGAGACCTTTATCAGACAAAATCCAGTGATCACAATTTATCGTGCAGCATGTAAATGTGAATAGTTTACTCATTTGTGGTAGTAAAGGAATTTCGAATTTCGGTTAACTGTTGAAATACCTGTTATCTATGAAATACCTATTCTAATACTTAATACCTGTGCACGTCTCCACATATACTCCGCATTATAATACACAGTGGAATAATGAAGTAATAAGCAAGGAGTATATGTAATAAGCAATGGAATAATGAGGTAAAGATACTGATTCTGATTCGTGATTTTTATTTTCAAAACTAAAAACTATACATTTGTGTTATTTTCTCCCGTGTCTGTATGTAATAATACATATTGTTATGGATATTTTCTCCCATCCAATTCGAAGCGCGTGCATATTTTATAGATGAATGGTTCAGTTTTATGGATAATTAATAAAAGGAAAACTAATTAACTCATAATAGAGAACCAATTGCAGAAATAAATTATTTATAGACAATTAAATGTTCTAAACTAAATCAATTGGTATAAATGAATCAAATGAAATGATTTGGGTTCATATGAATAAAGTGGGAAAACTTTATAAATGTGTTTATAACGCATTGTCGGTGTATTTAAAAGTTATTTGCAGAAGAAAATTTGAGAGAACGATCACAAAACCTTAACAATCTTCTCTGATTGCGATCGTTGCTTAAAGTTTCTCGATCCAGAGCAGACCCACGTAATAAACAGCCACCTGATTAGAACGAATAATACACATTCTCTCTTTCATATTAAGGCAATCAAATGCAGCTTCTGCGGGAGGTTTAGAGACACAAGACGCCTCGTTCTTGAATTTCTCACTCTTCGTGACGTCCGCATACGGCGTGGCACTTGTGAAAATGATCGGCAAGTGCTACTTTTGGTTCCGTGAATTCGAACGATGCTGTAAACGCAAGGGATACCCGAGTCGGCATTATCAAACGACCACATCGTTCCAGAAATTACCACCTTCCTGTTGTCTTATCTGGGAGAGACCTCAGAATCCCAGAGCCCCTGAAGGATTACTAGACAGAGCGAATAAGAAGCTTTTTCGGCTCCCTTGCTCGTTGTACCGAATGCTCTCACCACCACTCTCACGTCCACGTCCATCTCCACATTTGTGTATCGCAAGTCCCCGGGCATAGCGTGACAAATAACGATTCCATTACGCTGGATTAAGAACTGTAGCGTTGTCTCGTTGCCCGAGCAACGAACTCCTCAGTCACAAAGGTTTGCTCTTGTCATACGTTCACATAGCAGCCGAAGCTACAGCGTACCTTGGTGTTTCTCACTTGGAGAGGACCTCACAAACCGGCCGCGGTTCCTCGACCGATCGGGAGCGGTTTCCAAGAATTCTTTTTTCGGGCCGCCCTGCGCACCGCAAGGCCGCAGCGTCCACTCACCCGGGCCCGCCTGGGCGGCCGCGCGTCTTTGCGTACCCCGCTCACGGCGCGGCGTCGAGGCACGACGCGTCCGGATCCGTGCAGCGCGTGGGCCGTCACTCACCGCAGACGACTCGTGCCTCGCCCCGCCCCGGCCCTTTCTCCCATGCTCTCCACTCCCCTCCTCCACACTCGAGGCGCCCCGGGCGAGCGCCGCGTGTGTGCGTGCGCGGGATGCGTACTCGCCGCTACGCACGCGTTGACACGCATGCGTGCCCGCACGCGCGCGTACCTCGAGTGCAGCACCACTGTGTTTCGGCGCCGGGAAGTGGGGGGTGGCGAACAACTCAAATGGGTTGTGTAGGGGTAAAATGGGGACAGGAGATGAGAAAATGTTGATTAGTATAAACTGTGGATCTTATTTAATTTCATAAAGATGTTCAAGAAATTCTCGTGAAATAAATTCGGTGAAAATTAATCATGCGACTATTATTATCAATACTATTATTAATATTATTATTATTTATTAATGGTGATAATGGTGATAATAATAATAATGATAATGATAATAATATAATGTAGAAATGTAAGATTAGTATGAAATTGCTTAATTAAGTTCCCACTTAAATCCTATTTCACGAAGAGCAAATCTTCCAGACCATCGAATTTTTACAATTCTTGCGTTCTTCAATTCCCTCGTCTGTCATAGCCTGTCTGGTAAAGTCGTTCATGCCGTTAGAGGCACTGAAAAGACTAACAACGGAGAGACTGAGGGCTGCGCAGTACCGTCGGCGCGCAGCGACTTCCTGCGCTGCGGCAAGGGAAGTCACGAAAGGCCTGGATTCTAAAATTGTCACAGAGTTTCATATCAGTTCGAAATTTCCATTTCAGAAGTTTGTACTGTGCGGAACAGTGGTAAAATTTAACAACCTGATAGGTGGGTATTGCCTAATAATTCACGTAAATATGGATTTTTTAAAGTTGGAAGAAGAAAATATATGAACAGACTTCAAATTAATGCTGCTGGACGGTCTGGAAAGGAACTTCAAATAGATTTTAGTTCAATCTTAATTCAGTTTCAGGTTTGTTTAACGTTTTATTGCTGTATTGCAGAAAATAAACGATCGAGATGAGTACTTAAAATTTTGGTCATCTTGGAAACACAATATGAATCTACTTTGAAATAATCTGGGGCAAAATTGATTTGGAATGCATGGTATGTAGAAGTCTAGATACACAAACGGGAGGGTCTGAGGCTCTGGCCCCCTCCCAGAAGCTGATGACTACCTAAAATATGTAATTGTTACTAATTTTTATAGTAATGAAAATCAAGCAATATCTTTATTTAATATGTTATAAATAACTATAAATAAATAAATAAATAAAATACATTTTTAATTCGCAATGTAGGAACAAATACTTAATAAGAAAACAAAGCTGGATATTACACCTACAGATCCCTCATAAAACATCCTGATTGCTGTACTGTAGAAACACAACACGAGTGGTTAAGATACGTTATACAAGCCATTATAATAAGAACAACATGACCAGTTATTGATTTAAAGGGAGACGCACTATGCTATGAAGTTCACGTATCAGTGCAGTTGTGTATCACACAAACCACAAATGTGTTATTGATCCAGAAGTTCCTACAGGTAGAAAGTCATGTCATGGAATGAGTTTGAAATAAACTTCATGGAAAACTGGCAATGCTTCGATGTTCTGGCGCGTAACACACATGTCATGCACATGCATTGTGAACTTCACTCGCTGAATTATTTGAACATTTTTACTGTCTCGCTTTGTCCGAGTCATTGAGACATACAGAATAATGAATGTGTTCTCACGAAAACAATGATGGTGGAAGGGTACATTATGTAAGGCAAAATGGAATTGAAATTTTCTGGTGAAAACCCGCTACCTGCTGGTAGACATCATTCACAGGGAAACGTGATGGACAAACTACTGTAAGAGAATAAAAATACGAATAGGATATAATTCATAAAATAGAACAAGTTGCATGAACGAAATAAGTGTCTGGCATTGAACAGTAGTCAACTACTTGAAACAAAGATAACTCGACAACGGAACCCTCGTCTGACATTGAAAACAGCAAAAATAATGTGGCGTTGAGTGAATATCGTGTTAATGAAGATCTGAATAAACAGATAAGTCGTAGGATTGAAGGGCGAGGGGAGTTATTTCGATTCGCGCCGTTTAATGCAACGGCCCACTGTGTGCCTCTTGTCTGAGCCTCAGGAAGACTTCCTCCTCCTGCCCCCCTTGCCAGCTACCACCCCTCCCCCACCCCTCCCATAGCCGAGAGGCCTCGGAAACCTCTCCGCGCGCACCTTCCTTCTTTCCGGACTTTATCTGCTTTATCTGCCTCGCGAGTGTTGTTGCGATGAAAGTGGGTCGCCGCGCCCACCGAAAGTACTGCTACCTGCGCGGGGCGCAGCAGGGCGGGCTCATCCCAATTGTGTGTGTGTGTGTGTGTGTGTGTGTGTGTGTGTGTGTGTGTGTGTGTGTGTGTGTGTGTGTGAAGCGCTCGCTCGCTTGAGGATGAAGCCGTCTCTTCATGTCTGTGCCGGAGGTCGGGAAGACGCCCGCCTATCTGGCCACGCGCTGGCCACGTCTGGTTAGATCGAAAAATTTGAGAAGGGATGCCTGGAAAATGGCTACCGCATTTGCTAGGATGGAAGTTTGTTAGAGCACGAATTGCTAAATCGAATGTTTGCAGTGTGAAGCTCTGAATCGTATATGATACTAACCCACTTTTGAGTCTAACCCAGCATATCGTAGAGTTTTTTATTTGTTTTCCCAAAACGTCTGTTTTGTGGTTTGATGGCAGCAACAACATGAGTCGACCACGCGTCCTTTATCATTCGAAGTGTCAGAAGCATTTTACACGAAGCTTTCTTTCTAAGACTACGATAATGGAAGTAATTCCCGAGAGTGACGAAGTGTGTGTGCTAACGCACGTTTCCCATAACGCCACGTCCTCCTGATTCGTATTTGCTCGATTAGAGCTGTCCACTGACACGGTGTTGCATCATGGGAATGTAACACAATCTGCCGCCACTCTGTTTTCCACAGATGGGAACCAGTTTCATCTGTCATGATCACGTGACGGATATCGTACGTTAAGAGTCGCGTGATTATTCGATAATTCTGGTGGAGTATAGTTGAGATTTCTGATATTGCCCTATCGTAACGTTAGTTCCCGCATGCGCACAGCTCAAAAGTGGGTTCGTGTCGTATACGATGTAAGGCTTCGCGCTGTGCAAAAGCTCTGTTAGCACGCTCGTCATTGAAACATTTCAACGGGGAGTCTGTTTACGTGAGGAACTCCAGATTTTGAGTATTCAGTTTTGTTTTGGTGAATAAATCGGGTACGCGGATGATTTTCTCAGTAACCCCCCCCCCATTTTCCTTCTTCGTTCATCCCATTATCATTACCATTTCCTCACCAAATCGTTTAGAGTCTCTGGTGCAAGTGAAAGCTTCGGTAATTATTTCAAAAAAAGTTACTCAGCATTGGAGAATACTGAACAATTTCAAGCAAAGGCATGCCAGCGATTGGAGCGTGTATTAAGTTTCAAAGCAGCATAAAGAGCATTTGATGCCATCGAGTACATAATTTTTGTGAATAGAGAAAGAACAATTACAACATGTTATTGATGAACGAATCAAATATTGTAAAACAAATATACTAGTTTCCACATTCTCTTTCTGGATATCTCATATTCAATTTATGCGAAGATTAAAAAACTTATTTCATTCTGACGAAAATGGACACACGATTTTCATTACAAACCTATTTTCGCATAGCCTTGTTTATTCCCTCCTAAGCATACAATAATATATAGTATATTCCATCATACGTATTTGGAAACGAGTATTTAAGTAGAAGAGCCTTTAAGTACACATATATTTGATAAATAAACAACGCGGATCATTCACTGTTAATTCGCCAATGTACGAGGGAAATGAAATAAGGGAAGAGCAATTTACCGTATTATATTAACTTATACATTTAGTTAAAAGCGGAAAAAGAAACCAGTTTAACGAAAGTGGATTTTCCTAGTAAATGAAACGCAGCCGAGCGCGGTGCTCTTGCTCGTGATTGGGAATGTCGCGTGTTCCAACGGAGAGCGCGCTCTGCCTGCGTTGTCGCGCTGGCGGCGCGAGGGGTGTTAGCGATCTCTAACGAATTGTGCTATCGAATCCCGTCGAAGGCGAACGGAAACGTCTAGTTTGCCGTGCAATCACCCGGCGGAACCTCATTATCTTAACGAACGCTCGCTTCGGAGGTCGTTCGTCTGTTCGCCGCCTGTTCCGCTGGAGGATGCCCAGTTTTCGGGAGATGCCGTCTGTCCCTGGGACTCTGTAGAAGATCATGGCGGAAAGAGGGACACTGGTATAAACGTTTTTAATTGAAAAAATTAGAACATTGTTTTTTGTAGTATTAATTGCCTGAATGAAATGCGCGAGTTCTCAAATTCTATGTTCAAACCATTTTTCTCAAGGGAGCTAGTGCTATTCTGTCCGCCAGTGAAATGAAACTTGTGTTTTTGGCTTTGACAGTACTACGCCGTGCGATTGAATAATTATTGCCACCTACATGTCTTCTTCAGAGTCATAGTGCATCTTCTGTCGTCGTAGGGCATAAAATCTGCAACGAAAAACGTGGGAAGCCTGGACTGATTGGCAGATTTATAATTAAAGGAAGTTTTTGTTTGTAAACCCATGCTCCAAATGAGGAGAAAAACAATCCCGCATTTTTGTGTTTGTATAATTTCATGTTTTAAAGGTGAAGGCAAACAATTCTTTAAATTCATGTCAAAAGTCTGAAGTTCTTTCAGAACTCTTAAACTTTGGCATCAATTCCTTAGCAAGCTCAAAAAACTGACTGTACCTGCAGCCTATATTTTGACACGAAGGTCGGCGCCGTATCTTACCATCCCGCGAGGGAAGCTCATCGACACCTCCCAGGATAAAAATTCACTCTACTAATGGGTCTAGAGGTCATAGCAGTTGACAGGCCCGGAAAAATCAATCAATCACATCAATGGAAAAAGACGAATTTTCGGTTATGAACAGAAAAACCGTGCATCCTTTTGGTAAAGCTTACTCTTTTATTTATTACGCGTGAAATTCCTCCTCTTCACAATCAGCGAGCCATTGAAACTTTTTCATCACAAAACTCAAGTTTTCGATATGTGCCGATGTTGCTACCCATAAACGATATGAAAGTTAAGACTGGTATCGAAGTGGCTCAACTTCATTGGGCTAAAGGCATCCTCGCTACTTTCTTTTCAACTTTCTTCATTTTCCAGCCGGATTATTGATATTGTGTGATATTAAATTTCAAGGCTGTTGTTCGATATTTCGGGAATTATTTCGGAGAGAAAGCTAGATCAGATTTCTTTCACTGATGCACTCGTCAATCCGAAGTTTAATTCCCAGTTCCCTTACTTCTCGCCCCGACAGTCGTGATCGACACGAGACAACGCTCGTTTTATCATTTCGATCGGCTGACGGTGATTGAGGCTGAAGTGACGCAATCTCTTTGGTCGCTCCCAGTTAATAGACGGCCTTTAAAAAGTAAAATAAAGAACGCTTTATGTGGAGGTCACGCCTGTCCGCCTGTCAATCTGTGACTTACTACCGCCTAAACCATTTCATGGGTGTTGATGAAGTCTAGAGGGGATGTTGGCGAACTGCAATTTCCGTCCATATAAAAAGGAAATGAAGAAGTAATCTGAGCCGCGGGGGCATAATAGAAGCCTCCAGAAGCCAATGAGAATGTTTACTGATTTTTTTTAGGCCGGCTAATGTGTTCAGGGAAATTGAAGGAACGACGCAGTATTGTTTGTTAAGATGATTGATACTTCACCTTCAGAGGTACTTAAGAATTGATTTTATTATTATTATTTATTATAATAATTATTATAATTATTGTAAAAATGCAAATAGAAGATGTTATAAGAAATATAACCACGATAAATGTAGTTTTTTTAAATTTTATTTTGAAGTATTTGATGGAATCGTCGGGCGTGATTAACATTTAAAATATTAATATTTGTGTTTGTAATTACTAGAATAATTAATTATTAAATTGTTGCAGTTATTTAAAATGAAAGAGATTCATAATTTTAATGTATCAAATTGTTATAAATGTGAATGCTGTATAAATGTGTGTGGAAATTAATTACGATACTTTATAAATAAGCGAAACAAACAGTCCTCTTTGTCTTGCTGTTAAATCCATGAACATATTTCGTATTTCGCTTTTGCCGTTTGCATTATACTTTCTCACGTCATACAGTCGCTACGAACGTTAGTCACATAAATCTGCGCGGCAGCATCAAATGAATCCGCAAAAAATAATCTATCTCGGAATTACTGCGACAGGCCCAGCGAAATGTCAACCACCCACCATATTTAATGTCGGACAGTTCCGAGATAGGTCCTGGCTGCCATCTCTTCGCTTGCATTGTGGGTAATTATTCACAGCATGGCAACAAAATTCGGGAATCACATGCATCTACAGTGCGCACGTTCGGGGTTGGTGTTGTATAAACGAGATAACCGGGACGTTTTGCCTAGCGTTTTGCACGCACGCACGCACGCACGCACTCGTGCGAAACTCGCGAATCTTTGGGACACGTCGGAAAGGCGGATTGTTCCGGTGGGAACATCACGTTTCTGTTCCTGCCGGCGTGATTCGTTGCCTTAGCAACACACGCGAGCGCGTATTAAAATGGATGGTCTCTGGACCCTTTCCTGAAATAAAGCTGAAATGTGGGGACGCTCGCTCTACAGGGTAGCGAGATGAAAAATATCTGTGAAGTTACGAAGTACGTAGTATACTGCTCTAGTATAATAACGCTCCCTGTTCTCTGCGTACGTGCACGATTGACACTTGAAGCTTTTTTTGGAAATGAAGAAAATTACTGTCCGTAGAACTGTTCCTCACTGCATATTGAGATAGCATTGTGCACCAAAGATTTTAGATTAAATTTTAATGGGCAGTAAACAATCTGAATTTGACTGCCTGACTGACCGAAGGTCTTAAAGATACCCACCATGAAGTAACGAGAAATATTTTGAACCGTATCCAAAATGACACATTTCCTGTGAAAGTAGAGCGCAAATATGACTGTATGCTTCATGTCGCAACCGAGGTATTGCGTTGTTTCTTCACAAAGTGCATTTTGTAAGGTATGTGCGATTCGTATTGAGAACAGAAAACAAAGTTTCGAAACGCTTTTTGCACCGCAACGAAACCCAGGAAACATTGAGAAAGCGCCTTTCGCGGAGGACGCTGCAAACCGCGTGTGCGAGTGGGGCGCGTTCCGAAATGAAGTGATGGAGCGCCGTCGCCGGGACGCGTAGCAGGAAGCGTCTGTCCCTCGCTGTTTGCGGAAGCCGCGGGAGGCGCTCCGGCCGGCGCTATCAGCGGCGAGGGCCATCGCCGGCGCCTATCTCCCCCGGCCGCTCGCGGCCCGCCCGCCCTTCGCCCTCTGATCGCTTCCTCTTGCCGGGGAGGCGACGAGGAGGCCGGTCTCGTTTGTATGCCTGGAGAAAAAAGAAATTGCGCGAGGGGATGGAAAATTGAGATATTTATCTCCGTTGAAACTTTTGTTTTACGGTCCGTTCTGTATGATGTGACGGGTGGACGAGGCACTACACATGTGCCCGAATACAATACAGGTGTTATAAAAATAAATTGACGAACGCTGTTGTTTATGGTTACACAAAAATATTTTCGGATAGGTTACAGCGCATGCTGTAAACTCTTATGTATTTTATTCTTGATTGCCGAGTATTTATATGGAACCAACCTCTCATTCAGAAATCAAATTCATTCATGACTTTGGTCTATTAAGGTACCCTTGACAGGAAGCACATATTGAAAATGAGACAGTTGTCTCGTGTGCAGTATTATCTTTTTAATTTTCGGTCAAATAAATGTCTTGCTTGTGTGAAAAATTGTATTATTAAATAAGACTTATTATTACTAAAATTATATAAACCAATTGAAGATATTATAAAAATTAATCTGAAACAACGTAAGTTAATCACTAGTATAAGGTGCCTCGTAGTCCCTCAGTTATAAACTTTGATTAATAAATGCCAAAGTATAACAAACAATTGTCTTTTTTTTCAGAAAAAAAGATTATGATAAAACTTCCTAGAAATTATTTTCTTATCTATGTACTACTAAAATATTTATTTTTATCACACAACCCAAAATTCTTCATAATATTAATAACATAAAATATTGTTTCCTGGAATTTCCGAACATTATAGAACCAGGATCAAATAATTTGTGGAGTTCCTTTCCTAGTTTACTAACTATAGAGCAACGAATAGCCTTGTCATTTGGTCCCTTGATTGTTGATTATAAATAAAGAATGGGTAACAGTATTCACGAGACTTTTCCTTCGCAAGTTGTTTGTATATTTTCTGAAGTGCAATCACCCCTTAATGGTTTTTCCCCTTTTGGCACAAAACGGTCAACCTTTAATCCAACATTCCTTTCGAGTTGACGTTTTTCCTCGCGTGCCTCTTACGCTTTGTTTCCATCTTACTCCGCCATTATACAAAGATAAAGCCAACAGCCCGCACTTAGGTCTGTAAATCCAGCGGTCCGTATGCAGGATGAAAACATAAAAGGCCCGAGTGCCGTCCGCCCGGAGGAGGGCGCCGCCCTCTTCTCTGTCGCGGCACGTGACGTGCATCGGCTCACGTCGGATCCGCAGATCGCCCGGGAGATTACCGGGACGTCGCGACGGCCTGGCCTGGGCAGGGCTGGGCAGGGCGGTGACGAGGAAAGGGACGGGGAGAGAAGGGTAAGGTGGGTGAAGCGGTTGGAAGGTAGGGCGACGGCTCGTCGGAATGATGAACGGGTAGGGTGGCGCGAGGAGAACAGAGTAAAGTGAGGGGCGGACTGGAAGTTCGAGAGGCAGACGAATTGTACGGAAGGCGAGAAGCGGGGAATGAGAACGTAGGTAGACGAGTGCGAATGACGTGGGAGGGATGAGCGAGAGGACGTTGAGGTGGACGGGGAAAGGTAGCGTGAACTTAATGAGGATCTGAGAGAACGCATTGGAAGAGGAAAGTGACAGGAGAGAAGAGTGGGGGGCAGGGCAAAGTAGGGCGACAGAGAGGCGTCGCGTAAGGAAATGCGAGCGGGATGGCAAAGGGAGCGGCGCGTGTGGGTGTTGGGGCACCGGGAGATGCCTGAGCCACATCAGCGGCGACTGCAATGGAAAAGGCAGCTTCTCGGTGGTGGAATAAAAGCGGCGACGTTGAAAGTTATTGGAGGGTAAGGGGGAAGAGACGGAAAGGGTTTGTGTCTTCCCTGATGTGCATTACAATCATTTGCACGTGCGCAGGGGCTCTCCTGGGGCATTTCCCTTTCTTTTGCTTTTATGGACACTCCGTAATAGCAGTCTTTTTCCTCGTCGAAGGACCGATTCTGAATATAATATGTCAATCGACTAGTACCTTGTCATGGAACAAGGAAAATTGAAGCTTTCCGTTTTCTTTCTTTTTTTCTTTCTTTCTTTCTCACAGGACTACAAAATTGATGACTAATTGTGGAGGAAAACTTGCCAGATTTTTCTGGAAAATTATATATTCGTTCAGTAGAAAACTTGCGAGTTCGTATGTATTAATGACTGGCCTAGCAGTACTTACATCAAGCGAATTGAAATTTATGTCCAATAGATATTTTGGACATATGTTCTGAGTGCTCTGAATCAAGGGACTGGCGAAGTATAGTTTTTGTAGATGATTACGTACGGAGGAATAAAAAGGAAAACGCCCTTTTACAGAGGTGCACTGTTTTATTTTTTCTGATTTCATTTATAGATAGGCTCAACGTTACCCGCTCCATTAATTCCTTTTCATGTTCGTTTCGTTTGCGTTCGACCTATTGCGATTTCTGTTACTAACGTGAAAGTTCTGTATGACAACGCTCAAGAATACAAGGTAACGGCTAGTAAGCCATTCTCCCGTGCTTCTAATAATCCTGTAAAGGTTAAGCAAATGAGGATACCGTGCATTTCGTGAATCCACATTTGTAATGGAATTAAACTGATGAAGCAAACTTTTTGTTCTTAATAGCATTTATGTGATAGAAACTATCGTGACTAATCATGCATAACCTTGGCATGTTAAATTTTATACCAGTCTTAAAACTTGACTTTCCTGTAATGCTCAACCAAATGAATTTTATTTTTAAGATACTCGTATATACATTTTGATGGTAATTCTGCATTCGATTTTTTGTTCTTCTTATTTTGTTGTAATGGATGTTTTATTCTTTGGATTGCATTTTTCATGACTATTTTGGTTCAGACATTTTGTGTATCGTACTCGGCTGCATCAAGTGTATTATACCTAATGTGTTAAAAATATAATCTTAAAATGAATATTTCAGACACGCGACTAGCATTAGTTCTGCACATTTTTATTTATAGAAACTAAAGCTACTAATAGAAAAACCTTTCACGGGCCAATATATACGAAATACAGTTGATAAGATTAAAACGGACATCGTGTGGAAGTTATATCCTTATAAAGCGTAAGCTTTTGCGTGAAGTAATTCAAAAGCGAAAACTTCGTCCAGAAGAGTTCGTGACGCACCACCGTGTAGCTTCTTTAATGAGGCGAGTCCTCACCTGGTCTGTCCGTCACTCCGGCGCCCGCCCCGTTGAATCGCCTCGTCGCGCAACTGTCACGTCCCGTCGAATCACATCAACTCACCGGTCGCGCTGTCTGTCAGGCGCACGCGATGCTTCCGTTAACCTCTGGGCCTCTGCGTCTTACACCTTTCCCTGGCCGCTGCCTCTCTCCTCTACCTTCCAGAACTCTTCCTCGATACCTACTTTTTTCTATTCTCATTGGCTTCCTTGAATTTTCATCAACCCACTAGATGCCTTTGGTCGTACTCGTGCATTCTATTCTGTCCTACGTCTCTACGTAAACCTTGCATCATACTACAATTCATTCAATTCCTTGCTCAGTCTAGCGTTGATTTTCTTTACCTGCCCAAATTACCGCCAACCTCTAACAACCAAAGTTTTATCGTTTATAGCAACAATTCCGCTGATTCACATCAAACCTCGCCTATTTTTTCTGCGTATCTGTATTCCCCAGCGTTCTTTTCTCACTTGTATTTTCTTCTTCCTTTCCATTCATATGCAGCTATTACTATTTGTTTCTTGGCCATTTATATGTTTGGTTCTCCACCGTCTCGATGCCTCGTTGTTCTGAACAGTTGTTTCCAGTCTTCGTAGACCTTAAATGGGCCCCTACCTTCGGGCCTGTTGCGATCTCCGCCCTGCCTCATCTTCTGGCCCTGCGATTCCGCCCCTAGGCCCCCGCTCCCGCCCGCACCAGAGGTACCCTTCTCTCCCCCCTCCTCTCGTCGGCCGCCCCCTCACCTGCAGCGATTTCCGGGCGCGCGTAATCCCCGCGGGAGCGTCGGCGCGGGCGGCAGGTGCGGGCGCGACGCCATCCGTCCCCGTCCCCGCCTCCGCCCCCCCGAACGCGCAGGTCCCCTTCCGTCCCGCCTTCCGGTGGCGCGCACCGATTTTCTTCCGGCGCGGCCTCGCACGCCGCTCAGCCCCCGCGTCGTCCCGCTCTCACCGCGCCCCCGCCCGCCCCGCCCTGCCCGCGCCCCGCTCGACCCGCTTCCGCTTCTACACCCCTGTCGTCATCACCTTCTTCCCGCATCCGCTTCCGCATCTTCTGCCACCGCACTCTCATCCCTATCAGGTGACTCTCTAGGAATCCCGGTTCACAGTACAAAACGATTACACAGAAAACTTTGTATGTACATTTAATAGTTTACCTATATACCTATGCATTTTTTATCGCCTTTAAGTAATTCACTAATATTCACTTGAAACGGAGGTTTATTATGTTTTACACGTAGGTGCCAATGAGCGTCAATCACATTTTGGTGTATTCTAAGCTTTGGTTGTCGTGGAAAAAATGTTTATTTTTTGTCTGACATTTGGCCTTCGATAATTTCTTCCGATAAATAGGAAATGTAGAAGCCCTAGTTCCATACAGTTAGTCTCTCCCTTAGTAATATTAGAAATTTGCAATTTTCTCTTCATAATGTTCTTTAACGCGACCAGAACAGAAAAATGCGTCAACTATGAATTCGTGAAGCAACGTGTATTTAATCTGAGCCTTTTTGAATGTGATGTAAGCAATCCTTATTCTGCAGCAAGCATACTTCACGTCACCCGCTGGCTCCAGTCCACTTTTTTCAGCGGTGTATCAGCGCTCCTGACATGGCTCCTACTTAGAATGCGGGCCTTGCGAATGGTCGCTCCCACTTGACCTGTGTTGAAATTTCCGTGGGAGAAGAGTGACCTATGCTTGCACCCTCGGTATCTAGTGACATCAGATATGCATGCTAGTGTTTCAAATGCAAAACGAACTTTAATTAGAAAAAAAGGGATTTTTCGTGCATAAACGTTTAGAAAATTCATGGTTTTGAACTCGCATTCATGTTAGTTTTATAAGGTCGACGAAATTCATTTGATATTTAGTGAATTGTCAGTAGTACATATCTAAAACAATTTTCTCCTTAATGGTAATTAAATAAAATGCATATTTTGGTTTCCTCTAACATTTATCAAACGTTGTATTCCTACATATTCGATATTTTAAAGATACTAATGAAATCTTTGATATATCCATCCCGGTCACTTTGATGTCGCTCTGATTTAATCGCTGTCATTTAATTAACATCAAAGTTTAATTCTACTTTTAATTAAATTTTACTTTTCTTTTTTCATATAATGGAATTGTATTGGGTACGGAGGTACTTGTTTCACTACACTTGTCAATAAATTTATTTTCTGTAATTTGTTCTTTGCCATATGATCTACTTTAATGTATTGATAAATCCATTGAAATCTTAAAATTGTGTTCATTTTGTTATATTGGTGTGAAACACTGAATGTAACAACTACGACCCGGAAATTGGCAGAGTGCATTCTTAGTGTAACGGTTTCTAAAATTTGCTTATGTTTCCTTGAGGACGAGTATGTCTAATTAGAAAATAAAAATTAGATAAGTAAAAATTAATTGTCCAAAAATGTGCATCCTCAAATGACGATGCTGGACGTTATTGCATTCATATTACAAGCATATGATCTCAAATTTATTACAACTACATTTCTAGATATTCATTCGAAATTTGTGAACCATTTATCAGTATTCTCTGAAGTTCTGCGTCTTTGGAGTCAAAATCTCCAAATATTTAGTTAATACAAAATTTTCGCCATTGCTAAATTTATTTGACAACCTCAGACAATCTGAGCGACGTTGGATTGAGCTCTTCTGCAAAGATGTAATGCAGATTCCTTCTCCCTGCGATTTGGTGGATGGAGTTTTGTGGCGCAGCGGAAGCGAGGTATTTCGGGGCGCAGAGCGCTTCCGGGGCTGCCTTTGGCTGTGTTTCGCGCAGTGATGCTGGTGTTCGTTATGGTGCGTAATAGGAAACCTATCGGAAAAGCCCCCCGGGATTTGAAATCTGTCGAGATAAAACCCGTTAATAATGTATTAAAATTTCGACATAACACTGCTCGTTTATTTTCATCGTTCTCGTCAAAGCCCTAGATTGCTGAGCACACACGTGCTAATTGTGGCGTGAAAATGCAACATGTTAGAGTACTATATAATGAAGCAGTGTTTTACTTCCTAATGAGAGTGTCGTGATATATAGATGAATAAATATGAAATGGCCAATATGTGTCCGAAATGACACCTAAGGGTAGAATTCTATCGAAGGGCCAATCTATTTCAAGATTTGAGGTATTTAGTGTGTACACTCTCGTTGAATCTTTGGTATTGTGAAATGATTGTCGCACAATTTAGAAAGAAGTATTTCTTATAAATACTGTACATTTCATCTGGACGTAATTTACTAAAATAATGCTTTCTACAATTTAAAACTGGTAAATAAATTTATTCACCATTTGCCTTCCGAAATTCTTCCGATAAATAGGAAAATGTATAACCCTAGTCCATACAGTTAGTCTCTCCCTTATAATATTAGAAATTGCAATTTCTCTATCATAATGTTCTTTAACGGACCAGAACAAAAAAATGCATCAACTATGAATCTTTAAGCAACGTTATTTATCTGAGCCTTTTTGAATGTTATGTAAGCATCCTTATTCGCATCAACATACTTCACGTCACCCGCTTCGCTCAGTCACTTTTTTCACGTGTATCAGCGCTCCACATGGTCTACTTAGAATGCAGGGCCTTCGAATGTCCTCCACTTGACCTGGTGGTTGAAAATTTCCGTTGAGAAGGAGTTGACCGATGGCCTTGCACCCTCGTATTCTATTGACATCATATATGCAGGCTATGTTCAAATGCAAAACGAACTTTAATTAGAAAAAAGCATTTTTCGTGCATAAAACTTTTAGAAAAATTCATGGTTTGAACTCGCATTCATGTTATTTTTAAAGTCGACAATCTTTCATTGATTATTATATGAATTTCAGATACAATCTAAAAACAATTTTCTCCTAATTTGTAATGAAATAAAAAGCATTATTTGGTTTCCTCTAACTATTTATCAAACTTCGTATTCCTACAATCGATCATTTTAAATCTAATAAAAATTTGATAATCCATCCCGCGGTCACTTCGGAAGTACGCTCTATTTAATCCTGTCATTTAATTAACATCAAAGGTTTAATTCTACTTTTAATAATTTACTTTCTTTTTATAAATGGAATTCATGGTACGGAGAATGTTTCACTACACTTGTCAATAATTTATTTTCTGTAATTTTCGTTCCATCATGATCTACTTTAATGTATTGATAAAACCATTGAAATCTTAAAAATTGTTTCATTTTGTTATATTGGTTAAACAGAATGTAACAACTACCGACCGAAAATTGGCAAGGCATCTTTAGTTAACGGTTTCTAAAATTTGCTTACTTCATTGAGGACGAGTATTCTAATTAGAAAAAAAAAAATTAGATAAGTAAAAATTAATTCCAAAAATTGCAATCCTTCAAATGACGATGCTGACGCTTATTGCATTCATATTACAAGCATATGACTTCCAATTTATTACAACTAACATTCAGATATTCATTCAAAATTGTGAACCCATTATCAGTATTCCTGAATTTCTGCGCCTTTGGATCAAATCTCCAAAATATTTATGTTAATACAAAATTTTCCCATTGTTTAATTTATTGACAACCTCAGACAATCTGAGCGACGTGGGATTGCAGCTCTCTCAAAGATGCTAATGCAGATTCCTTCTCCACTCATTGTGGAATAGTTTGTCCAGGGAACCGAGGCATTTCGGGGCGCAGGAGCGCTTCCGGCTCCTTTGGCGCTGTTTCCGGCAGTATGCTGATTCTTATGTGGGCGTAAAGGAAACCTATCGAAAAGCCCCCCGGGATTAAATCATGTCATGATAAACCGTTAATAAGTATAAAAATTTCGACATATACACTGCTCTTTATTTTCCATGTTCTCGTCAAAGCCCTAGATTCTGAGCACACACTGTAATTGTGCGTGAAATGCAAATGTTAGAGTACATATAAATGAAGCAGTGGTTTACTTTCCTAATGGAGAGTGTACTTCTATAGAGATAAATAATGAAATGCCAATATTGGTTGTCCGAAATACACCTAAGGGTAGATTCTATCGAAGCCAAATCTATTCAAATTTGATATTAAGGTGTACACCTCTCTTACCTGTATTGTGAAATGATGTCCACAATTTAGAAAGAAGTATTTCTTAAAATACTGTACATTTCATCTGGACTAATTTACTAAAATAATGCTTCTATCAATTTAAAAAGTAATAAATTTATTCTACAGTTACTATACGATTGAGAACTTTTTATAATATTAATATCCGGGGTTCAATTTGCTTCCAGCTTACTACGCAAGAGGCCAAAGATAGATTACCCGTGCATCACCAAATCCGCCTTAACCGCCCTATGACTACTCTTCTGTTTTCACCCCTCTCTTAATGTATTTTAAAACATTCCTTCCGAGTCACGGTCTTCGTCATTCACCGCTCTTTCCCCATTATCATTACATCATCA
>BOPP01000008.1:13074124-13093879 GCA_017312745.1 Gryllus bimaculatus
TGCCAGTACTCGTTGTTTGTTTTACCTCGTGCTCTATTTTTGTTTCTCCTCATATATTGCATTTGCCTCGGTTATCTTGGTTTCCTGTCCATTCTGTAGGTTTTCGATTTGGTAATTTCTTGTTTCAAGACGTGCGAAGATTACAGAGTGTGAACAACATTTATCTAGGACGTATAATTTAATTATTTCAAAGACTAATTTGTTTTGTATTCACTTTGAATGATACTGAAATCTCCCTATGGTTTTTCATAATTCTAGCAAAGTTCTCTGTTGGGATGTATTGGGTCATATTTGTATGTAGATTCTCATCGAAACTTACGAGATTTAAAGATAGATTAAAGAAAGATACTTTCGAGATTAAAAGATAGTCCGACGTGTATCTCACATGTCTCCATCGTCTCTTCCCTTTTATACCCCGAGCGCAGTCTAGGTTTCCGATCGGGTTCACCCATGACTCCACCTTCCCTCCCTTCTCCTTTCTTTCCCCCGCCCCCTCCACCCCGATGCCGCCACCACCTCCACCGGTTCTTTAAACACCCGTTCACGGAGTCGTTCGCGGTCGCTCGTATTTTCTCGGCGGCGCGTGACTGTATATTACGGACCGGCGGCGGCGGAGGGGGCGCAACAGAAATTGAATAAAAGTAAAAACTTGCCTCCATAGAGCGCGCCGCTTGAGTTGTTGGCGAGGCCGACTCGCATGGGGGAAGTGGCTGTGTATATGCGTGCGTGTGTGTCTGTGTGTGTGTGATAGAGAGAGAGTGAGTGAGAGAGAGAGAAAGAGAAAGAGAGAGTGAGAGACGGAGGTAGGGGGGAAGATGGAGTGGGGTGGAGACCCTGAATTACGGATCTTGGCCTGACGCGTAGGACTGAGGACTTGCTAATACCGTTCTTCTCTGCTGCTTGTACTGTTGGACATGCATTCGAACAATCCAGCTGCTGAAGTCCAGTTGCATGTGTTTGTTAGATGAATACTACCGCTGCATATTATGAAAGATGGATGTTGTTTGCGTACAAGAATGTTAAAAGCCGCTGTAAATATTACATCTACAGATACTGGAGTTCGCTTTGATACGAGTTAAAATTATGTTAGAGCGTAGACTTCCGCGGCCGGAGTCAGTATTTACTAGGCTGTTCGGGTGACGCCGCGTCCATGGCGAAGGTGCCGACGTTTCGGTCGCCATTCTGCGACCTTCGTGAGGGCATTACGTCACCCGAACAACCTAGTAAATACTAATATTATGTTAATTATGTGTTTAATATGCGAATACAATGGGAGATCGTAAAATTTTTTTAGAATATTCATAATTCAGTAAATTAATACAAAATATAATAATTTATTGTATTAGTTTTGTCAGATTCACCTATCTTAGTTCGTAAACTTGACTTGTAAGCACCCTTTGATCATGGTGTATATGAAATCATGGAAGACAATGCGAAGGAATTCATGATTCGACATGATGATAATACCGCAGAGCACTGAAGTTACGTTAAGCCACAGATTTGTAACGACTACGTTCGATAATGATTTTGATTTGTTTTGGAACTGAACAACTCGAACCTACGAATAAATAGCCCTTACGAGTAAATAGCCCAATTTTATATCTAAAACGTGAATGTAGCTTGCTTTCTCTGAAGAGTGAACGACAAAAGCGGCGAACACCAGATCTAAGATACACCGCTTTAAAAAGAAAAACTTTCTTGGGGTACACCGAGCGGAAATTACGACGACACGTGGGATATTGAAAAAGGGTGAAGGGAGCATCCGCACTCTTGGCTGCGCGTGCGCCACGCACCTTTCGCAGGAGGCCATCTCCATTCACCCATCCGCCAGTCCTCCTGGCGGTCTCCCACCCATTCCCCGGTCCTTCCACTCATCCTTTCGTCTTCCCAACCTACCGTCTGCCTGTCCTCTCACCCATCCTCCCATATGCCTGTGTTCCTACCCAGCCATCCGCCTGCCCACCTTCTACTCACTAACCCGTGTTCCCACCCCATACACCCACCCATACACCCACCCATTACACCCACCCCATACAACAACCCATACCACCCACCCATTACCCACCCACCCATAACACCCACCCATACACCCACCCATCACCACCCATAAACCCACTCATACAACCCACCCATTACACACCCCAACCCACTAACCACCATAACACCATCATCACACTCCACCCAATACACCACCCATACAGCCACCCCTACACCCAGGACCCATAACAACACACCCATAACCACCAACATTTACACCACACCACCCATCCCGCCCGTATCCCGCCGTCAGCGTTCTCACTCTCCATCTACCAGTCCACCAGCCCATCATCCCGTCCTCCCGAAACACCCATCGGAACGCGCCCTCATCCTAACCCATCCCCACCCACCCTCCCACTGCCAACATCCACGCGCGTCGAATGACTCGTCTGCGGGCGTGTCGTTCGCGCGGCTGACTGCCCGTCGCGTAGCCCCGTCGCCGTCATTCTCGGCGAGTCGTAGAAAGTAATAGCACTCAGCGCCAGCGCGGCCTGACTGCTTGGGCGCCCACCGCCTTCAACTTCTCCGGATATGGCGCCATAAGAAGAAGATGAACAGGAAAGCAAGGCACAAAGCCTTTTCCGAAGGTGTGGATAAAATACGGAGGAGTGGGGCTTTCTTTACGGTGCGCGCGCCGTCATAACTCGGCGCGGTGGTCGGGGGCGGCGGCAGAGGCGGGGCGGGTGGTGAAGTGGCGGAGGTGGGCGGCGGCGGCGCGGCGGTCAAGACTTCGTTGGACGAGACTGCCAGCAATTTACGGGCCATGCAGCATCGGGCGGTGTTGCAGAATTATGGTGCAAGACTAATTGACGTAGGGCGACCCATCGCTTAGTGGTCGACGTATTCGTTTTCTGGTATATATGAGACCGGTATCATCTCTGGATACCCAGTCTACCCCATACGTGGATTTGCTTTGGACCAAACGGATGGGCGATGAAATCTGCCGTTTCTTCGACTGTTTGCTTCGCTATTACTTGGTTCTTTTTCAATCTGTGAAAGTAATCATTACTTATCAAATTATTTATCATCTCTTAAATTAGAGAAAGCTTAAGTACAGCTTACAAAAATAACAGTTCCTAACATTAAAAAAACAATTAAAGTAAGGTAATATTAATGTAGTAAAATCTTGCACTTTCGTGGAAGTAACCTTTGATATCGTTCACAACGGAAACAAATGCTAAACGATTTTTCTTAAACTTCATTCTTGCGTATGGGAAGTTATTTTCAACCGTTTATAACTTTAAAAATATTATTGAATATTGATTGGATTCATTAACATAATAAAACCATATATTTGATAACATTTTGGGGAAAAACATAAAGCCAATGTCGATGGTTGTTGAAGAACTGGAAAATAGTATTGTAAAAAATGGCAAATACTATTTATTGCACAAGGTTATTTCAATAAAACATGCAATATTATGCGCAGTTTGACTTGAAATGAACATCATGCACAAAATTAACACCTTTAGAGAAGCACGAAGGATTTTGCGCTCATCAGTGTGACCATATTGTACATCATCTTAAATATAAACAAATATTTCCTACTAATTAAGCTCATTCGTGAGTCATTCCGCGTGCGCTTTTAATTACCTGAAATATGTCAAGACTTTCTGGCCCTGGCGTATTAAGCGGGACACTAATGCGCTGGCGCTCTCTCTCTCTTCTCCCCTCTCCCTCTGACCGGTTTCCGTGTGAATTATTACCACGAATCCTCAGTATCAAGGTAAATTGTCAATAATTGCCGTCTCATTATTGTTTTTCCATCTAGAATAGCCTCTAATACTTCAATTACAGGTTTATAGCCCCTGTAGGGAAGTGTACAAATCGGTGGTACTCCTACAGCATTGAAACGGGCGTCGGAATCATTTGAGGAGGGGTGGGATCAGATCGGCCAAGTGTAGTTGAAATCCGATTCGGAGCGGCTTGAGGCGATAAGAGTGCGGTTAAAGCGTTCCCGAGGCGGAGCCCAGACTGGTCCTAGATCGGCGCGAGCGCCGGCGCCAAGCGCTACCGCGCGGGGGCGGGGGCGGAGGCGGGGCGCTGGGCGCGACCGGTTCTCGCCGCCGCCGCCACCACCACCACCTCCGCCGCCGCCGCCACGACAGGTGCGTCGCCTCCACCTCGCCTCCGCCGCCGCAGGGCTTACGTAACGCGCCGCAGGTTCAAGGCCTCGCGAACGGCGGAGGAGGCGGTGCCTTAAAAGTCGTGGAGGCGGAGGTGAAGGCAGAGCGGAGGTGGAGGGAAGCGGTGCCGAAGGTGCTGGAGGCGCTGGCGGTGCGATGAGGGCATTGTTGATGTTGCTGATGGCGTTGATGATGGGGATGGGAAGATGTGTGAAGGCTCTCGGCTGTCCGGATGCAAGAGATGGTGTAAAAGATAGTAAGAGAGGTTTCTGGCAGAACCTGACGCAAGACCACCGACAAGTGGCGACTGGTAGAACGAAACGATTCGGAGCGATGCAGTTGTACTACGAGTAGAAGCGGTGGTGGGGTAGAAACATCAATAGCAATGAAAAATATCGTGAGAAGGTTTGGCTAGCAGAGCCGGAGATGAGATCGCGCTTCGTAGATTGAAAGGAATGATAGAGATTGTAGTAACGGAGGCAGTGCCGCAGGAGCCGAAGTACAGGGCAATTTAGACGATGCGGAAACGGTAGCAGTGGGCTCTATGGGGATAATGTATGATTCTGGTGTTGCAAAGGCCGAACAGGCACAATGGGGCTGAGTAAACCTGAAGTTTGGAGCAGTTGTAGATTTGGAAGAATAAAAGAAAAAGCTCAAGTTGGAAGATCGGGAGGCTATATTGCCTTAAAAGTATACATTCTAGATTAATTGGAGGATTTTACATTTATTGTGACTCGTATTTGCTCGTAGTTCTCTTTTTGAAGGTGATATCACACAGGTTGCTTTCCGCTCCTGTTTTCTTTCCCTATTGATCTTCAGCTAATGCTATCTTAGATTCCATATTTTCATTGGCATCCACGCTACATGAAAGGCAGGGGCCTTCGGTCTTTCAAAAAACCTCACTCGCATGTCTGTTTTGTTTCGTTCATTACAATTAAAATGTTAGTTTGCGAAATTATTGTATTTCTTCGTATCATAATCGGTTTTTATAATAAAGTGCAATATAACATTGTATTTTAAAACTTATGTTTGAACATCTTGTTAAGAATATTTTTCACTAATGTTCTTTTCTTGCTTTGCGATTTTACATTGACATTTTACACTCTTTGTGTGTAAAAGATGAAGAAAGTAAAGCCGGCGGAGTTAAAGATCAGTTAGGGAAACAGTGGTGACTGCAGATGCTAACTGTACCACAAAGATTGCCGTGTGGACACGAGTTATGGCGTACGTACGCGACACTGGCGGTATCTAAGAGTTTGCTGTGATGTTGACGCTAGTCAGTGCCTTTGTAGAATTTGGGATACAGGAGGGCGGTTCGTACGTACTGTGTCATAGAGTAGAGGATAATACGTCTGGAATAGAATAGAGGGTGGCATCTACGTCTATCTCCTGGCGCCCAGGGAGCGATGCAAACTTCAGAGCAAGTTGGATAAGTGGTTGGCCGCGGCTGAGAACTTGTGCCTCGGTTCGATCCCCGACTCGCCCTGATTGAAGTGCTGTTAGCTGAATGTGGGCCTCGCTTGCTCCTGGGGAATGGAGCCCTCTCAACTTGTAAACCCGCGAGAACTTGCTCATCTCTCGCATTTCTCTTTGATATTTATCGAAGTGTGCCATTTTAAGAGTAATATTGATTCTAATGTTATTTTAAACTGTATTTACAACTTACACGTGTCTTATCGTTGCTTACACAGGATGTGTTCGTATAATACTACTCCAAGCCAATTTACCAATATAATATTACAAAAGAAAATGAAGTGCCAGTCAGAAAAGAAGGTATCGAATGAAGTAAATACAGTACCTTCATGCGTTATAGAAGCATTTAAACATAAATCACAGTCTTCACTAAATGTTTGATACTTTCATTTTTTAGTCATTGTTCTTTCATTTTCTTTAATTATGTTTCGGTTACTTATTTTCTTTTGTTTCTTTTTTTTAGAAATTGTCCCTAAAATGTTTCTTTTGTTCCGACTGAGTATGGTAAACATTGTAATAAGTATGTTATTAAAAAAGTAAAACAAACAAACAAACAAACAAACAAACGAAAATGAGCAGATCTGCCCGGTCTTAACATTCTTCACGTTCGAAATATTTTGAAATAATTTGTTTCCTCGCCCTGAAAAAATATCACTCTGCTGGATATCATGGAGATTATGGCACGTGAGTTACTAGACAGTCACAAATTCTTCTCCATTTGCATTGAAACCGGAACCTCAAGAAGCCCTTGGCGGAGAACCACTAGTTCACAAAAGTCTTTTAGTATGGACATGACGTCGTGTCACGAAGTTGATGGAGCAAGAGATTTGCAATTTGGTGAATTAATAACGAATTTGCAGCAGATGCAGATCCGGATTGAGCGCGTGCCAGGAAGTGCCAGTTTAGCATATGGCCAGGCAACGATGATCTCTCTCGTAAGGATTACTTACTCTTCATATTTAAAGACACGTTTTAATCAGATCCGTAGTGATGATTCAGTATCGCCGATTCTGATAATAGTTCAATAGTTTCAAGTATCATCTCGTGTTGACATCTTCTTTCTTTTGAGAGCTGATTCGTATAGCATTGTAGCTGTAACTTATTCATGCATGTTCGGTAGGGTACGATTAGGCTTAGAGCACGGTCTACGGGAATGTACAATAACAATAACAACAACAACAACAACAACAACAAAAAGAAGGAAAGAACGAAAGATGGAAAAACGTTGCAGCCTCATATACTTTTAGGAAATTATTTGTTATTCTTACATTATGACATTTTATTGGGCGATTGCAAAAAAAGTCTTAGAACAAAAATTCATAGGTTGTTTTTAGGATTTCGTTTTCTCACTAATGCTCATTCCCATTTCATTTCGGTACCGGACTCTATGTAAGAGATGCTACTTTTTTTTCGTAGATTTCATGATAATGAGAACTAATCTTTAACTCAACCATAGGGTTTCGGAAAAGAATTTGAAACTGTGATCTCGCGTTCGAATAACTGTGTGATATGGAAATCTTGTATTTGATAAACGAATTTAACATAATTGGTACAAAAAAATAAGATAATGTATGCTACAAGATGGAAAAAATGCAGAAAATAAGGGAATTTCTTTCGAAAAGTAATGTAATTTTAATCTTCGCAAAGTCTCTGTGATATGTTAAGTAAAAGACGGGATACAGTACAGTTCATTTCCTCAATTAGTTTTCAATAAATCTTTTCTAACAGCCAACGGTTAGGATTGTCGGGTGTGTATCATTAAATGAAGACTACTAAATAGTATTTGCAGTTAATACATAAATCATGTTAATCTAGTCCTATGCGCGGCTGGGCACGTACAGCTAACTAGTTCATGACATTTCCTCCTTTCCTGATGTAGCTATGGTGTTTACTATTTGGGTTTGGCCAACACGGCGTCCTCCATTGCGTTCCTCACGACCGGCCCCTTGGTGCGCTCCCCGCCTCACCCCATCACCGTTAGCTCGCTACCCCGCCGCCTCCAGGCGTTTCTTCAGCCCGTTGGCCTCCGACGCTTACCGCCGCCACTGCCCCCCCCCCCCCCCCCCCCGTCGCACGCGGCAGTCGCGCAGTTTGTCTCCGGCGGCGGCTGGCGGCGCCGGGGTCGGCACCGGGGCGCCGCGACCGCGGTGGGCGGGCGCGGCACGGGCGGGCCCGGCCGGCGGCGGGCGCCCGAGTATCGTCTTTTAATTTCATTTGCTTCCTCGGCGCCGCGTCGGGATTGTTTTTAAAGGGGCGCCCGCCCGGGCCGCGCGTTCGCTAATTGGATTTTCCCCGGTCCTAGCCCGCCCATGCACCCGCTCACGCAGCCCCTCTTCCCCACTCCCTTCTCGCGTCCAGTTCTAGCTTCCGCTTCCCGCCTCCGCCTCTCCCGGCCCCAAAGCTCCCGGTCCCGTCCGCCGGTCCGCCTTCCGCCCTGCCCCGCCCCAGCTCCTTGTCCCGCCCTCGCCCTCTAATCATTGTGTCCCCTCGCGTCCCCTCCCTCCCCCTTCCCTTTCCCTCACCCCTCCCCGCTCCCGCTTCCTTAATCCCGTTCCCCTCCTGGTCCCACTCTCGCCCTCCCTTACTTCCCTCTCCCATCCCCCCTTTTCCCACCCTCGCTCCCATACTTCACTCGCGTTCCGCCTCTCGCCCCCACCATCACACCTACTCTCGCCTCCGCTCCTTCTTCCCCTCCCCTCGCACATGATATCTCCTACTGTCCTCTCACGTACTGCCCTCCCACTACCGCAGCCTTAGTCCCCTCCCCCATCTCATAGCACGTGCCTCGCAGTCTCCCAGGTACTTCCCTCCTCCCTTACACCCCTTCGCTGCTTCCCCTTCTCAACCCCCTCGTCATTCCCGCTTTATGCTCGCTTTGCGACATTTCGTCTCTTTATCACGCAACTGTCGCCCTCGCGCCGCGTCGGTTCGCTCGCGCTAGCCCACCTTATTCCGTCCTCGCTCCGCGTCGCCCCTCCCCTTCCGTTCCGGCCGTCTCATCGCCGCTTTGCTAGCCTTCTTTCGGCCTGCCCTGGCCCACCCCTCCGCGCCTCGTATTGTCTCGCCTCGGTCTATATCAACCGCCCTGTTTTGTCTTTCCTACCCAGGGAGTGAGTATCTATGCAACTTTTCTGAAGATACCAATTAATGTTTTGAATAATGGAATAAACAAAACACAAATTTAGAAAATAGCACGTTGAATTATCATATTATATTACTATCACAATGCGGTAAAATGGTATTAAATTTTCATTTGAGTTTACTCGGAATCTCATTCCGATACTCGCCGATATTTGACAGAAATGGAACAACTTATTTATAAATTTGTTCAACTTTAATTATTAATTCGTTTGTAAAATTAATCGGTTTAAAATAAAGAGCATTCCTGTATCATTCAGGATCTTCAAACTGTTATTAGATAGGTTTATATTTTTAAATTCCAGCGATGACTTGGTTCTCTTAAAACCTCGTTTAGTTGGGATCCCTTCAGTGTCATTCACCATTTAATAAAAGTAAATATCAAACCATGTCATTTTTTGGAAGGAGATGAGTGCCTTATGATGTAGTTCTTCTGTGTCCAATATATCGCTGATTTTAGCTGAGACTAGCGAATGAAAGCAAACTTAATTCCCATGAAGGCACATTAGATGAAATGGTCCAATGGTCTGGTGGACCATTGTGTAATTTTCTATAGAAACTGAGTTGCAAACTGTGTGGGGAAACCGTGAACATGAGAAAGCATGCAAACTCTTTTACATGCTTGCGGCTCGCGTGCAGCACGGGGATTCGAACTCGAGCACTTTGCCCTAGCTGTTCTTGATCTCTTGTTATTCGGCTGTCGTAAATATTAGAAGCGCCGTGGGCTGGCAGCGTGGCCGGTAGAGGGGGCAGGGCGGGACCAGTTGGAGACGAAGGGGCGGAGGTGGCGGGCGCGAGAGAGGGCGTGCCAGTGGGCATCCGTGCGTCGCCCTGGATGCGTGATGAATAAGTAACGTGCGCACGGGGGAGGGGTGGCGAGAGAAGGGGAGGCGGAAGCGGGTGGAAGCGGGTCGGGCGCGAGCGGGGTCCGAGTCGGAAACGATAGCGCTTGCGATTCCGGTGAATAGATGCGGAGCCTTTTCCTGAATTTGATTTGCTTTCGTTGGAGAGGCATGCGTGCGACTCCATATATCCAGTCTCCGTTGAAAATGCAAATTTACGTTCCGATACAGTATAATTGTTGTTGGTTATGACGTCTTTGCGATTGGCTTTTACTGCGAACGAATGCAATATTTTTTCTTTTTTTGATGTGAAAATCAAATCAATAGCAAGATTTTTTTTTGCAAAGTTTGTGATGGTTGCTTTAAAAAACTCTTGTCAAATTCTAGAACTCTTTAGATTGTTCGCTTGAGCAGTCAAACATAATATTCTCGAACTGTTATGTACTTTATTTTATTTTCAATCGTTTCTGAAACGTGAAAATGTGTCGATCACTTGGAATATGACATTTTCAAAAATGTAATATTTCAAGTACATTTCTTGTGACTTTTTTCGATTAAAAAATTACTGTATACCATTCATCTATCACATACTGACGATAGCAAGTGCTCTTTAGTTTTAATTTAAACACAGCAATTTCAGGCAGTATAAACAGCCCGGATGTGTTGTTTCTACGATCCTCATAATTTTAAGATGAAAGGTCTGAATGTGAAAAGAAACTAGTTCTGTAATTCCGTTTTAATTACTGCACGTCTATTTCAATTAGATGGAACTACGTGAATGCAAACTTTAATGAGAAAACCCCGTATTAACGAAAAAGAACCCAGGTAGATGCTGTGAATAGTGTGCAGTATTTCAAATCCGTCTTATCGCCTTAATGACATGGGCGGTTGGGGAGCGGCGTTTGCGACGTCGTCCGTAGCGTTTGTGGCCGTTCCGGAGGGACGTTTGATCCCAGCAGCGCGCGCTCGGAGGCAGTTTGCGGCCGGCAGGCCGACCGGCCGTCGGTCAGTCGCAGGCAACGCACGCGCGTGCGACTAGCCGTGCCGTTAGAGGCGGTCGGAAACGTTCCCAGGCAATCATGGGCAGTTTGGGACAGTCGAGGCCCCTCCAGGCTTGTCGGCGGCGGCCGGCAGTGGACATTAGTGGGTTGGTGCGGACGGAAGGGCGAGATCGAAGATGATTAGTAGGTGTTGGAGCGGCATTGGGACGGAGAGGCGTTGCGCACGACGGGTCGCGGCGATGGCGGGGCGAGGCGAGGCGATACTGAAGCCTCTGCTGGAGCTGGGATAAAAACTCGAGAGTAAATTTTATCAAACTCTAATAATTCTATCATTTTATTTGATTTTTTTGTTGAAAAAATTTATTTACATTATGATTTTTAATGTTAATATTGTGAATATTCAATGTGAATAAGCGTCAGGTGATAATTCATTTTCGAATTTCACACACATAATTGAAAAACTTAATGTACCATTGTACACAAAAATTAATTAATACCATTATTCCTTTGTTAATAAACATCGAGTCTACGACCATTAAGGATTGAGACTAAAGGCAATGGAGCCGATGGGAAGCAGACCATGACGTTTGTCTTTTGCAGATGAAGAAGCGCAGTTTGTTTTCTTCAGAGTGATGATGAGAAAGGAGCACCACTGAGGAACTCTCTACATTTTCTTAGTAGTGTAGTGTGCATGTAGGTTGAAATATAAGATTATAAGATTTGAATGATATCTTGTTAATGCACATATATCGAGATATTGATAATTTATTTAATGGTTGAAAGATACGAAACGCATGACAGTATCGTCTGTACAGAATGCTGTCCTGTCCCAATCACTTCAATTTCATTTAAATAAATATTATCTTGAGTAGCAAGACAACGCAATAAATATTGTGTAGTAAGAGAACAAGGTAAAAAATTAAAATTGACTTACGAGGTATTTAGTTAATTACAGTGTTAAGAAATATTGAGCGGTATCTAAAACGTTTTGTCCGCTCGTATTGTTACAACATTTTCGTAAATTAGTATAATCGTACATAGTTTTGTATTCAGGCACGTAAATAATTCACATTGCCCTTGGACCGCCCGCAATACGTAGAATTTACTTTTGCAGATTTGTACAAATATTTAATAAAATGACGGATTACTACGCCAGAAAAACACTGTTGTCGTTCCGATTTGTTTCTTAAGATGGTGGTTTCTAAATATCGCCTTACCCTAACGACCTTTTTAGCCCGAGATACACGCATGTTTTCGGGAGTCCACTTCCAGCATGGCTTTTGTGAAGGCGAGCATTCTAGAGGAGATCATCGTTCTCCGGCGTCGTTACCCAAATCACTGTGCCTCTACTGAAGTCGGTATCTGGAATAAGGACATTAATGAATTGCTCGCAGCGATTGTTGCTGAGCACGCTGCAAGTGGCAGCAGTTGGTTACTGACAAATGGCACCCCCCGCTTGTCGGTGGGTCTGGCCGTTCGGCACGCGTCCTGGGTTTTTCGAGGCGGATTCCCTACGCTATGCCGTCCCCCGTTCAGGCGGTCCGCCGCCCGGTCGTGCGGGGGCGACTATATTTCATGCGCCGCATTGGCCGCCCCCGCCTCATCCCACCCCACCTCACCCCACCCCGCCCGCGGCGGTTTCCGGAGACTTTACGACTCTGCGAAGCCGGCAGAAATCCGACTGGCCCGCGCTGTCGCCCGCGACGCCGCTGCGGGCGTCGCGGCGGCCCCTCATCCCCTCCCCTCCCCACCTCGCTCACTGGTACCCTCCGAATTCGCTAGGAATGTGTCCTCTTTTGGTGCTTCCTCCCGCGATCAGGTACAGGTGAGGTTGATTTTAAATCATGCAATGCACGTTTAGACTATCAGCCCTCGACCCTGGTCTTCGGGTCGAGGTATTGTGTCGATTAACCCTCCCCCTCTATCACCAAAGCTCGGGAAATATGTTCTTAGTAAATAAATATGAAAACTGAAAACGATAAAGTAATGCTCACTCGATAATAAGACAAAAGTGAGAAAGTTAATGTAACTGTCTCACGTACAATCAAAAAAGGATATTTTTTTAAATCAAGGTCGTTTGCTCAGGCATCTTGCGCTCTTAACTGAAACAACATACACTAATGGTAATAAGGCCAACTTTTCTCTCGGTACTCTATCAAAAGTTGTGTAGATAAAGTTTAGTAATGAAGTGTGTTGAATGAAACTTAATCTACACTTCCTTCGTCATAGTTTATACAGTGTCTAGCAAATAAAGCAGTAGCTTTCATTACTTTTCATGAAAGAGTGTGGGCACATATTATGTGCTTGTTTTCTTAGGTTGTGATAAAGAATCGAGGACAACGCGTTATAAGCTCCAAGTATTTAAACAAACTTTTACTGCGTAGGAAATAACAGAGGTATGGGACCTTGCTAAAAAGAGAAAGGAAATTCGTGCGTTACTGAAATATTTGGCATCCATATTTTGGTGGGATATATAAGTTTCGTTATTAGTCTCTTTTTTTCTGTTAGATTCTTAACAATAATCCAAGTCGTGTTTTGTCGAAAAAAATGTTCCTATGTTTTCGATCCATTCAATGGGACAACACTCATTTGTGAAATTCAAAATGATACATCGGAACAGAAAGTGAAAAAGCAGGTAGAAGCGCGAACGCGGCTCTTAAGTAAACCGTGTTATTTGAAAACTTTGAACCTTGTTATTTGTAAACTTAAGTTTCGTTTTCTGATTATTTGACGGTGGAAGTACTGAATTGCAAAGACACTATTTAAAATAATTAGGAGCTTCTTAATGACTTTCTATAGGTTTCACTTAAAGGAACTACATGCGTTTTCAGAAATAGCTAAACGTTTAAAATCACGTCTCCCTGGTAAATATAGAAATAAATTCAAGAATCATGTGTATTTTGACTCTAATGTGTATCTCGTACATGCTTTCTTATATTTCTTTAATGTTACCTATTTTGTTTTCTTGCAAAATATTAGGGCAACGAGCAGTTTGTCCGTTCGTTTTCCTTCCTTTAACAGTGGTACAATTTGTAGAAACCATCCAGCTCCCTTTCGGCAGGCGTCGATTGCCCTCCTCGGAGGAGACCACCCAGCCTCCCTAATAAGACAGCCGATCCCCTGGGCCCGACGCGGCGGCGGCGGCGTCACAGGTGGATAACAGTGACCGGCGGAGCATTAGCGGAAAGGGGCCGCTTTGAGGGGCAGCGGCTCGGCCGTGCGTCCGTGGGCCGGGGCCTGCGCCAGGGCCAGCCTCCCCATTACCCGAGCCCACTTCCGTCGCGCTCCGCTCCGCTTCGCCCCGGCTGCCCCCGCCCCCGCCTGCGGTTTTCCCTCCGCGACGACCCGGCGCGGCGTCTCCTCTCGCTTTGAGAATTATTTTATGGAGCGACAGCCCGCGGTCGGGCCCCGCCCCCTTCCGCTGGTCCCCGACCTGCCTCCCCCCCGTCCGCGTCTGCTCACCTGGACCCTCTGCTTGCCGCTCGTCTTTCTCGCGGTCGCTTATATCAGCCCTTGCCAGCTGCTGCTGCTGCTCGTATCTCGGAAACTTGGCGGTTCTTCTTATCTTTCTCATTAGGTCCGATGATAATCGTTTAGTACTTCGCATGGCCTGAATCTTCCAAACTTCCAAATTACGTAGTTTGATTAGCGATGCGCATAAAATGTTTCTAGAATGTCATAAAATAGCTTACTTACAGACTTAATTTTGAAATTTGATTTTCGTCAATAAATTCATATGTCCAATCTTGTTTTTTCGGTATTAATTTTCTCATCGTACTATCTTGACTATTTCTTCCTTCCCCTATGTACTGGTTTGTTTAGCTCCGTGCATTATCTCTTTGCTTGCTAACGCATACCGACCCCACAGGCGTTTATCACAAATTCACAACTGGGCCTCCGCTTACTCAATTATACACCCCTGCATCTGCCTCGCTGCTAGTTTCCTCCGAGAATAGTAAATGCATGCCTAGATAAGCACCATTCTCTGGTCACTATCTCATTCTTAGCTGCAGTTATCCACCTTTCGTTTCCCACAAGCCTACCCCAGCTAGTCGTTTCCACAATTCAGAAACCATTAGCGGATCCCCTGCCGACATCATCAACCACCTCAAGTGTACGTCTCCATCTGACACTCGCCCAAATGCCCATTTCCCGTGTTCTAGCAAATTACATGTTTCATAGAGTTAACTCCTATCAACACTTTCAAAGAGAGGGAGAAATAGATATTACATACATTTCTTGTTCTCTTTTCAAAAATATTTCATGCATCTTTTGTTTCCATTATTGGTGTTTTCGTATTCTCAATCTTGTGTATTGTTCGTCATATTGCAAACTACAAGTTCCTGTGTTGTGTAATAAAGTATAAAAAATTCAATTAAATGAGATTAATAAAAAATCATAATTTTTTAGTAATAAAGCGTCTAGGAACACAAACCGAGGTCTTCTGAGTCGCATCTCTTAATTAGAAGCATATCTGTATATCAAAAGAAAAAAGTCAAAATCATATCAAAGTCATATCTGCATGTCAAAAGAAGTCTTGAAACGTTTACTAATTTTGAACATCTTTGCGCCATTTTAGTTTTTTGTTGCGTGGCTTAAATTGCGGGAAGACGATCATAGATCTGCAATTTCTACGTGGATGTCGTCGCGTGTTTCTGTCGCGGTGTGCACAATAGGATAACAATTGTGTCGGTGAAAATGCATTGATGACAAAAGTAATGGCTGTAAAAATTGAGTATTGTGAGAATAATATTTCTGTCTACTCGACCGCTGGATGTAGGATACAGTGATGTTGTCATTTACTGCCACGTGGCCGTGTGGTATTTTCTGCGTCAGATCATAACAGCTGCAACAATAGGAAGAAACAACTCGCAGTGAGAGCACACAACAGTAGACGACACAGAACCGTTCACATGACGCATCACGAAACGATTAATGACGCCGAATGACGCTCTTGGCCACTTGGCGATAGGCGCTCTTGAATTTTCAGTGCCTCGCGCTCTAAGATTTAATTTTTTTCTAACGAAGCATCGAGAACTTTGCAACGACATCATAGTTTGAAGCCTGTTGTTTGGATAACGGAACGCCCTTCCTCTGTCAGCCTCTTGCTGTCAAGCAGACAGAAATATTGTTCGGACATCAGGAAGTGGACGGCCAGGGAGAACGGGAGGGAATTGACCTTCATGCTTTGTCTATCACAATGCCCAGATGATGACCCTCTCGGGTTTTGAACCTCGGCTTTCATAGATAGCCCGCTTGCTGCTGTTGCTGCTGCTGCCCTTCTGATCGTCCCTAAACACCTCTTAGTAATCAGTAGTGAGACGCGGACGTAGTGCAATATAAACATAATATGAACATTGTACCAAGGTGTTTAATGCAATCGTCGATAAAAGTGAACATGATTGAAAATATAATAATCGTAATGATAAATGTTAAAGTTGGCAAATGCCAAGCTTTTACATATAACTTAACGTGATTTGAACAAGAACACACTATCGTTTAATACAGTAACGCCGAAAGTTTAACAACTTCATAAGGCAACATCCAATGCAATTTGCAAGAGGATACATTACATATCATCATAATCATCACCACCATTTATGAAACACCCTAAAAATCACTCAACATAACTACGCTAAAAGAAAGCATGATCAATCTGTCAAGTTCAATGAGGGTCTCTTATAATCTTTACTTTAATTGTGAATCCAATCACATGAACGTTTAACATTCAATTTTTAAGTCCGTATGTGTTCACGTTCTCATTTGACCGAGCCTTGATACCTGTTCGTCTTCGCCTTCTTCTCCTCCTCCTCGGGTCCCGCACACCCTGCGTCCTCCGCCCGTTCCCGCCCCCCGGCTGCCACCACCCGCGCCCCTCTGCGGCGCCGTGTTGCGCCGCGCCGCCCCGCCCCGCCTGCGGAGTCCCGTGGGAGAGCGCGCCGGATGTTGCGGTCGCGGTGCGCAGCCTTCGGTTCACAAGCGCTGCGGGCGCGCGCGGGCGCGGGCGCGGGCGCGGGCGCGGGTGCTCACCCTTCGGCGCGGGAGAATGGCCGCCCTGCGCGCTCGGGTTCTCCGAAAAGAAGCCTCCGCGGTCGCCGCCGGTTTATGGAAAGGTCGTCTCGAGACGTTGACTTTGGGAATCAGCGGTTTTTTTTCGGGGGAGGGGAGGTTCTTTGCGGGAAGAATCCTTTTTTTATGCAATTATGTAGTTCTTACGGAGAGTAAAATTGCATTGATGAACGAATACGATTAGAGTATATACTTTGCTTCATCAAAGAAAATTCTGTTTGCTAGGATTATTATTAGAGCATTTACTTTCAAATGCACTGCTTATTATAGTAGTGACGGTAATGTAGTAATAGTAATATAACAATAATAGTAATAGTAATATAATAACAGTAATAATAGTAATAATATTAATGTATTTGCTTGTTTCTTTTAAAGAATGTGGAGTGCAAAATGACAGAGATTTCTAACGTTGGGAATATGTGGTATATTTTATTCGATGTACGAGAAATATATGATTTTAAAATAGAAGTTAACAATCAGTGTGAAAACGAAAGCAAAAGTGACTTTTATAAACGTAGTCAATATGTGAATACAGGAAATGAGATTGCAGGCTCATATGTGGAATTGGACGGAATATCTCTGTTAATGGTACTGAGGCAAGGTACCGAAATTACTTCGCTTCCTTGTCGTGATGAGTCTGATAGAATCACATCAGCCTTTTCTAGAAAACCGTAGAAAGTAATAACCGTGAGTACTGGACTGGCAAATTGGTGTATTGTTCCTCATAAATCCTTGCATTTATCTCGAAATTGAATTTTATTGATACGTACGCTCTTGTTTCTAACGTTTTCTCCGTCGATTTTTATCTGGCATTCCAATCCCTTTAGATTACCCTGGGAGAAGACCCCCTTTTTGTGGAAATTACGCACCGTGGGCTTCCCTCCTGCTCGTGAAGAACGACACTTTACGTTTGCCGTTTGTAATTGGAAAAGAGTCCGCAGACGGTTTTCTTTTTTTCCACTCCCCCTCCTCTCTCTCTCATTTGACATCATGTTTGCCTCTTTGCGGTCGAATTTGTTCTCTCCGCCCCCGCTGCGTGTGCGGTCGCGCGGCGGGCAAGTAGGCGGCCGGAGCCCAGTAATGGTCCCCTTCCGGGAGCGCACGGCGCGAGGAACGGATCCGCGAGGGAATCGGTTCGTTATGCGCTGTGAATCCTTATGGACGGGACGGGACGGGTCGGAACGGAACGGGACGCTGCCTCCCCCGCGGCCTCCTCGGGTCCAAAGACGCAGCATCCCCTGCCGCCGCCGCCGGCGCCCTCGCCCCCGCCCCGCCCCGCGCGCGCCCTTCTCCGGCGTCTGCCTCCTGCGTCCTACGGTGTTCCCTCACACCGCCTCGCACCCGCGCGGGTCGCTGGCCGCTCCGCCCTCGCCCGCCTTTTTGTGTCTCGGCGCAGGGGTGGCGGCGGGTGAAGGCCGGCGGCGGCGGCGGCCGGCGTTTGCGAGGTACGGCGGCAACGGAACTGCGTTGGCAATGGAGGTGGTGCGGCAGGCGATGGTGATAGTGGTGAAGAGACGGAACCGCGTTGGCGGATGCAGACAAGTGGATAGGGAAGGGAAGAGGAAGGAAGAAAGGTTCGTGGGAGGGGTGAAGGGCGAGGGGTGGAGGGCAAAGGAGGTTGAGGGCGCGTGTGCGGCCCGCTGAGAGTGAAGGTCGGTGTGGAAGCCGGTGGCGGGGAATGTTTAGTGGGAGTGACTTCTGGCGGGGCGCAGCACGGGCTGCGGCGACCGGCAGTGAGCGTCGGCGTCGGCGTCGGCGTCGGGGCGCGGCGCGCGGCGAGGGAAAAAAGCGCGCGCGCGTTACCACGGCGCGGAAAAAAGGCACGGGAAATTATTCACGCGCGGCGACAAACGGCGGGCTTTTCGGTGGCGGGGCGGCAGCGACGGCCGAGAAAAGAGACACAGCAACAGGCAGACGGCGAGTGGGGCCGAAATCAGACGGCGGGAGGGAGTGCGCGGAGAAAGGGAGCCCACGCTTAATTGGAGCGGCGGACTGAGAAAACGCACAATGGCACCCCGACGTGCAAACAAATTAGTTCTGATAAATAAGTCCGGTACGGATTCCTGGGAAGCAACGGAACTCTCTCGCCAGGGAACGGTTATTTTGGCAATGGGTTTTTGTGGTCGTTGTAGGTGGCGGATCGTGTGAGCTGCAATGTGTTTTATAATTAGGTCCTTTTCTTTCATATGTTTTTCACCTCGTAAGCATGTAGTGACAAAGGTTTTGACGTGAGAATATTTGCACACACTAATATAGAAAATGTACTATGCACACGGTCTTTTGTGTAACTCTCTAAAATACACATGAATTTCTCGATTAGATACAATTCCTCATTCAGCTCCATTCATTTTTAATATATATGTGCAGATAAACGACAGATGCGTGCCAGAGAATAACCTGCAAATGTTCCATTACAAGCAATATGAATAAATGCATTTTTCGTTAAGAAATGGTAATGTATGAAATTTACAGATTTGATAGTGCAGCGAAGCAACAATAAATAATGATTTAAATATGTGCAAATGGAGAAGTACGGGGTTTCGAGACGCTCTGATAAATAGATTACTCAGTGTATGTGTTATTATGATTGATTTGGATGTCCAGTGATGAAGAAAAAATAACTGGGAGTATTTTTGTGGTAAGAGTATTGATTCTTGACGTTTCTTTGAAGTAATCAGCGTCGTACTGAATTATTAACTTGTGTGGGGGCGTGTATGTTGAAATTGTCAGAAGTGCTTTCAGCTATCACCAAATTATCATTTCAAATGTTCAACGCAACAAACACGGCATTCCTTCGACGTTTCTCATTTCTTCTAACGAAGAAAAAGCGTCGTTACATTTCCCAGCTGCCCTTGCTCTTCTCGCGCCCTGCAGACGTTTCGTGCCGCCCTCCGGCCCTTCGCGCGCTCTCTGGTGATCGATCCTCGCCGGCCACTGCCCGCCTGACCCTCCCCACCTCCACCCACCACCCACCCACTCAACGCCCCACCTTTTCGCCTGTCCCGCCCCCGCACGGGCTGGCGCGCGTAGATATGGCTTGGAACATAACCGCTCGCGCCGCATGACGAT
>BOPP01000008.1:13095339-13112878 GCA_017312745.1 Gryllus bimaculatus
AAAAACAGCCCCACTCCGGAAGGGGGAAAAGGAAGAAATTTGGGGTTTTTGGGTCCTTTTCCCAACATCGTATTGTTTTTTTATTTTCTGAAAATAAATTTTGAAGAGGCCTTTCGGAGTAAAAAATACGGTCACGTTTCAAAAGTAAATAGAAATTTTTTTGATATTTTGGAAAAAAAGGTTTTTTGTTAAAATGCTTCAACCTGCTGTCTATGCGCCGTGATTCTTCCAAAGTAAATCGAATATTTTGCACGCACAGTTATCGCGCCGATTGTGTCACTTTTTTTGCACCCATATAAAGCCCCTTCCAGGAGAGAAAATTTTCACTTGCCTTAATCGTCTCGCAAATGTTTGTCCATTGTGGGTTTACCATGCTTTGGCACTCGAACCTTCCGTTTTGTTGTATGCCTTTTGTAGAGGAGGGTACAGAGCAATTGGGGCGGCGAGGGCGGCTGCGGCCGGGGCGGAAAGGTCGCCGCGGCGGGTCAGGCGGGCGGGGGCGCGGGCGGGGGGGGGGGCAGGGGCCGGCGCTATGGCGCGGGGCTGTGAAGGGAGGCGGGAGCGGGGCGGGGCGGGCGGGGCGGGGCGGGCGGGCGGGCGGGCAGTCGGGGCCGGGCGCTGTCGGCGCGGGGCTGTGAAGGGAGGCGGGGGCGGGGCGGGGCGAGGACTGGCGTGCTGTCTGGCCGCTGAGCTGCTGCCGTCGGGTCGCGTGACGCGCCCGCTGCCAATTAGCACTCGATGGGCGGATAAGGCGCCGGCCGTTTAGACGCCGCCTAAAAGGGACGCGGCCTCTCCACTCCGGGCGGCGTCGCTGAGGAAGAGCCAATGCACCCATTCAAGAAACCAGGGCGAGTCATGCTTGCTTTTCATCGGCGCTGCTCCGCCTTTGGTCCACTGTTCGCTTCCACGCTGGTAGTTTTTGAAGGCGGCCAAATAAGGAAGTCGTGAAGGAATGCTGGTTGGAAAGAATGTGGACGTTGGGTTTTGCCAATATGAAAATCAGGACTTTACGGGGTTTAGAGGAGGATCTGGACGTTGTAGTATAGTGCGCTGGATGATAGCGAATTTGGGGAACATAAAACTTGGTAGAAATAGATTTTCTAGTACCGCTTGCTGACTAATATAAAGATGCTTTCAGGACGAGAAAATTCAAGACTTGTTCGATTTCAGATCGTATTGTGCACCATAGTTAACTGATTTTAGATTTTCGACGTGTCCTATTTTCCCGTTACTATCATTATACTGTCATATTTCAAGGAAGCGGAACTCTCCTCAGTTGAAGTGGTAATATCTTTTGTTATCGATTTTCTCTTCTCTACCACAACGTAAAGAGGGAATGGTAATCTTAGAAAAAGACATTTCAAAAACTGTGCGGTGTGAGGAACGTATAAAGGAGTCAAATACATGCCTTGAAAAATTATTAAATGCCAGTGTCCCACTTTCGTGACTGTTTTTACCAATCTCATGGAATGCTTGGCATCAGTATGTGACACGTACATCAGTATGTGTTGCCTGCAAAAGTTTGGTGCTTACTTCGCTTTGTTTATTTTCAAACGACGCGCAGGAACAGACGCTACTTACATTCCGTAGAACCTTGCAAAATGTATTTCTTCTTTTGTGGCAAAGTTGTGACGCCTGTTCTGTATGCAGGACACTCGAGTCATGAGCTGCTTCAGTGCGATGCAAGTTTTATACTCTGTAGACAAAGGTTCACTTGCATACGGTTGAGAACTCGTCAACGAGTTGAATGATGAAACTTCCCTCCTTGACCCTTAGAAAATGGGTGTCCAAAAATTGTACACGCACGGCACTCTTTGTGTGTCATAAATTATAATTTCTTCCTACTTTTGTTTTGTTATTTAAGATCGCATCAACATCTAGGTCATTAGCGATGACTATTACATTTAACGGTATGGTAACTGTTAAGATGACATGATAGGGGGTGACAGGGGGTGACAGGACGAACACATATGCAACCATACCCGATGAGGGACTCGAAACCGCGATCCTTCGATTCGAGGTCACTGCGGCACAACTCCCTTCACGATCTCGGCCTTCTGGAGCGGCTCTTCCTTCGTTGAAATTGTGTTTTTAAGTATCGAATGTAAGCCTAATTATTACTTTTGATATTTTTGTTCAAATAATATTTGCAAGGTAGTGAAAGGACAGCTGATGATATGAAACTTAGAACACTGGCTTCAAAAACCACTGTAGGCGGAATCAAATTTGTGTTCGTCAAATGCTCTGCAAACTGAAATTCTCTGACAATGTCCACCCTAATAAAATCCCAAATCACTTTGTCAGGGAACGGATCGCCTGTGGCCATGGTTGTGTCGATCACTGGCGGAGAATATACTGGCTAGGGTGGCTCATGGCTTTAACTGATAATATTGCAGGGCCTCTGACTCAGAGGTCCTAAGGTTAGAATGTCGGCGGTGGCAGAATTTTCATCTCTAGCTGTTTACACCTAAGTAAAATGTGGCCTCTGCCGGGAGAATTCTAGCGGTGGGCTATTCTGATCGATAGTTTCTAATGATTCTTCGATCAAGACCAGGCGAATGCCGGACCTGTACTCTAACAAACGGGCCACGGACCTCGCGCGAGATTTCCTTTCACTTTCTTGTCCTATTCTCTACCCATACTTAATTTCATGCCCCATACTACCACACATGTCGGGAAACCAGTCAGGAGCTTAGTTTGTCCCAGCTGGGGCGGTGCCCCGCTGGTGGGAGATATATCCATGAGAAAATCCCGCAAGACGACTTGTAGGTAGAGGCCGAATATCACCATCCAGCGGGGGAAAACGCCACCACCTCCCGTGATTAAAATATGCACTACACTTATGGGAATAATTACCATAATGTAATGGCATAGTGACTCTAGCAGTTGACGTGCCCGGAAAGACGCAATGAATCGATCAAGCAGCTAATATGACAAAGTAAGCGAATGCTGCGTCGCAAACGCGGCAATAGAAGGGCACGGGCTATTGTGTTTGGGTATTAGAATATACGAATTTTATAAATAAACACACAGCATACGCATTGGAAACATTACTTGCTGATTTTTTTGTTACGTTTGGAAAGGGTGTACCAGCGTAATTGTACAATAGAGGTAGTTCTTTTCTAGTAATTTACCGATGGAGGTGGGCAGGGTATTTAGAAATAGGGTAGTAGTGCTTCCTTCAAGAACATTGAGATAAAAAAAACAAATTAAATTTGAAAAAATGAAAATAACCAAACTAGTATTATATTTTGTAGTAAAATTGTATGTACACGTTTGATTGTAATTTTTACATTGTTGGCTGGAAACGTGAAACCTATCCGATTAATCCGGGCAATGAATAGTCCAGTTACTTGACGTAAGAATAAAATCGATGTAACGTACTATGTGTTGAGACATGTAAATGTGCCGCGCGCGCGTTGAGGTAGCGCGCGCTTTCGAGGCTGACCAGTCCCGAGAATGCAGTCAGAGTAACGGCGCGAGTAGGCGTATGATAACTGTGGTATAGATATCAGGAGAGTTGAAACTCGCCGCGAAGTGCTAGTGAGTGACAACTAGTTATTGTACGAGTACTGAACTGGGGATAGGGCCGCGGATATTCTTTGGAAGATACTGTAAGTAGTGCGTGATAGATATTTGGACATCCCCCGGTACTTCGGAAACATGTTCTTGGATACCACTTTCTCTTCATGTTATACAGAACATTGGCAAAGTATATCTTGTTGATTTGGAATGGGATCATTGTAAATCTTTGTCATAATAACTTTTTGTTATTGTATTTCTAACTACTTGTTTGGAACACTTCAATCGATGACTTATTGAACTGTAACTTCGCACACTAGAAATCCCACGAGTGCATAATGCAGCATACATCGCCCGTGCCTGGATTACGTGCTGAAAAATGTGCGCTCCGCAACCTCGCAGCCCTTCGTCCCTGCTCATTTTTATCTGCGGATTGAGCTGTCGCAGCACTCGAGGCACAAGATTACGCTGCGGCAAGATAGGGGCGATGTCCACTGTCGCCAAGATGTCCCGGTGTCGCCAAGTGGCCTTCCGAGGTGTGAAGAGCAGTGCCGTCGGTGCAACGCAACGCGCGTCGTGGAGAAGAGGCGGCGCTGAGGAGGGAAGGAAAGAGGTTCATATTGTTTTACTAACGGAGGTACTAGTGAATCAAAGATTCATGCTGTATGAAGCTGCTTCTTTTAGTCTATGGCATTTTCCAGGAAAATATTCTCCTTAGATAGAAAAAGTGGAAGAACAATGATAGTGCGATTAGTGAAAAAGTTCATTTTTCTTATTATTTGCAGCTTATTGTGTTTTTAATGACATTTTACTGTTATAAAAAAGCTTTTAAGGTGAACTCTAATGAGTCCCGTGATTGTTTTTTTTGTCGCTTATAGAATTCGTACGGGAAACTTAAGTTATAGTACTTCAAAAAAGAGATAGCAATTCCCCAAGTAATGCGAAGTTCTGTAAAACTGGTTTTGTTCTTCTAAAGTTAGGAAGATTCGGCAGAAAAAAGGAAGAAAGGGACAAAAAGGAAACTCGTGTATTTTTCGTGATGGTTTCATTATCCCAATATTATCAGCCAACATTTCCTTAATAGCCTACTTGCCCTAACATTCTCTCTAATGGCTTACGAATGGGAAACCCCTAGTTGATCGGGGTCCACCAATAATATTTCTTTTATCAAAATTTAAAAAAGTGTAAATGTGATTATTTATGTAATGTGTACCCTATCTATTCTTACTTACATACAGAAGAGCAATAAAATTTTAAAATGAAATGAGTTGTTGGCAAATTATATTAAGAAGTGTGATCTTCTTAATTGTGAAATTCTAAATTGCGAACACCTCTTTCATTGAAAAACTTCCCTAGTTCATGTAAAGTTCATGTAAATGGTTGTGTAGACATTATCACTTTTTCAAGAAACCGTGCACTCTCGGTGGTTTTCGTTGAACTACACGAGTGCCTCCATCTGAAGCTAGTGTGAAAAAACAATTAAGACTCACACTATTATGGCGTTCATGCCATTTTGTGCGCATTACCTGGCAGATTCCTCCTGAAAGCCACATTGAAACAAAAGAAATCTCGCAAGCGTTCCATGTGTGCTGAAGTGGCGACGTGTGTGTTTTTCTTGCGCTCGAAAGTGCGTGTTAAGACGTCAAAAAAGTTACTGTCTCTGCTTGAGGGAAGAGAGGGGCGTCTAATCGAGAACCTGCGAGTCTTTTTCGCAGATTACCATCACCGGAGTGAGATTGCATTGTCATTTTCCTCTCTTGTTTTTCCTGAACGCGGGCCCGCCACGGAGTAATGAAATAGTTTTTTTTCTTCTCCCTTCTCCAAACAAAGCCCGTGGGGCCTGGCTCACGGGACCAGGTAATGACAATTTCATACCTCCCCCCTCTGCGGTGCCCGACTCGTTTGTCTCGAAAAGGTGAACACCTCATTCGCTAAACATATTTCGTACGGAGAGGCCCTGCCTTGGTCACGTCAGTGTCCACAGGTTGTGGAGTTGTTGGAATGTGGGATATGCCGGGTCGGTCAGAGAAGATGATGTGTAGCATAGAGGCGGTGTTCTTTGTACTTGGACGGTTGCTGTGCGACTGCTTGGTTGTGTTTTGCCTGAAATGGCTTTGTGATAATTTTTCCGCTTCTTGTTATCGCTAGGAAGCGTTAAACTGCAGAACGTGCTTCGACCGTTTCGCAAATGTCTGTTGGGTCTCGCGTCATTGTTCTAGGAAGATCACTTTCTCTGTTCGAGGACAAATGTAAATATGGCTCTTAATAGTTGGAAGTTAACGTTGGTGTGGTGTAATAAATTTCAGATATCAAAAATTGTATCACTTAATTTTGATCATTTCTACTAAAGAGAAAACCCCCAAGACTACGAGTACTTAGAACACAATGATACTCATTTGTGTTGTTTGCTTTAATGCTACTGAAAGATGAAATAATAAAAAAATTCCTCTAATTCCTGCCTTTTTAATGCAGCGATGACAATAACAATCAACAATAACAGTTGTGAAGTTGCGATTTTCATTAACAGAATCAAGAATCTTTGATGTGAGACTTCCGAGTGTGGATAGTAAGTTTTAGTTGGTGTAGTAGATGGCACTTCATTCAAAACACTCTTCACAAATGAAGCTCCGATTCAGTAAGCAATTGAAATACCGTGAATTGATTAACTTTGTGTCTCGATAATTCGTGTGTGATTAATCGTGTCTACTTTAAAAGAAAAATTAAACAGGAGGAGTTAAATTCTTTAATTTTAAATTATATTTTGAAGGAACAGAAATTATTCCCTTCTCATGTGATTATTACAACCACCCAAAAGCTTAAATGTACCAAGATAATTTTTGCGTGAATGGTTTTTCCATAATCTGTGACAAAATTGAAGAATGAGCAAAAGATTCCTAAAATGGCTGACCTTCAGCTTGATAATGCCCCTCACACCTCTCAGAATCTACCCTGAAAAACAAGGGTGGTCATTTTCTTCTTCCACCTACCACCTAATGTGACTACCCTAATGCAATCAATGGATTAAGGCATGAGATTATGTTTAAAACGAAGGATTAAAAATATTTTTCTCAGTGTTCTGTTACAAGAAAACTGTTTTATTTTAAGAAAAGAACTTCTGAAACCATAAACGATGCCATTTTCGCAGTATGTGATACGTTTTTCCAAGCATCTCGAACTTAAGTCATTCCTGAGCGAAAAACTGAGATAAAGGCTGTGGTGACAAATAAATAAAGAGGAGGGAGATAAAGCTAGTCTTGCTTAGCCGAATAAATCCTAGATTTCCCAACGTTGAGAAAGCCAATATTGTTGATTGGCTACGAAAATAAGTTAATGAACGTCTAAATGACAGTGAGCGTTTAAGTGGCAACTCGTTACGGCAGCACAAGTATTACTACATCTACCTCACAAGAACATGATTCAGAGGATTATAAGAGGCACAATATTGACAGTTTTGGAGCTAAAAAAAGAAAAAGAAATGATATAAGTCGGATAAAACAAGCAGCTGGTAACCTCCAGAATTTCATCGCACAGTAAAATTTTGACTGTCATTAACCGGTGTTTTCATTTATCCATGCACCCCTTCCCCCATTACGCAATGGTCGAAGTTCTACTACATACACTCGTATATTGCGTTTGTATCCTAAGATTAATAAGACATGGGTTTCACAAGCCAGTTTTTCGGAAGGATCAATTACTGATGAATCTCAAATCCTGTTTGCACTGTGGAAAAATGTTCAAATTTACGTAGTTTGGCACGAATCTTCGTAGACTTTGGTGTCAATGCTTTATCTTCTGGACCTACCGTCCGCTTTGACGTCGCCGCGCCGCGCCGCGGAAGGACCTCGTGGGCAGGTGATGGGCTACAAAGCGCGCGCGTCCCGGTCGCTTTCACCTGCGCCAGCGATCGGGAGGTGGTTTGATTCGTGCAGGTTCCCACCGGCTACATGCTAAGCATGTTTGACTTTGATGCACGTGTGGGGGAAATTTGTTCGCATTTTTTTTTGTTCAAGAGCTGTTATTCCTGAGTTTGATTTCTACTTATCATAATCACTCCCAATGCTTCTAATCATCATATTCATCATCGAAAATGTCTTGCGTCAGGGATGGAGATGCTGGGATTAATACGCGCTCACATCTGTTTAAGGGCTTGGGACGTTTTCTACCTGTGTGAGAACACCTGTGTGTACAATCCGTAGACTCAGAAGATCAATTTATCACATCATCGGCACGGTGTGTTTCGTGGGATGCTGTTTTACTAGTACCTTTGTATCATTTTTCGGTTATTATTTGACCGCACGTCAAAACACCTGTTATATTTCTCATCATCCTTTATAGAATTTTTACGTTGTGAAGTTCATTAAATATTTGTGTAGTCAGTGACTTGCATATATTATGAAAGTCCTTTTGTGGATTAAAATTTACAGAGATGATGTTTCGAAACGATGCAATTTACTTTTTTTTTTTATTTGGGTGATCAATAGACTGGCAACATGTGTGGTTATATTAACATTTTAAAAGTTTTTTCTATTTTAAAATTTCACACAAGTCCTTTTGTAATGTTAGATAAATTATGAATAAATTCTTATGATTACGTACATATGATTTTTGGGCAAATCAGACTTTGTTGAGGCATGCTTTTTGTTCTATCTGTCATTTAAATAAAGTGTATAAAGAATAATGCGTTGCACGTTTTGAATATTATAGTTTTTTAATACAATTATTCCACTTGTTTATATTTCAATAGCATTTATAGCGAATTGTACGTGTTGCTTCGTAAATGTGAATTTAAAATGTAACAGTTGGGTTTACTAATTGATGAAACGAATAAAATATCATTCATTTTATAGTTGTGAACAAAAGAAATTTGTTGACGATCTTTTGATAAAATTTTTAAATATTAGACGCAAAGTTTGTAACTGATTGAAGAATTTCATTTATTTAAAAAAATAATGTAATCACTAGCAAAGTGAGTGTTGACTTTACCAAATAGATGGTATGTACTACATAGTGACTGAAGCGCCTCCATCTTTGCAGCAAGTGGATGCCATGTTTTTTGCTGTCAAAGCAGCGCCCTCTGGAGAAACAGTATTCTATTATTCCGTCTGGCGCTGCTTACGGCCGGGTGGACGCGGGCCGTGCGTTAAATTACTGTGTGTTTTACAACTAAAAACCAATCATTTAAAAACGGAATCACAATATATAAGGAGAACAAATTGAGAAACTTTTAAAAACACGCTTCCTGCATTGACTATTGTCACAAGAATGGTATTAAAATATTATTGTAGTTAGCATAACGCTTAAACATGAATGTTATTTCAATAAGAAGCAAACAAGCATCTCAAATAAGGGGCAAACTTGAAAAATGTGTGGCTTGATTATTTATAGTTTTACGGTTATGTGCCGAACATACTGAAGGTATTGTGAAGATTATTATTCTAACCACTAATACAATTTAAATACAGATGAGCAAAAATACGTCGATATAGAAGTAAGCTCTTATACAAACAATAGGTCGATTCAGTACAACAGTTCCGCATGCCACCGGCAGGCACCTCTCATGTTTTGACTGCAAAAAACATGGCGGCCCCCAGTTCGTCCAGCGTTCACCAAGAGCGCTGAAACTATAGAGTCAACCCTCTCTATGTAGTGCATTCTAGCTCGTTGTTCTTCACTGACCTGAAAAAAGAGGGGTGCTCGGGGTGCTTTTGTCAGACGGGCATTGGACTTTTGCTCTCGCACCCGAACCTCGCGGTAACACTTCTCCGTCCACCCTACTTCACGGGACCTCGTGTCCGGACAGCGCTGGCTGCAACCTCTCGGTAACCCGTGTCTGAACACCCTACTTCCCGGGACCTCGTGGCCGGCCATCGCTGGCAGCGCAGCGCGCGCCCTGACCTCGACAACGTATGTAAATTGCAGTAGCGGGAACGGGCGCGGGGTGGATCTTTACGCTGATTATCGGAGCCACAAAAAGCGTGGAGAGCGGTCGCCCCAGCGCCGCGGGCGCGGCCGGTGTCGGCGGAAACGCTGCGGGCGGCCCGCGAGAGACCCACGACGAGATGCCGTCGCGTCGGCCCTCGTGCTGCATTGCGACGCACCTGGTCGGTCGCCTGCGGCCCTCGGCGGGGCCGTGACAGAAACTCGTCGGGGGGCTCATCATACGGTAATTTATATTGATGCGGCCCGTGAATGAATGCATGGGCGTACTCGATGTGTGAAATCGTGGGGTTGTCGACTATGTAGTAACGCATGATTAAAATGTGGGGTTCTTATCGATAGTAGTCCATCGGTAGGATAAGAAATAATGGTCTATACATGAAAGAGGCGTGCTTCTTAGTCGATTTGTTAAAAAGTATTAATATTCCACGAGAAAAGCACTATATCTAAGGATATGATTTGTTTCAACATGATGTGCTTATTTTTATTAATTGAGCGAAAGTCATTTTAATAACTCTGTGCCTATGATAGTTTATTAACCGAATTAATATTATATTTTCCTATTGTTGTAATCCATATCTTGTGAAAAATACCATATATATTAATTTTGTAGGACTGAATTATTACGGAGAACTTCTAATTATCGTGTGTGTGAGATGTTGAGTTGTTTTTATTTGGGTTTGAATCACAGTTTCTGTGAAATGTTTATTTAGAATTAACATTTTGCTGAATTATTTGTTCACAAATATACCTGTTTGCAACTGTTGACTTGTACTTGAGCATATGTGTTTTTGTTTCAGGTAAGTCACACCGGTGGTGAAACTTGATTAGCTGATATTTGTGAGTAAAAATGAACACCATTTATTTAACCAATTAATTAGAGTATTTCTTTTCCGTTTTCAACTAATTGTTGTAACGAAATGTTGATGTGAAAGTTTTCAGTTTATTATTAAAAAATTGATAAAATATACAGATTTTTACAGAATACAGAAGATACAAAAAATTTGTATCGTATTCCTTCGATTTATTGTGTTTCTTTAGCTTGAAATTAGTGAACATGGAATTTACATCGGAATTGTCAACCAGTTTTAACATTTTCTCCGGCAGGTTACAATTTAAATTTAAAAAATTAAAATTGTTATTTTAAAGAAACCCAACGTTTATTAAACGAACCAATTTGCTTTACGACTTTGCGACTTTTACCTTAATCATTAGTATCACCTTAGATAAAGATTTGAATTGTGTTACCACATCAAAACGAAATACATCTGAACACCAACGAAATGCACCAAATGCCTTTTGCTGGCTGCGTTTGATGATACTAATTTTTAAGGGCACGCACATGCGTAGCCATCAGTTAAAAAAAGAAGAGTGAATACATGATTAAGATTGTTTCATCAAAATCAAGTCGCAACTTAAAAAGCACTTATCTCCCATACTTCATTAGAAGCTAGAAGTTGCTAAATCATTAGACCGTTGCATTCCACGGCACTGCGATGTGTAAATCCAACGGGACACTTCTCTGCGAGCGCAGGTGCGGACTGCATGATCACGCGTGCAATCATGCATCTTCTCGTAAGAGACTCTCTAAGGGAAATTCTGCGCGCGCAAGTCACCGCCGCTCACCTCCGCGCGCGCGCTCCCAGATTGCAAACAACGCTGAACAAACTACTCGGAAGAAACGGCGGACCGCGGCATTTAATAATAAAGGGAGGCGGTCTGGCATACGCTGATTCTGTGGATTCGGGGTGCAGGTCGGCTAAATCGTCTTTCTTTTTCCTATCGATAGACCCGTGCAGTTGTAGGATTTGCAAGGCCACCCTGCAATTCCGAACTGGACAGTATATGAAACCAAAAAAACATATACAATTTTGTCAAAGCCATGAGATTAAGTTGGCTTGGACATCTGGCATCTTCTGTGTCGCAACACAGAATAGTGAACAAGGTCTTTAACTGGAATCCAGTGAACGCCAGAAGAAGAAAACTGCCTAATAATTGATGGAAAGATGTCAACGACTTCAGGAAAATGAAAATTGAAATTTGGTTCGAACGCTCCAAGAATAGGGCAAATGGAAAAGTATAGTTAAGCAGGACAAGACGTTAATTTGAAGGTTGTAGAACCTAAGAAGAAGTAGCTGATGACAATGATGACGGGAAGGGAATGGAAGTGAATGGGAAGGGCACATTGCACGCTGTCCATGGCCCGTTGTAGAAGGTGCATGCAGTTCCGGTATTGGTCTGGAAGTGAAGGAAATCACGGACACCATTGATCAGAAATGCCGTTACACACATACACAGCATCAAGCAAATTTACCGCGCAATAACTGATATTCTTGAGTCTTAAGGAATTGCCTTTACATTCATTCGACTCTTTGAATAGTATGTATTGTATTGCCAATTTATTGACAGAAATCCGCCCTGAAAAACACCACGATCTCCGATTTCGATTCAGGTACTTTTTGTTAGGGGAATTTTTCTACAATCAAGAATATTGTGTGGGTATATAGTGGATCAATTTGTTTCATGCCTTCCTACTTGCTTTATTATTGGACAAATATTTCATCCATGCATTTTTTGCAGTCATTTCGCATTGCAATTTGTAGCTATGTTCTTCTACTCTTATGAGTTTCAGGAATGCACGCAGAGAGTACTCACTTTCGTGAATTTGAGAGCGTAGATAGATGATTATGCTTGGGTTATGTAACGTCGATATAATTTCATCTTACACGAGTCAACTTATTTGTTTTTATCTGTAGAAAGTTCTTCGAAATGCTTTATTTTGTTTCTATCCGGGCATCTAAATTATTTCGCTTCACATTGAAGAGTAAACAATGAATAACGAAAAGTTAGAAGGAAACGAAAGTTCGTTCTCGGAGTGCTCACACCTGCTCCCACCCGCTGTAGGCGCGCATTCTTCCCTCAACTGGACACGAATTAGCTCATTACTCGAGCCCAATAACCGGACCGTGCACTCAACAGCGCGAGAGCAGAATTGGAGCTCACGTTTTGCATCGCTATCCACGCGTCGACTGTCGGCCTCTTGGCGCTGCACGCCCCTGCTCGGCTCGGCTTCCACCCGTCACGCGAAGCGGCGCAATGTGACGCGATGCGGTGCGATTCGGGGTGACGCGCCGGCTGATGGAATGTCCAGCCGCCCCCGACCGTGCCCCCGCCGCTTCCCATCGCTAGTCGCTCGCTGCTCGTCGCTTCCCGCACATCATCCGTCCTGTCGCCCGTTTTTCGCCCCGTTTTCGGGGCCCGTTTTCGGGGCGTGCGCCCGTTTTCGGGGCCCGTTTTCGGGCCGTTTCGGGGCCGTTTCGGGGCCCGTTTTCGGGGCCCGTTTCGGGGCCCGTTTTCGGGGCCCGTTTTCGGGGCCGTTTTCGGGGCCCGTTTTCGGGGCCCGTTTTCGGGGGCCGGCGTTTTTCGGGCCCGTTTTCGGGGCCCGTTTTCGGGCCGTTTTCGGCCCGTTTTCGGGGCCGTTTTTCGGGGCCCGTTTTCGGGCCCGTTTTCGGGGCCCGTTTTCGGGGCCCGTTTTCGGGGGCCGTTTTCGGCCTCGTTGACCACAATTTAGAGGTTACTCCCTCTTCGGGCTTGCACTCTTACCAGATTCTCTCTGGTTTTAGAATTGGCTTTTTTTTATGTGTTTCAATATTCTGCAGCATTTGGCCTACATTAATAATGAACTATTTTTTAAATAATGCTACGATGCGGTCACTGAACTGTGACAGCCAATATGAATTGATCTGCTTCCGTATTACAAGTCAATCTATTAATGCGTCTTCCATCTTTCTTATCGGCCATCTCTATTTAGGTAGTATTCTTTCGCTAAATAAAATTCGATATTCCGTACCCTGGCATAAGTCGTCCGCTTGTTCTTATCATTCAGGTCCTGAACCTCACGCTGCTTGACACCTTCTTCTTCTTCTTCTTCTTCTTCTTCTTCTTCTTCTGCCTCCTCTATCTCCTCCTCCTCCTTCCATCCTCCCACCCTATTGCCCTCTCTCGCACATATCGCGCGCAGTCGATAGCGCGCAGCTGGGCAGCGCGGTTCGCGTCGACACCCAGAGGAGCCGCTGCGGATTAACCGGCGCGTCCCCGCGACGCAGCGCAACGTTAACAGCTCCGACCCCCTCCGCCCCTCGTGCTCCGTCCCACCCCGCTCCGCTCCGTCCCGCTCCACCCTGCCACGCCTCGCGCCCGCCGCTCGTGTCAGCGACGCTTTTCGATGCCGACTGATCTGCAGCCCGTGAGAGGAGTGTGGGCTCGCGGGTGACCTCCGCGATTGCGACAAGTTAATGCGCACGTTACTAGGTAATTTTGAGGGATTAGGCAAAATACAAAACATTGTAGCATTTGTTGCAACAATACGAATGTTCGCAGAACGTATAACATGTTTTTCGAATATAAATGTAAACCATTAGTCTTTTTTTTATTGTGAAAGTGTAGCGACTTTTTTGAGGCAGAGGGAAAGAAGCTGTGAGCAAGTACGCGGAACCGAACGCTGGGTACTGGATACCCGCGTAAGATGTGCATAATGCGCAATGAGCGTGTTAACCTCCTAAATTAACGGTAAATATTTCAGATACCTTTAGATGAAAAAATATTAGCTTTAGAATGGGTTGCATGGTTTACGGTAACTTGTATATGGTCGGTTCAGAAGACCTGATGTAGTGTCTGTGAATTAACGAACCATTATTGAAGAAAACTTGTTCTGAAGCAGTCTGCTGTAGATAATACATTGACTGCAGATTAAGGAAGGTTTTGGGTAGTTTATAAAGTTTATTTAGGTAGTTTAGTTCATGTGTGTAAAACTAAATATCCGAGAGAATTCGTAATTGGTGTATTGCCGATTGTCGGTCATTGTAGAATACGTTGAATATGAAAAGTTCAAAATTCTCAAAGTTGAAATTTGTGTAACTTATTCAAGAAGAATCTCAAGAATTCGAGGTATGGTAGCGGCGGCGTCTGTGGTGAGCGAAATGTCGGCGGCAGCTCATAGGGACCTATCAGTGAAATTACAGATGAACACGATCGCTTAACGTATGGCACTGTACGTGTCGTCGTCTCGTCAGATAAGCAGTTAGAATAATCACCATGTGACTGTGTCGATTATGGATTCTCGCATAATCACATCCTACCACGTTGTACATCTGGATAATCATCCCATCCGCTGTCATTATTCTTCTCATTCCACCCTTGAAGTACCCTTATTTTTCCAGTAAAAGGTAATGGCACAACACCATCTGACCAAAGAGGAGCGCCAAAGCGCAAGCCACCTCCTACGCTTAAGCTCTGGGGCAGAGCATGGCACTCATGCCATGATGTAAAAAGTGTTACTTTCAATTTTGTTAGGTTAGTTTGTGCACTGTAAACTACCTTATATGATAGAAAATTATTAATATAAAAAAGAAGAAATAAGATAGTATCGGAATCATTGGAAGAACAGTCTTTACAGTTGATGCAGGACATATGTTCTCAACATAAAAGTCATTGAGAACTTGACAATTAAACCCGTCTACTTTTGCTTCTGGCATCGTTTGAACATTTTTTATCGCAATTTGTGAACAGAATTACACATTTACAAAGTGTAATTTTGTTCACAGTTGTGTTGAGTTGTGCGTGAAAAAACGAAATAAAATATTGAAAATTACAGGAAAAGCAGTTTCGCAGAATCAGTGCACCATTTGTACGTAAAATGAACAACGCGTGTATAAATGTGTCCCATCGCGCGTACTATTTAGGAAAGCGACAAACGTTACGTTGTGTTTTGTGCGTAGTGTTCATTTTGCAGGTACTTTTTTTTTCTCTTCCGGATGTAGCTATTTCTAGTGTAATTTCTTTCAACACATTGCATTTTATTTTTACAGTATGCGTGTCTTGAAAAAAATGCCAAAAATTGAAATTCTTTTATTTCATGAAGTAATACCAAAACAGTGTCGGAACTAAAAATGTATTCATGTGAATAACCTGGTATTTTAATCTGCTAATATATGCGAAACGAAATCTATAAAATGCCCCTTTCCAAAACATTAATTGTTTGTAGTTCAGAATATTATTTCATTAAAAATTGCTGGAAATTATTATCCTCTTACAATAATTTGCATAATTATATCTCTGGTTTTTCCACGTCTTACTAAAACAGGACTTCGTCGACATTCTCGTCTTTACTCGAAATCATACGTTTGAGGAATACATTTAGAACTAATAGAGGGTTGTTAATGAAAAAGTATTGATACTATCTCGTCACTGAATCTCATTTTAGGGAAGTTACCTAATTAGAAATTATTTCATACGCAATGTAAATGCTGATCGACACCGCATGCGTTGTACATGAGGAATGGAAGCATTCAGTTCTAAGTAAAATAATAAAGAACTAACATGATGAGAGGCTTGTCTGACTTAAAACTCTTGTCATTATAGTTATTCTAATAATTGCAATGGGATACGTTTGGTAATAACAGCAATACGTAGTCTGATTTGACGGACAATCTGCGTATCTAGGAAACAGTCCCTTTACATAGCGCGTAACTTCCATGCCCTACTTTTCGGGTGCAGCTCTTAAATATTAAAGCCATTATAGTTATGGAGCACTCTCTGGAGGGCAGTGGAATAAGCATTTTTAAAATGTATTCTCAGGTTTTCAAACTGTGAATCGGCCCTCGAATATTAACGTTCGGTTTACGAGCAGGACGTACTCGTACTCGAATACTTTAGCTGTCCATGCACATGTTACCGCCAATGATAGTTAACACATTTACACAACTTGTGCGAAACACTAGTAATGATTTGTTCAGAGAGTTCTGCGGTTCTCTACCTCGCAAATTTCTATTTCATGAAATATATTAATCTTCATTATTACTAATTTTCAATACGCGCATAAATTAAATCAAATCTATGCTGGCTTCAGGCATCAGAAAAGGAGTTATTGTTTCATTAAATGCCCAGGAACTAATACAGAAAATCTAAAAACAATGAAGCAGTTTAGATTTGTGACAAAAAATGCAAATAATTGAATACGTATGTCAATGCATACAATACAATTTCTCATTACTGTGCCCACCGCCTTAAGTCACATTCTCATTGCATCACTGCCTACGACATAACTGACGTCATGCTCTTCACGTATTGCGTAATGGATAAGCAAATTGTTTGATATTCTTGCTATGAGAAGAACTGTTGTACTGCATATACACCACATTATTTTGTTTTTCTAATAAATTATGTTTCTGAACAATTTCATTATTGGCGTTATACGAATGTATTTTATTTGTTCGTAGAAGTATACGTGCTACTTTTTGGAAAACAATTTAAGTTTTGTTCAGCATTTTTGCTGCCAGACGCCCCTAGTAAATCAAAATTTTAATGTTCTTTAATAATGCTACGAGTGCAATTACTTAATTTAGAGAAGCTTATGTAATTTGATCAAGATATTTCATCACAATTTCTGAGTTCCTCTTTTACCTACAATTTACAAATTGCTTTCATTCGCAGATACCTTATGGATATTTAAGGAGCTAAAAGTTTTTTTCACCGGATCTGCGTCGTCTATCCGGTTGTTTTCAGTCTTGGGATAGTTTTTCCACCATTATGCTCTTTTTTTACAAATTCTAAAAATAAGATCATTTTTAAGGAAAATGCATTCTGTTATTTGCACGCACACGGGAGCATACCAGCGAAGAAAGACATTTCGAAAACGTTAACGAGCCAATAGAACCCAAAACAAAAATAAGAAGTTGAAGCGACATTGTCAAATAGGGTCAAATTAAGTACGGTTTTAATGGTTCGATATTGGTGTCAGGTTCATCTATATGCAATAATATCAGTTTCTTCGGGTTACAAAACGAAAGAATGGTTGTCTCCTGGAGGTATGTAACAAAACCCATCTGGTGTACGCAGTGTATCGTCTCACCGCGTGCTGTGTCCGCGAGCGCGTCCCCCTCTGCCAGAAATCTTCCCACGAGGTGACGCCGGCACGTCCGCGCGTGAAGCAGAGGGGACGTGGGCGCCGGAGGAGGTGCACCTGACACGCGCCGGACGCGAGATCAGGTTCGTGAAGAGGAGGCGACGGGCGAGCGGGTGG
>BOPP01000008.1:13116822-13149148 GCA_017312745.1 Gryllus bimaculatus
CCTCGCTCCCCGCCCCACTCGCTCTCGGCCCCTGACTCCCGCCCCCACGTCGCTTCTCTCCCCTCGCCCTCTCGCTCTCCGCCCCCATACGCGCCTCTCCTCTCCTCTCCACTCCTCGCGGGGCCCGCGCGCGCGCCAGAGGCCGCCCAAGGTGGTGCGGTGCAATGCAGCGGGCCCTGGAGTGCAACCAGAGCCTCTTGTTTCGTCAGTTTTCTCACTTCAAATTATCTTGTCTGACCGGGTGGCGCCGCATTCTCTCTCGTCGCATGGTCAAAAGGTCGGTACCCCTGCCTTCCACGCGGCGTCACCCGGACAGCCAAGATCATTTGCTTGACTGACCGCAGAAGCCTACTTCTTCAGTTTTCGCGCTTGTGTCTACTGTTTGGTCTGTTTCTCTTTGCGTTTTTTTCTTCCTATTGGTTTGTCTTTTTTTATTTCCGCCTGCTATTTTTTCTTTCTCTTTTTATTTTTCTTACGTTTGACAGTTACTCCTTTTCATAGGGGCTTCGGCATTCCGCCTCTTGCTTTCCAATGATGAAAATAAATCAATAAATGTAAAATAATACATTTTAAATTGCACAATTCATATATCAGACGGAGCTAACCAATCAACGCAAATTTCCATAATTATCGAACATTCCCGATTTTTCATATTCACCTTCCTTGTATATTGATGTACTGGTCATACTTATATTGTTATGCGGAAGTTAAAGACTGATTTAGTTTAAGTAAACTGATTTTTTGATCTTGTTCGTCAAAATGCAACTCCTTATTCAACGTTTTTCGTGATTCGATGAACTCTGACACTACTTACGTGAATGTCCATGACAAATTTACATCAATAGTAACAGTTATTTTGAGTTGTTTAAAATGCAACTTTGCCTTCCCTTTTGTAAATTCATTTTGTTTACTTAGAGGTTATATTTAATTTTACTGCGTTTTTCTAATAATTTGAAGAAAAAGAACAAAAACATTTTAAAAATATTTCGCATTTTAATTCAGTATTGGTGTTCTACATCCATATTTCAAGATCATATTTTCTGTTAAAACACTTGCGCATTCAGTATAATGTTCGTTATTATGTTGTTTATATATCAACTCAGTAAAAGTTACCAAATCCTGCTAGTAGCTTACACAGCTTCCTGCAGTTTGTTTTTGTAGGGACGAGGTTTTGCGATCTAGCAGCTAGTTATCGGCAAAGCGTCGGAGTGACGTGTGAGGCAGGGAAACGCGTCAAGCGCCGTGAAGTGTGTTCCCTTGGAGCTTTGAAAGACTGAAAGTAGACTCAAAGATTATTGGTCGTCGGCTCCGAGTTATTTGTACATTACATACACTATATCGGAACGGGTTTTGTTGTGTCGTTAATCGGTGTATGTTTTCCAAATATTTTTTATTCTCAGGAAACATGAATTGAACATGCAAAGAAATACATTTACTCGTACATAGCTCTTGGTGGTGGTAACTACATTTTGCAAGTGTGGCACGAGTCTCATAGTGTGCTAGTGTGAATTCTCCGAAAGCATCAATTCTATATTGTGACGGCAAGCGTGTGTTGGGTGATCGTGTGCAATGTGTGTGGAGGAAAGATGTTGTAGGGAGTGCGCAGTGTAGCGGCATTGTATCCATGCGGTTGTGAAAGTTTGTGTTTGAACAGTAGATGTAAGCGTTGTTATGAGTACACAGTATCTGTGTGTCGTTGTTGGCGTTTATATGTTTAAACGTGAAAGTAGCGTCAATGATTTGTAAATGGGTATACGGACGGCGAACTTGTGTAGGTGTGTGGCGGACAAGCTCGCGTGTGCCTGGGTGAGCGTGTATCTACCGGGGTGTAGAGGCAACGAAGGTTCGGTTGGCTGGCGTTGCTAAGTTGAGCGCGGCGGTTTAACTGCGCGATTGTGACCTCATCTCGGCGTCGTCATCAGCGGCGGCGGCGGCTGTAAACCTCCCTTTACTGCGCCCTCGGCCACCCCGGCTGCGCGGTGGCGGTCCGTGACCTGGACGCAGCGCGTCGCTTCGTGTGCTGAGCTTGGGGGGCGGGGGGGGGGGGCGGTGAAGGGCACGAGTGACAATGACGGGCCGCGTCTTGCACGACGTTGTCGGGGAACTGTAAAGAGACCGGTGGCAGCGATGGCGAAGCGTTACTGCTGGCCGCGCTGGTTGTCGGATAAGTTGCTGCTGTTTAATGTGCAGGTGTATTGTTCACGGATGGAAGCTAACGCGTGGGGGTGATAAGGGTGTGCGTGCGTTTGTAGTTTGCTGGAGTTGGGTTAATGCGCAAAGTGGCAGCACTTGTTTGGAATATAACACATGGTCATTTGTGAAGATGAGATGGGAAGCTCGAGTAAGTATGTGAAGCTGTGGAGGCTTCGGTGGATGTCTCTGCAACTCTAATGCTATTGCGGGTAGCGATCTTAGGATACAAGGATTTGCAGCAATCAAGACTTGCTATGTATTGATAATGTGGAAGAACGAACGAAGGATTCATTCTTGTGGCTTTGTGATCATGAGATGTGTGCTCTTATTTTATCAGATGAGTATATTGTTTTTTTTAATGAATCAATAAAGCATTTAGACGGTTTATAGGGTAATTTCCAAGTGATGAATGAAGATGTTCGTTTACACGGCCATGAAACACGACAGTTTGTAAGAAATATAAGCATCGTGGTTGGTGTAAAAATAAAGAAGGCAGCGGGAACTAACCTAAAAACAAAAAAGAAAAAAAAAGGAAGTTTCCCGAAACGCAGCGAGAAAGTGACGCCTTGACAGTTATACGCCTCTGCTCGGAACCGGGGGCCGTTCTTGGAAACAGCCGCGCCTCCCAAACGCTCGGGACCCCCATGGGGAGCGGCGTGCCGCGAGCGGCGTGTCTCCAGCGACAGGCGGCCAGAGGCGCTTTTGGAGCCTGAGAAAGCGCGTCGTCTTGCGTCGCCTCGCCTCGCCGCGCCGCGCCGCGCCGGCGCGACGTTACGAGGAAGAAACGTCCGGCCAGATAAGGGCGACACTTCAGAAGTGGCCGGTTGATTTATCGACTCCCCGCGGCCCGCGGCGGTCGCTGCATCACGCGCGGGCGCGCGCCGGGGACAGATTATCAGATTAGTGGCGCTCCTGCGCGCAGCGTCCGCGGCCGCGGAATGCACAACCCTGCCAGTGGGGGCCGTCGTTGAGGACAGGGTTTTAGTAACTTTGCGGCTCCATTCGAACGAAAACCGTTCTTCTGCTAAATGGCAATTTTTTAAACGTCGCTTTTCTGTAATAAGTGAAAGTATTTGGTTGGCCAACTTGCCCATTAGTAAAAAAATTTCGTCGTAAAAAATTTTCGGTTAAAAATTTAAGAAAATTAAATATTATCACTCTACAGAGCAAACAGTAACAATTTGTTACTGACTGAGTGATGGCGACTTAAACTGATTTGGCATCGTTTTGACCATCTTAACGTCGGCTCTAGGGATAAAATGAATGTTTCAGTAATAACATACCGTGTCACAAGAATTCTTTTGCTGAACCCGCAGACCTAACAATAATGAAATGGAAAGAGTCAATTACCAAACATGCAATGACCTTGCTCTTTAAAAAATTCGGTAAGACAGGAAAAAGATAATTCGGAAATGTTTTGAAACTCCTTTGCAGAGCAAGGAGTTCGTCAGAAATTTCGTTAAACCCGTTTTATTGAGGCGCCAGCATTGCGCCCTTGACGCAAAGTGCGGGACGCAATGTGCGGGACGCAATGTGCGGGACGCAATGTGCGGGACGCAATGTGCGGGACGCAATGTGCAGAACAAGGAGCTTGTCAGAAATCTCATTACACCCGACTTATTGAGGCGGCGGCATTGCGGTCTTGACGCAGCGCGGTGGCTGAAATGGCGCAAGCTCCTTGCACCGGGCGTTGAGCACCGAGCGGATGAAGCCGGGGAGGAATTAATGATGACAGGTGCGCGGCCTAAATGGCCACATTGAAGCGGGCGACCTTTATCATTGATCGTAGAAGGAGATGAGACGGAAGCGCCCGTTGTTAGGCGGCCTTCCGCGAAGGCGCGCGGAACGGAGCTTCTGGGGCGATAACAGCTCCGCAGGTGCATCGCTCAGCAATTCAGCCTTGATGTAGGTCCCTGAAGGGTAGTTGAAATGTATTGTACGCCTCTGTAATTCTCTCTTTAAGTAGCGAGAATCACACTCTCAGGCATGTTCTTCCGCCTTGGTACTTAATTGGAAAGTCACGAACGATGAAAGTAGGTGTGGAATTTATCGCACGAAAGTATAATTACTAGGGTCATTTAAATTCAATGAATAGACATTTAGATAGAATGATTGCCATTATGTTTTTGTTATTTAAGTTCGCATCAACATGTAGGTCATTAGCGACCACTATCATATTTAACGTTATGGTTACTATGAAGGTGACATGATTGGTGATGATAGGGGGTGATAGGATGAACACTATACAACTATGCCCGAGGCGGAACTCCTTTGATCAAAGATCGCACGGCACGTCTGCCTTAACAATCTCGACCAACCAGATTGGCAATAGTAGAGGTCATCATTGTAGAAGTTTGTTTCTGAATACATTTTCCACGTCAAAAAGTTCCTCCACAAATATAACTGAATTTGTCTGTGAAGTTCCAAGCTATCACATGGTGTTTAATTATTCCGGATATCGAAAAAAATATAACTATGACTTGATTATAATGTAAACACTTCTGCTTCCAAAACATATATTTTTTATTATTATTTATTATTATTTTGTCATTATTATTAACAACCATGGAAAGAAAGTGCATGGATACAAGTTGGAATTATGTAATACTTAGTCGGTGCATGCATGTCTTCAAAATCTTCCTCTGATAGCATATACTGCTTTGAAACTGGACATTTTATCATACTTCATAAGTAACGTCGCTTCCTGGTTGAATGTTTTGGTGTGTTACTGCACATATATTCCTATAAATGAAGTTCTAAAAGGAAAGGGTGGAAGTTCAGTGCACTTATCATTCTCATATTCGTTTGTTGAATAAAATACTTGAAAAATTTAAACAGGTAGTTGTTTTTTTTCGATGGTGTATGAGTCCAATACGGGCGGGTGTTGGCGGTATCTTGCTTAGTCGTTTTGACGTGTAACAGTTAAAGTTCTATACTTTGAGGGTGACTCTGAAAATAAACAAAGAATACTTTGATGTCTTCGGCGATCAAACGTGTGGGATTCGAGAACTGCGGTGATATGTAAAAATGTCATTTAAGTTTCACCGATAGTGGGAAGTAGTATGTTGATCCTTATCTTCTTTCGTCAGACTTAAATCATATAACTGGTTATTACTACTTGCTTGAATGACTTCAAGAGTATCGATTAATTCAGGTACGTTTGTAACGATACTTTTGATGATTAGAGAGAGAATTTAAAAGGCTTCACATTAATGGAGGATTCTCTAGAAACAATACTACTCTTTCTGTTTCGGCTATTTCCCTGTCGCTTAAGAAACAATAGTTTAAACATTATTAATATTATCCTGTAGTTCTCCATGGTAAAAAAAACACGTCGGATTAAGGAATGTTAGCATGCGTGGTTACTAAATGACTTCATTTGTGTTGATTCAAGCACAAGAAATTATTAATTTTATTCATTGCTATTAATTATCATTCATTTGTGTTAATAATATAGCAAATGCAAAGAAACGAACTCGGCAATGTCCTACTAGTTGAAATGATTTCTCAGTTACCTGTCAAACACAGAATTATGACCACGTACGCCACAAAGTTAATTGTGACAAAATACCGTTGACAGAATCCAATATCCATAACAACAAATTCGAAATGACTCTTAACTTTCGCTGGTGTTTCAGCCATAACTAATCTTTAATACACCTGTATCGTTTATTCCATGTCACGCTTTATGCGACTACATCTCATTGCTTTATCCGAGAGTAGTTTAATAGCCTCTTCGACCGATCCTTCCTCACATTCGTTCCAATGACCTACTACGTGCTTTCATGAATAGGAACGTGCATTCTCTCCGCCCCTTTGAGACGAGATACAAAGAGGCTTCTTTACAGATACCTGAACTCCAATAAAAGAAAACTTCACTTGTCGACAAGCAAGTCACGCTCGATGCCAGAGGATTTAGGGCAGAGGGATGTTTCACCAGTTCCCATCTTCCCCTTAATAAAATCTACCAGAATTAAGGTCGCAACTTTTACCAACTCCTTTCATGATGAATAAAACACAATAAACCAGCGGTCTTCGTACGAAAAGTTTGCTCATCGACTCAAGTTCCGATTCTGGAAAACGACTCGCGGCAGTGCAGGCTACGGCGAAGGCCGTGGTGGTGGTGGAAGCGGGAGAAGTTAGTGGTTGTGGAGGTAGATGCGATGTAAGAAGCGGAAAAGGCAGCTTCTGAAAAATGGGTGGAAATTAGGGGAAAAGAGACGATGCAATATGAGAAAACTTAAGATTGTGATGATAGTGTAAACCACAATACGCAAATGAAGATTATACAGATTGGAGTAGATGTTTGAATAAAATGGTAAGTTTTTTTTATTGAAAAAAGTGTAGATTTAAAGTCAGTCCAACATTTGTGGAAGTAATAAAAGAGCATACGTGCCTTTTTTATGACAAAATACCAAAAATTTCTTAAGAACAAAGTATTCATGCATTTAAACCACGATTTCAAATTGCATTTATTATTGTGTTGTGTAATTCACAAGTCATCAACATAATTTTGAAAATTTTCTGTAAAGGTAATTATCACAGAATTATATAATAATTACATAGTTATAACAGGATCAAAAATGAAGAAAATATTTAGAAAAATCATAAATTAACAATGAAATCAAAATGACTGTTCAAAGATTTAAAAACACTGAGTTGGAAAAACGATGAAAATGTCGTTCGCTACTTAGTAGTAGGGAAAAGTTTCTGGTACTTCAGTTCGTCTTCAGTCAGTTTTGAATTCAAGACACGTCCTGTACAATTTCCCTAAGATTTATTCTTGGAAATGAAAACTGATACAATAATTTTATAATGGACAGTTTGAAATATTTCCAATTAAGTGATGGAGGGCGTCTCTTGAGGAGAAGACGACAAGAGTCGTAAACAGAATAAAAAGTATGTGTTTGTCTGTGTGGTATGCGGGGAGGGGGAGCTGTTTGCAATGGAGCAATGCTCGCCGCAGCTGTTGGCAGTTGCAACTGCTTTGCAGTTGCTTGAAGATAAACAGGTTGCAGAATTTTCACTCTTCCGGGGTAATAATTCTACAACCTTGAATTCCTTTTTCGCATACCTTTTTAAACATGCATAGAATTCAATTTCCTTTCTTCTAAGCTTTATCATTAACATTCTGAGAGTCTGTACTGTGTAACTACATTTCTAAGCAAACTATATCGTCTCCCTTCGGGTGTTATTCATTATTGTACTTTATGCATCGTTGTTTTCATTAGCACCAACTTCATATTGCTACTCGGTACTTATCCTTGTTGACCATAGATGGATGATGACGGAGCGAATGCTTGTGGTGCGACGGGAAAAAGGGAGGCGAAAACCACTTAGTCCACTAGCGCAGGGTCCATCGACCATCGGGGAATTGAACTCCGTTACCAAAAGCGGCAAGGTGCCCAGTTTCACCACTACACTACTAGTCGCTGTCCATTACAATACTTTGCTAAATTTTACTTAATCTCTTCATCTAAGCATTATCAATTCAAGCGTAAATGACCAAATCTTCCTTTCAAGTTATTTGTTATTTAAGTAATATTTTGGATTGCTGCTTTGAATAAAGAAAACATTTCATATTACACAATTGTATTTGGCTATTTTAAATACTCTTCAATATTTTCAACATCCATCCCATCTCTTTCGCCATCTCATGCCCTTTGTTATTGTGCGAACTTTGACTGACGCCCTGTGCGCCCTGCCTGTGCGCCTTGCCACCGCTGCGCGCGCTGTTGTGTGTCCCGTTATCCCGAGGCCGCTGGCCGCGCGCCGGGGGCAGGTTGTCTGCCTTTGAGTTGCTCCGCAGCCCGCCAGAGCAGGTGCTCCACGCTCCGCCCCGTGCGCCGCCGCGCGCCCGCGACTCTGCAGCTCTCGCTTTTGCTTTCATTCCCGCCCTTCCCCCTCCTCCTCACCCCTCTTTTCGTTATTTCGTTTTGGGTTTTTCTTTGTCTTACTCTTTTTTTTCATTTCCACTTTATTTCCATCTCTACCTTTCACTTTCAATCTCCAATTATTATATATTTCCCTTTCATTATTTGACTGTTTATTGCTTTCTTTTTCCTTTCCCCGCTCTTTATTTTTCCGTTCTACGGTTTCTTCGTTTTCTTATTCCACTCTATTCTCTATCTTTCTGTCATTGTTTTTTGCCTTCACATTCTCGTCACATTTTTTAAAAAATAATTCGTAGCTTGTTGTCTATTCTTACGTTGTGCCGAGCGCGGTCAGAGATAAGTTTGTTTAATGAGATGATATGTTCCGTGGTTGAAATGTAAAACTAAAATTGAGTTACGTACACGTCTGCCTTTAAAATGAGATTTAAAAGAAAAATACCCAATCAGGTAGAAAAATAGATTTGAAATGTATACAAATATATACTAATTACATTATACATTGCGGCACCTTTAACTCGACATAGAATTCCTTCGTTTAATAGAACCTTTATTATTTTAATTCTTAAGAATACAACAATCAATGGGTTGAAAGAAAAAAATCTATGTACAGCTATTATAAACATGTGGATATTTGTATTAAATTTTAATTCCATTCTCATTGCTTAACATATTGTTTTATTTTACATTGTTCCATTACATTCAAAATGTCCTACGTCGCTTAACTACGCGTCGCCTTCTCTCTACATGTCGTATGCTGTCCTTTTGTCCTACAGATCATGCCAACACGTGGCGGACGGAATAAGATCTGATCTGCTGAGCACCTGCACTCCTCGGTCTGCACTCATCCCCCCTCCACTTCACAATCCGTTGCTGCGACTTTCTTCAAACGTTTCCCAATTTCAATATTTCTGAAGATCTTTTAACTGATTGTACATTTCTTTGCGCTATTCGTGCTTCCACTCTACACCTTCTCCGCCTAAACTGCACCTCATTCGGTCTATACGCTTCTCCCTACGCACTACCGCTATACAAGCCCTCTCCTCACGCTCTGCTTCGTCCTGCCCCCGCCACCGCCAACCACTATGTCCCAGCCTCCGCCATCCCGTGCCGCTCCATTCCTCACCGTTTCTCGTCATTGCATTGCACGAGTCTTTGCTTCCGTCCACGGCACGCCATGGACGGCCCACCCAGCCAGCGTCTCGCCCTTCCCCTACTCGCCCGCCTCCGCCACTCCTCCCACCCTGCGCGCCGCCTCCGCCCCCACCTCCTCTTCCCCTCCGTGTTCGCATTCGCCTCTCTATCTTCCACCACCTCCTCGCCACCCATCGCATCGCATCGCATCGCATCGCAGCCACTCCTTGCAGCGGTCGCCCAGCGCCCCTCCCCGCTCCTCCGCGCCTGGGCGCATCGCCGCCGCCGCCGCCGCAAGAGATTTACTGCGCCCGTAAAAGCCGACAGGTGAAATTCCTGCGCTTCCTCCGCGCCCGACGCGGGATGAGCGCCCGCGAAGCTCCGAGACTTCTCGACCCGACCCTCGCGCCGGCCGCCGCGCTCGCATGCAGTAAAACACCCCTCCCAACAGTTCACCCGTGAAAAGTGTTAGCCTTTGGAGAATCAATATTAATCGTTAATACATAACATGTTATAACATGGTGGGATATCACGCAGACCTCGGGCAGCCCTTCTAATATTACACTAGCGAACGCAAGCGAGCAGAACGCCAGGGCTTCGTGCCGCGGGGGAACCGAGAGTAGATGGAGTGTGTGTGTGTGTGTGGGGGGGGGGTTGCGTGTGGAGGAGAGGAGGAGGGCGTGTGCGCGTGGGCATTGTGGGTGAGTATGAATATGTGTGACCTGATGGCGGTTAGTCGCAGCAGTCATGAGAAGACTTTCAATGGAGAGCAGTCGCGAAGGATGATTGAGGAAGCGTACGGCGGCAGTTTGTAGTTCTTCAAAATCATCTTTGTAAACATTTTATTTAATGAAACATTGTTCGGGAATGAATTGTTGAGTTAGAGATGAACTATGAACCCTCCCCCCACAACCTGTATTATTATTGATGATGATAATGATGATGACTACGGACGTTTTCCGCACTCGGCTGGTTACTGTTCTTATTAGGAAGTTACGAGTTAATGATTGACACGGATGATTTTCTGGAATACTACGGACGATATTTGCCCTTGCCTTTCACGCCGCGAACACAGCACGCCGCGAACACAGCAACGTGGAGCACAGCCATACGCGGTATTCGTTCCGCGCAGACCGGGTGCCGCCGCCGCCGCGCTTTGTGTTGATGAAAATGAGCCGTTGTGTACGTTCTCTGAAGTTGAGAACAATTATCAGTCACAATGTTTGCATAGTGCGTAAACTATACATGTCAATGAACTTAAAATAATAGAAGTGATGGCTTGAACAGCCTGAATGACCTGAAAAAGTATATCAATGAGAATTTTCGTCAACTGCAAAAATCATTTGTTTATGGATATTTGTGAAATTAGAGCAGAGATACTCAGAAGTACGAAAGCTAATATTGAATGTTTTGTGAAAGTGACAATCCTCTCTCGTTGTACATCAACGTTCAAGGGTTTATTCTCATTTAGTTTTTTCTCTTCTCCTATGAACAGACTTTCCAATAACTTACCGAGAATTATTTACTCAATGTATCAGAATAACTTGTCGGGAGTAAATTCTCGGCATATAAGCCTCAATTATGAACAACGAATGTATAAAATTCAGATAATCCATCATTAAGCTTTTCTAATTTTAGCATTAATTTCTTTTGTGAATAGTTAGATATAATATATGATGATGATCCGTACATTTCATTACCGTACCATTTCCGACTCTTCTGAATCGTGTTTACATACGTGTTAGTTAAATTATAGTGTTTGGATCTTTTTTATTGTGTCCTGCCCTAAAAAATGTAATCAAAACTTCTGCTCACAGAGTCTGAGAAGCTAATATTTATTATACTTGAATGTCTTCTATTTGCGAGATAAACTTCGTACTGCTGAACGTTAATTTCATGCCTTTCTAGTAAGAGAACTTGTTGTCATATCAGAATTTTCACTATTAATTGGGACTTTGACATTACGATTTTCAACGTTATTCATATAGTTCTAAATATTTAACGCTTTTGCATTCTTCTACTTAGCATAAACTATTAACATAAAAAATTCAAAAAAACCTTCGAACGTATTGGACCTTTAGATGTATCTGTCGGCGAAGTGTAACATTCAGGAAACCGGATTTTATGATTAAATTACCAGCTTCCACTTATTTCTACTCACAATGAGCATGTTTGGCTTCCAAATAAAACTCTATTATCGAAGTGGTATTGATTTGAGATTTGAAAATTTAATTTAAATGGATGAATTTTTGATTTGTTAAAATTAGTTATGCAAAATTACGTATGTGCAGAATAAACACACGTAAATATATCTACTACGTATGTAGAGCATTTCGTTTGTCTTTTTTTATTATGCAATATGTTACTCCACGTGAAGTTCTTATGTTAATTTCATTATCACGTCAACCTATTAACTTTAAAGAGGAAATACGTTTCTCATAATGTATTTCACCGATCACTTTTAAATTGATTTTGCGTAGAAATAATACTTTTTTCAAGTGCAGAAATATATTACCAGTACAGTTCAGTCAGTTTAGTGGCAAATTAGAAACAAAAATAATCATCATCAGACAATTACAATGTGGGTGTATTAACACGATATTCAACCCTAATTTCAGTATGACGCCTTTAAGATCAATAATCCTAATCAACAAATGTAAATCGCCTAATTCTGAATCCTACACCAAATGCACTAGTGTCGCTTTTCTCCGCTATATTGCAAAGAGTCAATTGACATTTTCATTGCTCTATTTCACATACGTCCCTACAGAATAAATGACTGGTTTTTCTTTAGACCAACAGTGTCAAGATAAGCTCCATTTGAATACGGCAGATGTAATAAAGAAAAAGTGAGAAAGTGAGAAAACACAGAAAATGCATCTTCAGTTTGTGGCAAGTTTTCCGACAGTCTGCAAAATTTGTGTAAATTTAGTTTTCTGTTAGTCTTCTCTCAAATGTTTGATAACGAACTAAAAGTTTCGTACATTTCGGGAACCGCATATTTAATTTTGGATTATATCACAGGAAGATGATTTGGAATTATAATAAAAATCTAAGAGCTCCTCAGTGAGTGTCTTTCATCTTTCACTTCGCATCCAACGCATTCTCAACTCTGTAATTACTCGATCTCTCAGCTGGTAATTGGTTTTCACTGAAATCCTTTCACTCGCATCTTAAATTGAGTTGAGAGTGAGATTTATTTTCTAAGTTATGTTTATGAGCGATAGGACGATCCAAGGAAACTGGCCTGGTATATTACACATATTCCTGAATGTTGAATGGATTCCATGAAACCCAATAGCCGCTTTTGTGAATCATTTATCTTTATTTGAAAGTTCTTTTTGCAGTTTTAACGTTATTATTGTATTACAAAAGATAAAATGGTAAGAATTACTAATTTTTAGATTTCATTTTATTTCTACTAAATGAGCAGTCATTTGTGCTGATTGTATTGTTTTTGCCATGGAAATTTTAAGAAGTAAAAACGCGGACTATTTATTGCGCAATATGTGTTTAGTACCTTAGTCCTCACTTTAAATTTTCACATCAGCACTTTCGTTTATCCTTGATGAGCCACGGTGTGACACAATGTGCTTCCAACAACAACAAAATACAAAAACAATGAAACAGTTTCTATGTAGACTGAAAAATGTAAATATTTGACTGACTTACTCCACCTTTTCTGTTACTGTGCAAACAGACTGATTGAAGACTGTTTTTGTCAAAATATTTAATTAATAACCGTAATTACGAGAAAGATGCTTTTGTCGTTTTTGAGAAGTGGGAGTGCTGCATTTCAAAAACCATTTTGTATGATTGCTGAGCAGCAACTGTTCTGCTGCAGGCTACTATTACTATTATAAGAGTAAGAAACCAATGTATTTCTTGTTACATTTCCTTAGTTGTTTGAGATCGTGTTTATTCAAAGTCACATAGTTTACCACCTTTGTTCAGTGTTACATGGAAAAGACCGGTATTAATTTTTGCGTTAGTGTTTGATTAGTATTTAATTGTCCTGTTCTTAATATTGTCCCATGCTATACGTACAATTTATTTCTGAATAGTCACGTGCAGAAATTCCTTGTACCTAAACCATTAACGTGAATAATTCTTTAGAGATACCATGTTTAAAAAAATGTTTTTATATGGTGAGATTTATCTATGCCAATGGACTAGTTAATTTTACTTTCTCCTCTTAATACATACTTACGTAGTAAAGAAAAGTTGTAATGCTGCGGAACAAATCGACATAACTCTTTGACAGAAAAATACTCGTATTCTGAGACTCGGGTATCGAAAAGTGGATAAATCTCGTTTCTACATGTAGTAAACTACTTACTCTGATACGTGTTGTTCTCGCAATCCACGTTTTGTGGGTCATTCATACAGAAAACATCGTTGACAGCAAAACATTACAGTGGTCAACTCTACCACCTAAACCGGTCAAACATTTTCTTTTCCAAAATTTATATTACCTGTTCAATCTGCAAGATCTCTAGGTCCTACTGGGGTTGAATTTTAAGGGATATTTTAAATAAAGGTTCAACAACAATAAAAAATTTAATTTACACTGTAAAAGTACAACATTAATTCTTGGCATTTTTTTTCTTTTAACGAAACCTGTTCTTCAACATTAGATCATGTTATAGTAAAAAAGTAAATAATAATCATAAAAACGTAAATGTAAAATTACTGAATTTTTGAAAATTAAAAATGCAATTGTTCAATTTCAAAGCGTCGCGAAGGTGAAGTGTAGTTGTGAAGCTGGAGTTTTAGGGTTAACGCGAATGTCGGGATCGCTTCCAGCATGGGGAAATCAAATTTGCAGCATGGAAACTCTTTTGCAGATCCACGTAATATTATAAGATTGCCTGGCCGTTACAAATAATGAATGAAACTGAGCTATCGCAGAGCTATTAGTTTGTAAAGTATTTACATTTTTTTCGGAACATAGTATTTCAGATGTGTTACAATCTACTAGGATGTACAAATGCCATAACTTATTTTTTTTTTAGAAATAGCTCAGGTCAACGTCTCTAGTAATCAAAAGAACCTCAGTAGACCCATTGAGAATTTCAAAATGCCGATGTGTTTGAAACATCTCAATTTTGGTGTTTCTTCATTAAAGTATTTTAATAAGTCAAGTCGAAAGGTGGAACTAAATATTCCAAAATTTAAAGTTGGTACACCTCTACTTGTACTCTTTTTATGCTAAATGCGAAATTACCTCTATAATTAAACATGCCTTTTATTTCGCTTTTATTAGTTGATGAAATTATTGTATATGTTAAGAGCTTTTTAGTACCATATTATCCAGATTGGAAATTTGAATGACTTCTGAGTTTACTCTGCCACTCGAACTATTTTTGGACAAACTGTCACTACTTTCCCCTTGGGGAGGACTCTACATCCAGATATGGTTTAATTGGCAGTTGCCTCTGTTTCTGGACGGAAGGAGAATTTCTTCTGTTTTCTCGCAACTGCGCAAACTCTTTCTGCTTGGCAAAGCCCAGTCCCTAAACTAATTCCGGTAGTTTTACTAACTTCGGAGAGCTTTAAATTTTCGCAGTAGTGAGCGTAAATCTCGCGCAATACAGCCACCGGGTTTATCTCGGTCTTCATTCCTCTCGGCAGTCATATTCACGACGTAGAGAGTATTACGCGGGAAAGTTTTACTGCCGGGCACATTACAGCCAGCCCTATCGTTACAGGATCTTAACTGTGCTCAAGGAACATACAACGCTATCCTAAACGTCTTGTTCCTTTTCTTTTATTGCTTTTTTTCTTGTTGTCTGCGCCGTTTTTCGCAGCTGAGGCTGCTAGCAATATGGCGCAACACTAGGAAATGGGAACGAGCCCTTAGGGTTTGGGGAGATTTTAACAGTCGTACATAATAATATCAAACGGCGAGGAAGATACTACGAAGGTATGATAATGATTTTTTTTTCATTCTTATTCTAGTCCCAATGGTCAGGAACTCGTTGGTGTACAAGAAATAGTGAACATTGGTTTCCAACGCGTAAACTCTACCGCTTGAACTATTTTTGGACTAACTGACACTACTTTCCCCTTAGAGATGTTTTAACATAATTTGAATTTAATCTCAGCTATAAATGTTATTCCGTTTCATTCCGTTACTTTTATTTGTCTTCTATTTTTGTAAAATGTAAAATCTATTTGTTACTTATTGGCCAGGTGTTGTAATAGAGCAGATTCACTGTTTTAGATTCCTAAATATACTTTTGCTATATAGTTGGCCGTTTATTTGAAAAATCTGCTCGAAGGGTATTGAAGTAATATATTGCATATAGTATCGTAAACATAAAGCCAAGTCGTAAATTCTAAGAAAACTCCCTAAAAAGAGAGTTTATACTTTCCTTCTTTCCAACAATGATAATGATTGGGTTCCTATTGCAAAATTCCACAGACTCACGTTCGGGACAGGTAGTTTTGGGTTGGATAGTAACATTTTTAGATATTATTTCATTAAACTTCTCGAGCTTTTTAATTTTTTAACATAGTTTTACACACACGTTAAATTTCCGTTAGATACACGTGAATTAGCGGAAGAATAATTACTAATAAGTAATTACTAATAATTACTACTAAGACTAATACAAGTTCTCAAACTATGTGCTTTACGGCTGTATGAGCTTTGTGGTTAATGGTTTGCATTCGAATCGATCAGCAAATGTAAATGGCATGTTTTTGGTTAGGCCACTTCGGTATTTATTCAACTAATTCATTGCAAGAAGTTGCCCTGTACCAATGATATTGCCTCACAGTGAGCGTCTAATGAGTGTTGAAAGGTATCTAATGTTTCGCCTCTAGTGCTATCCGTCGTCGCCAGTCACTCCCAGGCACCTGTCCGCTCTGCTCCATATTTCCCCTCTTCGGTCGGCCTCTTCGGTCGGCCTCTTCGGTCGGCCTCTTCGGTCGGCCTCTTCGGTCGGCCCTGTGGCTTCCTCCATTGTGACCGCGAGTTGGTCTGCCCTGCGGCCGCTGCAATGGAGCAGAGCAGAGCGGTGAGGAGCGGCGAGCGGGGGCCGTGGCGAATGAAGCGAGCCACGCGCCGCCGCGGGGAGGCGCCTGACCTTTCACCTTCGCCTGCCCGCTACGCCTCCTTGCCGTCCCGTGCCTACCCCGTCCCTCCCCTGCTTCCGCTTGCACTTCCACTTCCAGGCTCGCACACCATTTGGATTTCTACCTATCCTCGTAGATACCGTGCCTCATTTTAGTCAATCGGCGTCTCTTGTATCTTCGTTTTCTTCCGCCTTTTTCTCTCATACAGACTCCTCTTTTCTCATACATCCTTTCCTTCTCTTTACTACTTACTTAGGTTCTGTTTCTTTGATAATGTATATTTTTAATGTTTACTCCCAACTTACTTTGTCTAATAAATCTGTCTGTATGTCTATATTTTTGTTTTTATCTATCTAACGAGATAGAACTTAATTTTTTACTTTTCCACTTAATTTCGATTTCTTTCTCTGAAATATCCCGCATCTTCACCCAATAATTTCATTCACTTTCAGTTTCATACTTTCGTTACATGTTCTCTGCTAATTATCTGTTTGCTTTTCACCGTTTCTTGTTCATATTGCATTCTTATCTGCATTTTCCTACTGATCCTGTTCTTTCTTGCCATTCACTGCCGCAGTTTTACAGTGCACTTTATAGATCCTCTTCAAGTGACAGCAGTCCCCTATTAATCTCTTGCCCTCTCTCCCTCTCCCCCTCTCTCCCTCTCCCTCTCCCTCTCCCTCTCCCTCTCCCTATCCCTCTCCCTCTCCCGCGTATGCCCTGCTGTCCGCCCCCGCCGCCGTCTCATTTAGTAAATAAAATATTGTATTTGGGAATGAGGTCCGAATTAGTCGTTTACACAGCACAGTTGCTTGTAACTCAAGGTAAATTCAAGGCAGCTAAGCATGACGCCGCGCCGGGCGAGCGGGCAGGGTGCGGGCCTGCCTGCGCAGCGCCCGCTGCGTACCGACCCGAGGGAAGAATGCTCCGCAGGCACAGGCGCTTTTTCCTATTTTTAGTTGCTACGCTTTGGATACGATGTTTCGATTACGTGAAAAGAGGTGGGCGTGGCGAACCCATTTTTCAAGATTAATGTGTGTGTTCCGCTTGTCGTAATTAAGCAGATCCGGCTCTGTGGAATGTCTGGTCCACACATGTCGGAACATTGCACGACCTCGAAGTTTGGTGTTTCCCTGCGTGCCTCCTATTAACGAGGCTTTCGTTATCGTCCTTGATTGATCTGTTAAATTTGAAGATGACATAATCGCATCGTCTGGCCGTATATAACTGTTTACGCTCAGTATGAAATTTCATAAATATGATTCGCTCTAAAGGTTTCAAACCTGTCTCTTTGTAGAAGTAAGTATGTGTTTATTTTCTTGCGCGCATTACTGATTCTCAAAGATGTTGAACTCGTTACCGGCAAGCGCTTGTTTTTTTTCTTTTATATCAGAAGTAAAAGTTTGTCACTATCGTAAGTTCCTTTTAAACTACTTGCCCTAAAAACTGAATTAGAAAGAAATGATCCATGAAATTTCATGCTAAGAGTAATAAGTATTTTATTATTTCTTGGTTTTTATTTCTTACCGACCACTTACCTCTGCTAAAGAAAATGAACTACAAATAGTTGAACTTTAGAATATTCTTTGAAAATATTGATTTCTTATTGCTGTTGTCGATGTTTCAGAAATGATTAACAACCGTGTATTTTGGGATTTTAGGTTCAGCTGCTTGAAAGGAAAAAGAGGCAACCGCATAAGCATATATTGCGATTAAGGTTAGGGCACATATTTTTTCTGTGTAACTAAAATCGTTTATTTATATAAATTATTCGATAGACGTCGCACGGCTTGATCTACTATTTTCACTGTGTACTAATTTGAAATCTTAAGGGAAATGCAGTGGACTCGAATTATTAATACATGAGGTTTGAACACGAGGCAATATTCTAAAATATTCCAATACATTTTGTTCATTGCAATTGACTACAATTTCGCGCTATTGATTCACATGTAGATCTATGATAAACGCGGGTCGAATGGACTCACTCCAAAGTTTTGAAAATGAATCCATTATGTCCCTGATGTGGTTACCATTCTGTTGAGAGCCAACGGAACACGCCCGAGTTCACAGTTTGTCAGTACCACGTGTCAAGCGAGTTCTTGAAGAGCAAACGCTGACTGTGCCTGATGGTAGCATTAGTGTTGGCAGCCGTCACCGCGGCCTCTGTTGGCGAACAATCGATGTCCCTGCCATGTTTGCCGCTCCGTAACGAGCCGGCGGTGGCGGCGGTGGCGGCGTGGCGGCATGGTGCGCGTGGCGCGGCTGCGGAGCGCGTCGCGGGCGGGCCGGGATGGCGCGTTGCTTGCGCGGTCCGCCCACTGCCAGCCATTGTGGACGCCAGGGCCGCTGTTCGCGGATGTGGCCACACGCCGCGAACGGCGATGTCGGCCTCGCCGAGACCACGATCCTGGCGGGAGCCCCAGCCCCACACGAGCGCGCACCGCGGACCGCTACCACGCCCCTTGTGGGTTTGTGCGATTCTTCTCCTCTTTCTTCTCCTCCTCACTCTTTCTTCTCTCCTCCGTCTTCTTCCTCCTACCTCTTTGCTCTCTTCCTCTCTTTCTTCTCCTCCTCTCTTTCTTCTCTCTTCCTCTCTTTCTCCTCCTCCTCTCTTTCTCTCCCCTCTCTCTCTTCTCTCCTCTCCTTCTCTCTTCTCTCTCCTCCTCTCTCTTTCTCTCTCCTCTCTCTTCTCCTCCTCCTCCTCTCTCTCTCTTCTCCTCTCCTCCTCTCTTTCTCTCTCGCCTCTCTCTTCTCCCCTCCTCCTCCTCTCTCCTCCTCTCTCTTTCCCCTCTTTCTCTCCTCTCGACCGGAAGTTCCCCATGTTGTCCGTGCCTCTCCTCGCGCGAGTCATGTCCGTCTGTAACATTATGCCCCGTGTCCTTCCTGTGCCCTAAGGGCCGGCTCGTCATTATAAAGGGTTTGAAACTTTAAAAAACAACTGTGGATACGTTTTTGAATTTGAATTTGAATTTTTGTGGTAAAAGCTAATATAAGCTTTAATCTGGTGGGTCAACACGAAGCTGTCACTATTTACGCCTCCAGACCGTCTTTAACATGCACTTGCCTTGATGTGTTTAATTAATGATGGAATAATGTTATCTTCATTTATTTATTTTCTTACAACTTACCTCTTTTATATTGGCAAATCATTTTTCTCTCATATTCTGAATAACGGCTAGCTCTTCTCATTCGTTCTTTCTGTCCTGTCTGGTTTGTTCCTGCTCTTTGTCTATCTGTTCTAGCTGTCTGAATCTACTATGGTCTCTATAAAATAAGACACATGAAGAGATGCGCAGAAGGAGGAGGAAACGTCTAAACATATTGTAAAAACAGTTTTCCCTTTTCTTTGCATCTATTCATTTTTCTTAGGCTGTGTTCGTCTTCTCCCGCTCTCGCCGGCCGCGCGGCGGCCAGTTCGGAAATCGACGGCCCCCTGCCAGTTCGATACCATAAGGAGGGCGTGGAGGTTGGGGGTCTTCGTAGCCACCTGGCGTAGGGCGTTGGCGCGGCAGGTAGCGGCACCGGGGGCGGAGCCGCTCCGCAGCCTACTGGACGCAACAGCGTCTCGCGGCCGGCAGACGACTCGCCCCCCCGCCCCCGCCCATCGCCTCCGCCTAGACCGCACACCGCCCATCGTCCGCCATTGCTCCGCCCCCGCGCCTCTCGACTGGGAGCTCGCATCGCCGACCGTATACAAAAGGTGATTTCCTGATATTCGTTAGTTGTGGGTCAGAGGTCGCCGAGTGGTCAAAATATTATTTTGATTGAAAACAAACGGGTATATCGTGATACGTCCAAATGTAATTTGACAGTATGCGCGTTTTTGTCTCTGTGTTCGAGCTATTTTCACAAGAGACTCGACAGAGAAAATTAGCTAAATTGTGATCGGACTTTTTGGAAATGAAATGTTCATGTTGTTTCTTACAAACTTACTGTTCTCTAAATACTGAAATGATTATAGTAATTGAAATCTACTACATTAATCCTGAAGAAATACTAAACATTTGAAACACTATACCTTTTCGGTTTCAGATGATTTTTTCATGATCTACTAATGTGGAATAATCTATAGCAGGTAGGCATGCCTCAGAAATAGTATTTTCCTTGTCCCATTTCCATGGTTTGATTTTGTGGAACCAATACATTTTTCGGAAATGTGCGAAAACTGTTAACATTTTTTGCTACATTTCATGTGTTATATTTACAACCGATTTATTCTTGGTGTTCTCTTGGGCAAGCTTGCCACACTCATAAGTATAAAAGTTCAACAGTAAAAACCCAACAAGTAATGAGTTTCATTGTCTCGTGTACACTCAATAGCACTTTTTCGTAAAATATTTCCTTTCAACATGTTAAACACTGAATCACTTTACTGGAAATAAAATATCTGAAAACAAAGTTTGAATATGTTTAAAATTGTTTCGAGAAATAATATGTAATTTAGAAAACAACATTGTGATAAAAAATCTAAATTTGCAACTATATTGAATGTAAAAATATAAGTATTATTTTCACTTTTGATTTGATTTCATCGTCTGTTTCAATACGTGTGAAAGTATAGACAATGAATATAATTTTGATAACTATCATTTAAAAACTCGTTTGGTAGCGAATAATACCTCTGGTTTTGTTTTGCGCCAATGCGCCTGCACAAATTCAGGCGTCACGGTACCGTATTTCTAAATTTCTGATGCGCAGTGTATGAAACGAGGAAGTTGGCAGCACTCGCGTCAGGGCAATATTTCTCTTTTACTGCATCCTCCCCATTTTGTTTCATTTCCCAGCAGAGATCATCCATTTCAAATCAAAAACCCGTAAAACTGTCATCGCACTTGGCCAAGTTGATACCCGCCCAGGACATTTGCGTAAAACGCGAATAAATATTCGTCCTCTGCCCGGCCCCGGGCGCGCTCGTGGCCTCGGCCCGGAACAAGGTCAATGGCTAAATTCTTGCGCTACACAACACACGAAACGAATGTGAGGAGCTGGAATTATTTGAGAGAAGTTTTTTTCGGTACAGATTTCTCTTTACCTTTTCACACGAAGTATCTCGACCATACGGTTTAACGAGTAGTCTGTATTGAAAATACTAAAATGAATTGGGTTGGAGAATTTTCATGAAGCATCTTCATTAATTTTCAGATGTAAGCTTTCTATAGAGTCGTAAATATTTCGAAATAAGGTGACTACAAATGGTTAGGATTATTGCGATTGTCTTGTGCGTTAATATCTTCCCCTATCCCGTTTTAAACACGTGTAGAAAATGTTAATACAGTTATATTATATAGTATATATAAAGTAAATGTATTTCATCGAATAGCTTGTATATATTTTTTTAAATGTATTATTTGTACATAGTTTGTATTTTATTTTTTTATTTAAAATTGAACATATTAGATAGTTTTAAATAAATGTATGTTGCCTGCGTATGTATGTTGTAAATGAATGTTATTAAAAAATTAGTACTAGACAATAATTTTGGTTATTTTGTGTTGTAATTCTTCTGGCTTATTATTTATCTTTGATTGTATATTCGTAAACAAAAAATTAGAGCGTTATAAAATTTACGAAATCCATATTTCTATTGAATGAAATTTTGCTTTCTTATTTCTCATGGGAACATTGTGTTGAAAGAAAGTAATAGTTAAATTTATCCTTCATAATTATTCAATTCTTTAATTCAAATATATTAAGTTTTTTTCAGTTACTTTTATTTAATTGCTTCGAAATTTGGAAGTTAGGAAATGACGATCGTTGGTCCTGCCAATGAAAAATAGAAAAGAAATGTGCAAATTTCCTTATGCATAGCTTAGGAAGATCGTTGTTAAGTTTTAGTTAATTTTCACACACACACACACACACACACACACACACACACAACCTCTATAGTAGAACTAGAGAAGTGAATTAAGCCCAGATAGAAAACACTCAATTTGAGCTTTCGCCGTCTCTCTTTGCCGTGCAGACGAAAGTGAGGTAATGGTCTCCCGAATCCGTGCCGCTTAGACAATCGATAGTTGCGCGAGTTTGCAGTGCATTGTCCGAGGCGAACTTCCTCGCCGCGCCGGTCGAACGGAGCTCTGGAGGAGCATTGGGCACGTGCAGGCGGTGAGAGTCGCCACCGCACAAAACACAGTTGCCCCTAGCGGCGACGGCGGCGGAGGCGGCGACTTCCCGACCTGGCTCTTCCCCTCAATTCCGCCCTCTTCCTCTCTCACTGAATTTCTTTTGCTCCTTTTCTGAACATCGCAGTTTCCGATTATTGCTGCTCCCGTTCTCGTTTTCTCTTCATTCCAGTCCTCTCTCTCGTTCCACCGCCGTCACTCTTGGTCTCCCCTCGTGCGCACTTCGACTCTTGATCTTCAACCTAGGCCCCAACTCGATCTTCTCCCTCCCTCCTACTTCTGATCTCGTCCCCTTCCTCGTCCCATTCGCCGCGCCTCGCCCCAGCCCCCGTCCCCATTGGCCGCTTCTCTGGTAGCGCCGCTGCTCCACCCCGCAGGCGCCGAGTGCTGGCACTCCAGTTGGCCATGGACAGCGAGACGTCACAATGCAATGGGAATAGAGGCAGTGGCAGATATGAAAACTTGCTGGAGGTAAAGCACGAGGAGAGGTAGGTTGTGGTATAAAAAAAGTGAGAATCTAAAGATACAGAGGCCAGTGGTGTAAAAAATAATAAGAGAGTACGGTTGCACAGTCAAGGGGTTGCTGGCGGTAAGGATGGCCAGGAGTGAAAATGGTAAGGAACGCAATTTTTAATAGCGCTTTAAAAAGTAGGATTGAGGTGTCCAGAGCCTCAATGGAAACGGTCACCACCCCTGGAATGACGAACCACTAAAAGTGTAACGATATGCATCTGATTGACGAGAACAGCTGAGTGAAAAATCAGTTTCTCAATTTTCTCAAATATCAATTAATATACGAAATTATATATTTTTTCATAATAGAAGGATTCAGACTTTATAAAGAAATTAGACATGTACTACATCAGTTGAAAAGAAGAATTCTTGTTTAGAGTCACAAAAAGAAAAACCAAAATCTTCGGTCTTGCTAATACGCCTACAATTATAGATTTCGTGATTATGTATGTTTTTCGATACACATACTATTCTTTTGCTATCTATATCCCCGTATTAGCGATTCACCGACCTAACAGTAGTATGACATCGAAAACAAAATGGACTTAAAGAAGATTCGCGGGCATTGCGTTCGATCCTTCCAAACGCAAGCCGACGCCGCAGGGGTGGGTGGGGCTAGCGGGGAGCTTGGGGCGGGGCAGACGTGCTTATCCTCGTTGCGTCTCCGCCGTGGTGACGCCGCCGGACAGACAATGATTACGAGGCGCGAACCGCACGTGTTGCGCCCACTCGCGCGCGCCGCCCGGCCGTCGACGCGCCCCGCGCGCGGGGCATGGCGAGGGCGGGGCGCGCTCGCACTGGGGGTGGGACGCGACGCGACGCGTTCGCGCTTCGCTCATAGAGTGGCGACTGAGCTTACTATCTTAATTACTTCCCTGTGTCCACAGTGTGTAGCGTCTTCCACCTCAGGGACCATCCAGCCATCCATGTGAGCAAAGCGGCTCGCGGCCAAGGGTCGTTTTCAGGGTCGTTTTCCAGGGCGTTTTGAGGGGCGTTTTGAGGGGCGTTTTGAGGGGCGTTTTGAGGGGCGTTTTCGGGGGCGTTTTCACGGTTTCCTTACCTCTGAATCTGTCATTGCTGCATAATATTACAGCATAATTATTCATAATTGCTATCGTAATTGTCTCCCCATATTAATCATTCACTTACGTCCAGGTAAGCCGTAGACAATAGGTAATATTTGAAGACAATAAGTTGTATTATAGGAGAATAAAGAAAATAATCTTTCATTACAAAGGACCACACTCCCATGTACCTAATATTGTGCTCTGGCAAGGGCCCCCTCTGTAGCCCAGCAAGCGGAGATCCGCCCGGGCGTAGCGAGAGGGCGAGCTGTGGGGGACAACTACGTATTCATTTTGTAATTACTGAACTATTTTCGTGTTTTAGAAATTTATGATATTGAAGGGAAATAGTAATTACTTAGTAATATAGTAATTACTACTCCGATAATATAAAATGCTGATGCTACAGCAGACCTACTTTTTGTATTATTTGTGACAGCTACACAATAAAAAAACTATTTGACACAACAAAATTATTATTAAATTATTAAGAATTAAGAATAATAATATTGAAATTAGAATAAGTAGAATAGAATTAAGAATATTATACTCAAGAACAAATTTCATTAAGAAAAATATCTTCAATACTATATAGTTTTAGTGAGATGCCACAAAAGGTTTAACTTCCAGAGTTTGAGATTACAGAGTGCAACGAAAATGGGACCTGAGCCATTTTATAAGCTTACTTTGCACAATTCGAGAAAAAAGTCAAGAACAAGTTTGGAAACATTGATGAGCAAAAATTAATTTCCTTTATTTCACGCAAAAATTGTGTGAATACTAGACATATTTTCAAGAAATTATGTATTATCTTATTTAAAGATCTAATTTTGAGAACTATTTCATTTAGAAAAAAATTCAACCAGTGATGTAGTTTTTCAATTTTAATCACATTTTTTTAAATGCTTGAGAGTTCGCCGAAAATGGGACCTGTGCCATTTTTTAATCGTACTTTGTTTTAACCGACAAAAATATTGAGTTATAAAAATGGACACGTTTCTGAGAATTTTGAAAATATTGAGGCTTCATGTAATGTACCTCGCAAAATCAAAAAATCAGTTTCTAATTTGCAGGGACATTAATTCTGTCAGATTGAGCGGAGAATAGACGTTTTGGAGGAAAATCTTCTAAACGGTTTAGACGCTAATCTCGGACGGACGGACGTTTTGCCATCAGTCATTTTTCGGTATCAAGAAGCCACAAAACTGGATTCTGACTCCACAACGTATTAAATGTAATTGATTATGTATACTAGCAAGAATTATCCACTTTTTCGGTATCACCGCCGAGAATAGAAGTTTTTCTGTTGAAGAATCGCCACTTTCCGCGGAAGATTTGCAATGTTTTTTCTTCACTACGTAAGTATGAAGTACGTGAGAAAGTAAAAGGAAGGAAAGAAAGTAACTGCCCACCCAAATTTTATGCCTTGACATATTGCGGAACAGTGGCACCGTAGTGGGAGATTACTGAACACATTTTCCATGGTAATCAGTGAAATTACAACAAAAATTATTACATAGGATTCTCGAGTTACAATTTGCTAGATATAGCGAATAGTAAAGTAATTGACAAACTATCGTAAAAATTGTCTACCGGAACATTTATGTTTACTGTTCTTCATAAAAATCCTCTGCTTCCATGAATCACTTTAATCACATTTACTTTATACTTTTTCATTTCACTTGTCTTTTCGATCCTTATTATAATAAATTGTATATAATTTTACAACCAGACCTTCTAGATTCTCTGTTGCATTCCCACAATACTCTTAAATGTATTAACTTATAAACAGAAAACGGATTCTTTTATAACATTGCTTCCCGTTTTACTCCAGTCATTAAAATAAATGTAAAATAGAAGTTGAAATTAAAATAAAATGATGTCTTTTTCCGTTGCTAATTTTCACGATTATGCTGTTACACGTTCGAAATGCAATTAAGTTCTAAGATCTTTCGAAATATGTTTTTCATCAAGATTTTAAAGGCACAATATTTATTGCGAAGAAGACCGCCTAAAAAGCGTTATGAGGGATTCTTATCCTTCTATCATAAAAAAATATTTCGACTTGTAACTGGCTTCACAATCCTTATTTATTCATGTACATCCTGCGATTGTATGTAAACTAGTATTCAATCTCTGTTCCGGGGGTTCTTACGTTACTTACGACGAAGTCATAAAATGCCACTGGAGGAATGAAAAATGCCCTCGCTGAGGAACTTGTCTTCCAAGGTCTGACCTAAAGCACCGTCATGATTGGTCTTGTAGTGATTAGAGCTTAATGGATCTTTTCTTAAACTGCATAAGAATCCTTTTACTTTTTCTAGGTTTCCGTTTCCGTAGTTTAGTATTATAAACTTCCTGTTATTAAATGAAACAATAGATAGTTTAGTTTGATTTGAGAAACAATAAGTTATAGTCGGTGGTGGTTTAGAATTGTTGAAAGGAAAACAAGATACAATTATTTTAGGTTTGAAGAAGAGCTGAATGCGTGACTCCACTCGCTGAATTGAAATTTCGAAATGGAATATCAGAGAAAGCATTGTGTCATTTTCTCTTGTGTGGCAAACGTTACTACTAAAAATATCTTTGGGATAAAAAAAAAACTTGGTTGAAAGTCGATAATATGTTGGTTAGCTTCTTGATAGTATGTTTTATTCACATGTCGCTTTGCATAATCTGCTTGATTTTTCTTAAAAACTGTTTTAGTTCTTCCCTTTCCCTTTTCACTGATTGCGTTCTATGATCTGAGGGAAGATGACCTCAGAGTCCGTTTACGTCCTTAGCAACGGTTCTGTGGTGCATTCCAAACAAGGCACCTCCACACTTCGGCTAGTCACGTTCCAGCAATAAACGGAACAACAGCAGCGAGTGTTAACGCGATCAGCGCACAGAAAGGAGGTTAAAGGCGGGACGGAGTGAGGGGGCGGGGGAGGGGCACGCGCGTGGATTTATGTGGTTGCAAATTGCGTTTCGCCCTAAATACGGCGCTCGTTAATGCGGCGCTCGCTTTGAAAGGAAGCGCGTCGCGCCGCCATCTCGGGTAATTCGCCGCTGCGATGTTTGACTGCGTGGCTCGCAGGCAAGGAGCAGACGCGCACGCGCGCGCGCGCTCAGGTGTCTCTGCGACGCCACGGACGCGGCCCCGCGGCGCTCCTTTGCGCGTTTTGCCCTCCATTGCCTTTGAGTTGGATGCGCCTCTGGTATCACTGTTCTGCGCAAAGGTTGCGCTTTGCCGGTAATGAATAGCGGCGGCGGCGAGGACGAGGGCGAGGTAGCTCCGCGTCGCTCCGCAAAGGGTGCGGGTGAGGCCGCTGCCCGGCGGAGTCGCCTTTTCTACTCGGTCGCTACGGAGTCGCCTTTTCTACTCGGTCGCTACGGAGTCGCCTTTTCTACTCCACTCGCTTGACGGCGCTGCTACTGCCTGTATGGCTATTGCGACCGACGCGCGCCGTCGTTATCACGAGGGACCGGATTACAATGCAAATTCATATTTCTTCCCCTGTTGTCAGAAAGTATGCTCACTGTGTGTGTGAAACAACTAATTTCCAATTATTTAAACATGATTTTATGATGCATATCTTGCATTTGCAAATTTGTGTTAAAATATTTTCAGTTTTTGAGGCAGCATGTTTTAATCTAGCGTGGGCATATACGTTTTGAATATTTTCTGTATTTGTGGTCCTTTCCGTAGGGTCAGGTCAAGGAACCCGAGGACTTATTATATTGCTGCGAATGCGCAATTCTCTACATCGAGATGTAGGAAAATATGATTTCAACGTGTTTATCTGCAGGCGTAAGAGAACACCGGAGTTTCCACGAAGCTATTATGAATGGCGACGGTTTCACTTTTTTTGTGATTATTTGATTCGCGTTGCAAGACGAAACTATCTCTTGGGTATAAATAGATTCTACTAATAAAAAGGATCCTAAACTACGAAACATTAACTCCTTGCCTGCAGAGAGAGGGAAAGATCTACGCCATGGTTCGTCGTTTACCACCCATTTGGAATGAGTCCGTTTTAAGTCGTTGATGTCGAGGCGGCGAGGCTGTTTGTTGCTGCCGAGGCTGTTGTTTGTCGTAGTTTTGTTGTTGCCACTTAGCTGGCTTTGGCGTTATAGTCGTATGTTGTGACCACTGCCATTGTTGCTTTAATTGTCGTCAAATGTATTACTACTATTATTGTCTTAATTTTTTGACGATGTTCTGAAGTGTGTTAGTATTAATGTTTGCATCTGTTTTGGGATTCCTGGAAATTGGCTACTGGGTTCCACATGCTAATTACATCTTATAACGCATATCGAATACCAGAGATGCAATGCTTAATTCTATTAATTTCTTTGAAAGTAATATTCAGAAATGTGTGTACCGTTAAGATGTTTAGGTGGAGGTCACGTTAGATATCAGTGATTAATCAATACATCTTTGCCCCTTGTTAACGTGAGATGATAAAGCATTGATACTTTGTACATGAGGTGAATGGATAACTGTTTTAGAGTTGTTTTACATTCTACAAGAGAAAGTTTACATTTAACCCCTTTTTAAACGCATTGTCTCTCGTTTGTCTTGCAGCTTATGCATTAGCAGTCAATCATTTCCTGTTCGATTTAGATGTGACCTTCGCCTAGAACTATTATGGTATTGTATGGAATTATCCCATACAATACGGTTTAGTGACAATTCTTTTCATTATTTCTATTTTCTTTGCTTAGGTTCTTGTACCTGTTAATTATTACAGGTCTTGCCTCTCCCTGTTAGACTCCTGTCCCATGTAAGATCATTTGATCTTTGATAGGCTTCACTCCTTAAACTCCATCACTCAATCTCAGTAGATAATAAACGGTTAGTGTAGCCAGTTTTTATCTACTGAGCTTTTCCATTTGCAGCTCAATGTCTATCATAGCACTATTTCACTACTTGCAATAATTACTTATGCCTCATCTCTGGGGTTTCGGTGCTCGTGAATTTATTGTAGCATAACATCATCATACTCGGAAATATACATCAATTTCTCCTACTGGTAAGCGATTCTCCTTGCTTGGCAAGTTACAGTTCAAATAACTCCAGAAAACAATATTGCTTGCTAGCTTTCTTCCGTACATGCATATTACACTGCTATTACTCATTTTGATGTTTGTTAAAACGGAGAATATTATTATAGTTCCCATTCCAGTCAGTTTGCTGATATCTTTAAGTTGATGACTTCCAAAAGCAGCATATGTGAACATTCATTTATGCACACCGTAACATATTATAGTTTCTTCATAACTTTACCCAGTATTCTTGCGTTTTAAATACTTTTGTATTTTCACCGGCGCCGTTTCTTTCACAATCTCTTCATCTTTCCATTTATTTTCATGTCTGTTGCTTTTGCAACTGTTATCACTTTTATCATTACACAGAAAACATCAACATTTCCGATTCTACGTTTTCATTCTTTGTTACTTTCCCTACTGTATTTATGTTTTATATTTATTTTTCACTATTGTACACATGCTGTTCCGCTCATGCCGGAGTGGACGTTTCTGTCACTGTAGGAACAAGTAGGTGGCTTATCATAGGCCGTTCAGTCTCATCTCCTCCGCTGTGTCTCTTGCATTCTTCCGACGACGCCCTCTGCTCTTCCGCCAAAATATCCACGATGACTCTTGCAGCTACCGCTACTCTCAGCGCTCCAAAACCCCTGCGAATGCTCCAGCCATCTCCGCCACCCCCTGCGCGCATCCCTACCACCCCCACGTAACTGCCCTAAAGCCGCCATCGTCTCCACCGCCACCACCACCTCAGCTGATTCCGGAGTCTCCACCCCTCCGCCTCTTCTCCTGCCGTCGCTGGCTCTCTCGCCGCCGCACCACGCCGACGTCTTATTGAGTTACTGCAGTGATGAGTATCGTTTCAGCGGAACGCGCGATAACAATCCAGGCGCGGAACTGTATTCAATTACGCGCTCGATTATATTTCACTCTTGGCGACTCGCGAGGGCGGGCGAGCGCGGGTGAGCGGCGGTGAGGACGGGTGAGGACTGCGTAAAAAGCTCCCGCCCGCCCTCGAGCGAGCGGCTCACGAGTTACTGCTCCTGTTGACGTAACCGCGATTTGCTGCGTTCGCCTCCGACGTGGTGGCGGGCGGCGGGACTATATCATGCAACGTTGTTGATCGATGTTAACGATGTTAGGCACATTAAACAGCCATACTTACCGGGCCATATTGTGTGGATGGATTATGGGTAGGAGGTCGAAGCATGTACATAATGATTTAAACATGCAGTGTTAGCTGCTCAGATTGGCTGTACAGGCTTTGTAGAAGATCCATATATGATAGGCTGATTATTATTTTTTACATTAACCGATTACAAAAAATATTTGAAATTTTCATTCAAATTTTTATTATTATTGTGCAAGTAATAAATTCAATTTTGAAAACTCAATATGAGCATACTTTTTGTGATGTGTTTTTTTAAACATATTGTTTCTGTTGTACATTTTTTAGCCGCTGGCCGCACTCGTACATGTTGATGAGGGAATATTTATAGGGACATTGTGTTATTAATTACCAATGACAAATGTTATAAGACTGCGTTTTATTGACAATCTATCCATAATAACACTGTTTGCAGGAGAACACCCCTTGCAACTGTTTAAGTTCGCAGTAAAATTAAAATGAAACTATCGTTTGGTCTCAGAAAGGCGACAAAGCTACTATTCTTGCGATTCATGAAAGAGGAAGTAATACATATAGCTGTACAGCTTTTATTGTTCTTTGATTTTGAGAATTTTCGCAGACACGAACATTTTGAACGCACAAAGAGTGCTGTGAAAGTTCTACGATAGCATTAATATTTGCTCAATTTTGTATCATTCAAGAGAAACACCTAAGTATTGTTTAATACCTTAATGTGTTTACACGACGAAAGATATTTTCTAGGGAAACGGTGGATAAATCACAAAATAAACCAATCACTTTGTTTCTCTAAAGGTGATAGTAATTTTCTTTTTTGTTTATTTATTTATTTCCACAGCCCAGCGTAACTGCTTTACAGGGATAATAGTAATTTTCGTTTTAGCGTGAACGACTCGAATCCCGAATTGCCACGATCTATTGTAATATCACCAAAATAATGAAGTGGTAGGTATGATCGTTTAAAGTCGTTTGTCACTTAAATAAAAATGCGAGTAGCATCTGCTTGTACACAAACGAATATATGAATGAATAATGGGTTTCTTTAATACGCATAAAATAAATATTTATTAGTCTAAAAGTATACTGAAACATTTATTTGTGAAAATAATGGACGTGAGATGGATATGGTATTCATAAAAAGTTCGGTTATTTAGGGATACGTGATGTATTGTTCATTTCAAATTTCCCTTTTACAAGTGAAATGAAATTGTGTTACAAATTCCGAATTAATAATTATACGAAAAATGAAACTAAAGCAGTTAACTTCAGCAGCAGTTTGCGAGGAACTAAAAATTTCCCACCATAGAAATGTTTTTTAGTAAATAAAAAAAATAATGCTAGAAAATATCTTCAGATGCATTTGCAATATGTCTAAAACTCAGTGAATCAGTCAAGATATTCTTGTGTGTGTACGTCTGCTCGCAAGCGTGTAAAGGAAACAACGTGAACTTGATTTAAAAATATGTAAACGGGGTGATACCTCAAATAAAATTGTATTTTCTTTATAATAAAGGCAAATTAATTATAATTTGAAGTATAGTAGTATAAAATACTAGTAAAAAACCAAACGATATAGTACCAAACGATAAAATACTAGTAATAATTAAAATTCTTTTTTGGTATTAAATTAATACAAATTTGATTACCTGAAATACCTCCTTGTGATACCTTTTCACATCTCGACTTGAAACTAACATTACAAGTTCCACAAAATTATGGAAATCTTTTATTAACTGAAACAGTTACCATTTCATTTGGTTACATTTCCACCAATCTATTTAATAAGTTTCATATATTTAACTACAGTTACGGTTCTCTCTCACTATTGAAGCTAGTTTTATTTGAAGCAGGTTTTCCTTCTGCTTGGTACCTTGCATGCAACTGGTCTGCAAGCAGCGGATGGAATTGGATTATACTAATAGTAATCAACATGAATTAAAATAAAATAAAATAAAATAAAATAAAATAGATTGTTGATGAGGTGAAGATTTCACGCGTTGGAGATATCATTATATACGTTTTAAATTGAGAGGGGCCTTTCTAGAGATAAGAGCACTTGCGTCAAGCACATCCTCGTGGTCTGTGCGCCCCTGCGCGCCGCACCCTGTGTGGCGGTGTTGCGCGGCATCCCCGTGCTGAGAG
>BOPP01000008.1:13152657-13174371 GCA_017312745.1 Gryllus bimaculatus
TCGTTCTTATAAATTATGTGATATGTATGAATTTTAATGACGTATTATGTCGTGTATCCGAGGGCAATTTCATGGGTCTCGGGTAGTTAGGCGTTAAAAAAATTGTATAACGTTGTTTAGTTTTAGAGTGCCCATAATATCATGTACATTTTAACTGTAGGCGAATACACCCAGAAGATGAGTTTGCAAGTTGTAGATGCGTGCGTTAGTTATATTGTGAATTGAGGTGTCTACAAAGGATTGTGAATAATGGGGGCACATCACATCATTTCATTAATTTTTAGATCGCGCTTTGTACGTGCTATGCCCTGACATGAGTAAAACTACAATGAACAGTCCTCAGTCCTTAATTTACTCCAGACTGTTATGACCTCACTTTATTCACGGTGGATCCACGCATCCTTTCGTTATTCAGCTGCGAGAATCGAGGTCGGAGGCGCACGGCCAAGCTGTCATGACCCAGCCCAAGCGTGGGCTTCCTTTGTGCGCCTTTACCTCTACAATGCAGTTTCCTTTAGGCCGCTTGTCCCGTGCCGCGCGGTCCGGCCAGTCGCCGCCGCCGCCGCCGCCTCGCGCCTTGACGCATCGTCCGCCCGTGACAGTCCGGAAACCCGCTCTCGCCCACGCGCCACCCCGGCTTCGCCTCAGCCCCCGTCCTCGCACCCGCCCCCGCCCCTCTCCGTCCTCTCCCCGCTCGCGCACGGCCCCGGCCCTCACGGCAGTAAGTCACGCGCCTCGGACGGGCCAGCGGGCGGCCCGGTCTCCCGTCCCATCCCATCCCCCGACATGGAGGGGGAAACGGTGTGAGGGAGCGTCTCCGGCACAGGATGTGATGGGGAAAGCCATGGCGGCAGCAGAGAACAGGGGATGAGGGGAGATGGGATGACGGAGGTAAGACGCGACGATGAAAGAGACAATGACGAGAAAGGGGATAGAAGGATTTAGAAATTGGGTTGAGATAGAAATTGGGTTGAGAGGGATACAGCGTAGATGAAAAAGAGGCTTTAAGAGAAAGGTGAGGCGAACTCTTGCACAGAAAAGGGGGAGGGAGAGTCATGGGGGCTGAGGAGGCAAGAGAAGATAGGGGGGGTTGGGAGGACGAAGAGAAGCTGCACGAAGGAAAGAGTAACGAGAATGATTAAAGAATAAAGAAGAGAAGAATAAAACTGATACTTGCAGGAAAGGCTGTAAGCCATAAGAGTGCGAGGGCAAATGGTCAAACATTGAGTTAGGATGCTCACGATACACTATGAGGCGAGGAGAATTTAAAGTAATGGGCGGCGGAGAGACAATGTGGTGGGGATAATGAACATAGGCCCACTACATTTCAGATTAAGCACAGGTTTAACAAGCTGCTGGTTAGACCAATAGATGACGGCTCATTTGTCGGAAGATTTTGCCAGTGGTGATTGGTGAACGATAGGAACAATCTCTCTTTCAGCATGAGTGCGGTACACGAAGTCGTGAGCGACTTGAATCATTTACTCCTTTTAAAACAGCACATAAACCTCCTTTTTGGATGATAGAAGTTACTCGTGTGAAGTAATGAACAGATAATCAGTGCCCTGTAGTAGTGGTAATCTGACACTTTTTCTCCAGTTACTGGAGATCCATATCCATAGAATTTGTGGGCTGTACTTTGAAGAAATGAAACTGATTTTCTTTATTATAATTTCACGAAATATATTTTTCTCACATACTAGAATTTGAAACTTTAAAGAGAGTTATTTATCTCCTGTCCACTTTAACAAAGCTATTAAACCATAATTGCTGTTTTCGTGGCTATAATGTGCACGAAATCAGAGTTGTAAACAATATGAAACCACGGAGCTACCAAGGGAGGGCATGGATCCTTCTCGTGGATGAACGAGATTAAAAGTTTGTTACATATACGTAAATTAGTAAAATTACGTAGATTTATTTGAATACTGTTAACAATATTAACATGTTTTTTTAAAAAAACATAATATTTTAAACGTCTCGTAAATTGAATTCAATTTTTTTTTTACAGAAAAAGAGGCTCTAGGAGGAGAATTTAATTAGATGTTTTAGTTTTGAAGTGTTTATGAATTAAAATATAATATTGAAAGTTTATAAATTAAATAGTTATTGCCATAAATAAAAAAATGTTTTTCCACCCCTAAATATTTTTGAGACCGTCCTTGCGCTGGTGCAAGTGTCAGATAAACCTTTGGATGTATTGAGGAGGGAGAAGTAGACTGTTCAGAGGCGACAGAGCCCAACGCGTGATGTGGATGGGCACCTCGAGTCAGCCGGGTCGAAGTGGGCTGGGGGCCAAAGGCGACATGGGGAGCTGGAGCAATCGAGCGGTCCGTGCAGCTCGGGCTTTAATAGTGGTGACGGCGTTGCCCACGGCGGCGGGGGCTGCGGCGGGAAAGAGGGGCGTCTGGCAGGCCGACGTCGTCCCAGGCGGCGCAGAAAAACGTGGAGCATATTCCGGGGGCGGCGGCGGCGGCGGCGGTGGCGGCGGCGGCGGCTGGTGACGGCCGCGCGCCGGGCTCTAAATCTGTTGGCGGAGGCGGCTCCGGCGACGTGCTGTTTACCCGCCCTGGTTTATGAGCGCGGGCTCGAATTATTCTCCCGCCGTAATGGCGCTATCAAGCTGCCGCCGCCGCCTACGCCGCTGCCGCGCCGCTCTCTTGCCATTGCCACCACCGAAGACTCGTCAGTTACCACCTCCTTTGCTGCCGCAACCATCGCCTCCAGCGCTCAGAGGCCAGCGCTTCCACCTGCACTAACGTGACCACTGTCAGTAATGCAATTACTACCACCTAGACACTTCGGTTACCACTATTATAACCATCACTTTCATCACCACTATCGCCATGACCATTACCACTATAATCATGACAATTACCACTATCGTCCTGACCATCACCATTGTCGCTGAGTGTTCTCAAAAGAACCCGAATCGTTCTCACTCACCTCTGCAAGTTATCTTTCCTGTGTTGCCAAATCGACTCCACAACTTCCTTCACTGTAGCTAGTTCTCAATGATCGTGCCGCTATCACTGCCTCCGTCGCCAATTCGAAGGCTTGCACCCATCACCGTAACCACCACCACCACCACCACCACCATCACCACCGCCACCACCGCCGTCTTCTCTGCATTATTTCCGTCGCCTCCATCGCCTGAACCGCCGTCGCAGCCTCCTCCCAGAGGGCACGCGGCAGGCCTACCGCTTCCTCTGCCGCCGCCGTCTCCCCTCCCGCGGGGCGACGCCGTAATTTTTGTGAATCCCGTGATTAATACGCGAGGCGATTTATGGGGGCGGGCGCACACATGCGGCGCCGGAGCCCCCGGGCGCGGCCCCCTCCGCCTCCTTGGGGAGGAGGAAGACGCCGTAAGCGGATCCGGCCCCGGACCCGCCCCCGCGGCGCGCACCGGGGCGGCGGCGGCGGCGGCGAAGTTGTCGACGGTGGTGTGTCGACGAGGACGGAGGGCCTTCGCACACCCTGCCGCCCGCCCCCCCGCCTGCCCCTGCCGCACGCCCTGCCCTGCCCCCGCCCTGCCCGCCTGCCCCCGCCTGCCGCCACTTGCCCTGCCCTCGCTGCCCTGCCCCCCCCTAGCCCTCGCCCTGCCCCTGCCCCATCCGCCCTGCCCCCTCCGCCCTGCCCCCCTGCCCCGCTGCCCCTGCCCTGCCCTGCCCTTGCCCCAGCCCGCCCTGCCTCCGTCTGCCCCGCCCTGCCCCCGCCACCGGGCGCCCCGCTGTCTCCATGGGCTTGTCGAGGCGTTCATCTTCCCGCGCTCGTGCTTCCCTATCTACTCCTTCTCTTTTTGGCTTCCTCTTTTTGCTTTTCGTTCTTTCTGTTCTTTCCGTGGGATTTGTTCCATGGTGAGAAATTACCTCATTTTTGCTTTCCATAATTTTATTACTTGTTCAGGACGTAATTTCTATTTTAGCATATTTAGAGGTTTTCTAGTAGTTTCCTTTGTGGCCTTCCGATGTAACTGTAGTATGCACCCACCCTGCATAATTCCATTTAGAAATAGACGGAAATGTGTTTTACTTCGGGAATGACTTTCCTGTTTGATGCTGTAGTGAATGGTAACTAATAGACAGAAAAGCCGTTTTATGAAAACCGGCTTTGTGTGGACTAGGTAATCAGATTTGCTCTCTTCTGGAATACATCTCCCACTACTAATGATATGTTGATATCAGATAGTTCTTGTTGAATTCTCTATTTTGTTTTGTTTAATTTTACTGAATGCTATTTTTTAATGATAATCATCTGATATGTCACACAAGCTTGTATGTTGAAGTTGCAATATCTGTGGAGCAATTGTCTTTGCGTTATAGTCCCTACATTGTTTACTGACGATGCACATGGCTCTTCTCTTTATTGATTTGGACAACCTTCATTCATTTTAATGCCGTCCTTGTGGACTTGTTCAAGAGCGTAAGATAGGTAGTGCCTTGTTTGTCATATTATGGTACTGCCGTTCTTGTAAAATCCTCGTTTAGATGTTCCAGCAATATTACAACACTTGTTTCGGGCAATTTTGTTGGCTAAGACGTGTCTACTCATAGTTTATATTTCTGTGAAAAATACTCGTTTATATGCCAGACCACGTTAAACAACAGAGTTCTTATGTTTTCTATATCAATATAAACATTGTCGAATTTTAATATGTAACCAAAATATTGAACTGACGTATTCTGAACTTAAAAAACTGAAAATAACTTGCTGAACTTCTTAATGACTAAATAATAAGCGTTATTGCAGTCATAAGAAAAAGTTTACCGCCAACGGCGAAATGAGGTGTTGGTCACTCGATGTCCCAACAATCATGAAACAGCCGTTTTCGCGGGAGGAGAAAAAAAAATGACTCTGGAGGCCCATTTGCAAATCGAGATCTGTTCAACCTCTGATTGCAGGCTGCGCAGTCGCCAGTGACACAAGGTCGCCGTCGCGTCGTCCCGCCGTTCAGGGCGCACGACGTATTAATGTAATGGCCGGAGAGATTGATTTTTTTTCTCCTCCCCCGCGGCGCGGCGCAGGCCTGGCCTGGCGGCTCCGGCGCCATCCGAATTAGACCGCATCGCTATTGACTTACGGGGGCGCTCCCCGGCGGCCGTTTAGACAAATATTTCCCCGCCCGCGGTGATGTTTGCCGGCGGCGCGGGCGATCCGGCAGCCGCGAAGTGGGCGCGGCGCCCCGTCCGTCGGGCGGAAACGCGGATACTTTTTTTTTTTTCTTGAGAGAGAAGAGGGTGGACGAAATGGAACATTTATTTTGGACTGACGGAAGGATATTTTCTGTGTGCTGTAAATGTAAATTATTCGGTTTGTTTGTAACATTGATACACATGTACGTACAGTTAATTAAATTAGCCTTAAGGTTGAATTGGGAGGGGAGAATAAACAAGCGACGTCGTCTTTGTGATTTTCAGTAGAAAACGTGTGGAAAACACGTGAAGGTTTCTGAAATTTCAGAATTGGTTTTAAACCTCATATTATTACTTTTGTACATCCGAAACCCTCTCTAATAGTTCATTCTTCACTATTCAGATTAACGATTTTTTTATTAGTATTATTAGCATTTGTATTAATTATGAGGTTTCCACTCCTTTCAGGATTGGCCGTAATGATTCGAATGCGGAAAGTCATTTTCCTGTTCACGGTAGCTTCCAAGTGATTTCATTACGACTTCATAATGGCGTAATTACTTCATTAAGACGTTACGTTTATTAGGATGCTCAGCATATTATCATTGTGAGTTAATCTTGATGATTGATAAAGCTTCACTAAAAACCTTTATTACCCTTAATTAAGACGTTGCACATTATTGAACTATAACCTCAATATCATTATCTTTTAAAACTTAGTCCCATCATGCGCATTAAATATTTTGCGTTGATAATTTGGTTACGTCATACTTTTACTTTTGTTTCTTTTCAGAGCATGGCAAACGTCACTTTACTTTTGACAACGAACATGTAAATGGTGTGTAAATAAGAAAAACTTAAACTATCGAGGAAAACGGACAAATGGTGTTTGCACCTCGAACCGATTTAATTCACCAAATCCTCAAAACACTTCTAGTTTTCACAAATCTTAACTTTCCAGGCGTAGGTAAATACCAAGAACAAAGTTCTGGACACGAACGTTCTGATTGCGAGAGCATGCTAAACCAAGAGTACTGGTCTGCACGAATCATTTGTAACAAAATTTTAATTAAATTTTTGCTGAGCTAAATACGTATATTTTCTTATGTCAAACTTATATGCAATTGGGAAGTAAAAAAGCCTGTTGTGTTATACTTTGAACTAATTATAAATTTAATTTTTGAGATTTTTCACGGAACTCTTGAAACTTATTTGAAAAAACAGACGCCCGCGGCACAGTTGGTGAATCCCTTGGAGTTGACGTTGTATTTCCATTCATTCATCATTGCGTGTATGCAATAGGGCTCTTTAAGAGTGTTTCTACTTATTCTAAGAACAATCAATGAATGAGCTTGAACGATGAAACAATAGGTAATGGCAGGGGAAACGGGGAAACCGCGGGGATACCGCTTGCCGTGATTCTGCTTTGGCCGCTGCAAATCCCGCCTGGAGAAACGCAGAGACGGAAAGCTACGTCACTGGTCACGAAGCACAAATGGAAGAATATAGCATTGCGAATGTGCTACTGGAACTAATTCATTCTCGGACGCATGAACTATATTGTACACGGGGTAACAGCGAAATTAAATATTTATTTCGACTACATTATTATTTGAAAGACGATTTTAAAGCACAGTCGATTAGTGCATATTATTAATGTATTATTTTGTCTTGATTTCTAGAAGAATTCATTATTTTATCTATGAACCCCATCACACCATCAGACGCTCGCTGAATTTCATTCTTCATCCAAGGGTGACCGACCAAAATTGTCTTCGTTCCTCCGAATCCATTTGAGTTGTGTGTGGTACGACACGACTAAACATACCATATACTCTGTGGTCTTACTTACTTCTAGTTCCTTGTTCTATCATCCCTTAATTACACACACTTATACTTACCTGATCGATACTACCATTCATATCGGGAGACCGATCGGAAGTTCGAAAGCTGTCCCCGCTAGTGAGAGAAACCTAGATGGGGATGCCGGCGCCGGATCTAGCCATCGAGCGAGGAAAGATCACCGTCCCCTCCCGTGATAACAACATACGGGATGTATGCTGGGGGATGTATGCACATACGGAATGAATGACCATAGCAGTTGACGCCCCCAGAAACGCCAATCAACCAGTCAGTCGTCCAAGCGCAATGCGCATGCGCCGAGCGTTTGTCCCAGGGGATCGGGCTACTCGTGCACTGCGAGTGCGCGCGGATGCAGGCGCGGGAATCGGAGCGACTGCCTCGCCGTGCCAGCGGCTGCGGCAGCGAGCCGCTTTTTGTCTCGCGCTCACAGCGGCTGCGGCCCGTCCGAAGGGGGAATTTATCTGGTGGTGATTTGGAGAATTACATGGTAATTGCTATGTAACCGTTCCGCGCCATGTTTTCTTTTGCTTCCCCGCCCTCCACGCTCCGCTGTCGGGTGATCGACTGATGTGTGTGCTTTGGATCGGACGTCGGTACAGCGTGTGTTAGTGTTGGACGCGTCCGGTCTTTGGCTGTGTGCTGAGTTATTTTAACGTTCGAAAGTGTCTTCGTATAATGAGTTTGGTATACTTTGATGAAGGAATGTAAAACGGATTAAACGAACTGTTGAATTTAAACGGAACCTGAATTTATTATTCGCTCTTTCTCTATATGCCTTATTCAAGAAGTGCTCCGAATCGTTTCCAGCTGGAAATATTCATGTTCTTATAATCTCAATATTCATAATCCTGCCTGTGCTGGCTTGGATGAAGCCTTTCTGTTTTTACTGTACAATTTCTTCAATGTAATATATTGGTGCCGCTCAAGATGGACGAGATCGTTACGTCAGTCGTGCCGTGGCGATGGGACCAGAAGACCGCGGGTTCGAGTCCCGCCTCGGGCATGGGGGTATTTGTCTATGTCTATATGTGTTTGTCGTACTTACATCCTTCACCATCATCTTCGTTATCTCATCATCCCTACTTCCAGGGCTAACAACCTTGGATAAAAATTGGGATTCACCTAAAATACTGATGCCCCTCCCCCACATTAAGGTACTTGTACGGATGCAGGATACACGCGCGGTACAAATTGGCTTATACGTATACTTATATAATGTATAGTACGTTTTTTCCGTAGTTTTCTAATCCATGTGAAGTAACACAAATACTATGACTTTAAATCTTTTGTATTAAAGATAAACACATATTTATGTACTAATATGTATATCATATGAACTAATGATAATTATCTAATGGCAACAAGAAAATTAGAAATTTCAACGTATCAGATACTCCTTCATTCACATTTTCACTTGTTTTAGTATTTTTTATGCCTTTTGGATATTATAATAAAAATATTTAAAATAAAACCTAGACATAATAGTGTTTTTAGTTGTGCATTTAATGTGTACGTCAGTATTTTATTTGATATACTTCATGTTTTAATTTTCTTCCTATTGTTTGTGTTGCAGGTAAGTGGAATGGCATTCGCGAGATTCGATGGAATAGGATGGTTAGAACCTTTTGGAGATGAATTTCCGAGTTTGGTGAGTGGTTATCTCGATATGTCTACACGTGTGAACGCATTGCCGAAGGCAGATAAATGGACTTTCGAAGTGGACGCGACTGGGGGCAATTGTAAACTCATTCATCATTAATGTCACTTCGGATCGACATGCAAGCTATTGACGCTCGTTTATTTTGTCCTCTAGTTTACGAGAGGTTCCCCTGGCAACATTGAGGTTTCGTAAGGATTTTTTTCAGCATTTGTATTGCGAAATTTTAAAATTCGAATATTACATCTATAGTACTAAATTGATATTTGCGTTATGAGCAGAGCAAGTTAACACACAACTGAGTTACGTAGCCGATTTTAGTATTTAGGTGCACACTGTTCTAATCATTCGCAGATTAGATGAAACTGACTTGTTGAGTCAATGCCAAAGTTATTAAAGAATAAATTATCTGCTGGATTGCAAGTGAGATAATAATGTAGGGGTTTCACAACAAAATGTGTTCATTTCTGTCATGTCTTGTCCACAGGGCGAATAAGGGACGAGAACTTCGAGTGATAGGTCATAAGATCCAATCAGATTTGGTCATAAGTTTGGCCTAATCTTTCCTGCGCGTTGAAACTTTTTCGTCATCCAGGAAAGTTGAATCTGAGAAGATATCTTACAAAAAGGGCAAAAATATGGTGTGGAAAATAAATTAGTAGTTAATAATTTTCATTGAAGAGTGAATCATATAGTTTACCACAATGATTATGTGATAAGTTTCTGGATGTATTTAAATTTCGTAATTTTTCCATCCATTTTCAGATCTATAGATGCCAAAAGGTTTTTGATGGATGATACAGTGAATTCCAACAAACTCACATGGTACTTTCTCTTTTATTTTTGTCATCACACCTGCCATTTTCCCCACCATGGCAGGAGCATCATCCGTAGTTACGCTGCAAAATTTAATAAAATCGAATTCAATGCACTATCGCTGAAAGAAATGCGCTTTAACAGTTCCTTATATATCTCAGTTTTTGTTAATACAACCTTGAATAAAGCAGCAAGCTCAGCATTAACAAGTGCTTTCATCATCACCAGCAGCAGCAAGCAAAACACACATCTTGATTTGGTTCCTACGTTGGAAGTCTAAATTTTGTAATATATCGCTTTTTCATGAAGCTGCCATGTTTTTTTGACAGCGGTTTTATAGGATTTGTTTTCGAGATAGAAATGTAAACATCAGCAATGTTGAAAATTCAATCTCTAATGAAATCACAATCACAAAACTGTTTCATTCTCTTGAGGATTTCCACAGCAATAATCAAGCTCGAATTTAAAGATCCATCGCTTTGAACTGTAGTTTCTGTAAACATCGACTGTTGGCTTTGAAGTTTAGATTTAAAAAATGATATTTGTTCACTCTTATGCGGTGGTAACTTTTATCTTAAAAATAGTAATTAAGGAACGTACATTCCTGTCAGTTTTCTTTCTATTAATATAGAGTATTATTGTGCATTTTTGTTGTTCAAAGATATATTTTCATCGATGAGTCAAAACAATAGTTTCTTGATTGTCCAGAATACTTCTTAATAACATTATATTTTATTTCATTTATATTATATTTTATTTCATTTCGTAGTAATGTGCAATTTTTTATCAAACTAATCCATATTTACGGCGAAAGAAACGGATTTATCTGTATAACCACCGTATTTTTCTCCCTATTCTCCTCCCTCTCACCCTGTCTTTACACCTGCTCTCTCCACATTCCCTTCCACCCTTTTCAATACTCTGCCTTTCCCCCGTCCCTGCCTGTCCTCCCTCCTTCCTTCTTGCCGTCTTCCTCTCGCCCCACCTTGCGCGCACGCGAGCGCCGTCGCGCCCACAAAAAGTCGCCGAACGCTCTCGAAGAAAAAGCAGGCGCGTAAACGACGGGCGCCTCGGGCCGCCGCCGGCGTCGCCGCAGCGCCACGCCCACGTCACGCACGCCACGCCGCCACGCCACGCCACGCCACGCCACGCCACGCCACGCCCACGCCCACGCACGCTCACTGCCACGCCACGCCACGCCACGCCAGCGCCACGCCACGCCACGCCACCGCCGCCACGCCACGCCACGCCACGCCACGCCACGCACGCGCGCACGCACGCCAGCCGCCACGCCACGCGCACGCACGCCAGCGCACCCACGCCACGGCCACCCACGCCGACGCCCGCCACCACGCCACGCCACGCACAGCCACGCCACGCCATGCGCTTGGCGCTCGCCCGGGAGACCGCGACGACGGCGCAGGAATTTTCGGAGGGGATCGGTTTTCAAAACGCAAGTGGGGGGGGGCGATAAGTAGTGATGAGGTCCTGCGGTGGAGGGGAGGAGGGGGGATGGAGGGTCTGGCGCCGGAGGCGGGGGGGCAAAAACCGGAGCCGCTTCCAACAAAAAAGGAGGTGGCGGCCCGGCGCGCCCGCCCGCGCTGCACAGATGGAAACGCAGCACTTAAGTTGTTTTTTTTAAACTTTGTTGTTTTTTTCTTTCGGTCGCGCGGAAGAAATAATTCATGGCTGCCTAATTTTCTGTAAATTTTTGTTGAATATACGCGCGGTCTCGTCTTAGAGTGCTGCTGCATATTTCATCGAGCTACGAAGATAAATAGATTGCCTCTTAGTTAGGGCGGAACCTCACTTCCTGGAACATGGTGGCGCGACCACGAACACGACCAGATGTTCGTGCGTTGTGGCTCTTTCAGGATGCACTCAATGTTGCACATTCGAGGAGGTAATCGAATGAGAGTGCTTAGGTGAAAAGCATTGGGTCATTTGGTTGTTTCTTAATACTGCCAACTTGTTCAGTTGAATATATTTTTAATACCAAAATAATTTTTCGTGACCTCGTTTCTTCCCTTAAGATCATTAATTGCCATTGGAATGTTTACTTCAAATAAAATTTAAATGAAATACACGAATTTAATTGTGCATCTTACATACATTTCACGTTCCGTGTTCTATCATAGTGATCTATGTAATAAATTGTAATACCGAAAATGTGATTTCACTTCTGATAAGTCAAAAATGTGGAATTTTTTTCGAAGTATTTGACCATAACCTTCTTCTTGTTGTTGTTCTTTTTCCCTTCTTCCCTTTTCTCTCTTTTCCCACTCTTTGGAGGTTACCAAAAGCGAACAGCAATATTCCTGAGAGTCATGTTGAATCAGTTTTTACATAGGTTTCCAACAGCGGTAACGCAAAATTTGAATTGTGACACTTTGTCCCATGGGTGCTGTATTTTGCTTCTGTGGGGTGCGTTTGCATGATAGAGAACACGAGCTTGTAAATAAGTAGAGCACCGTTAACCGAAAGAAATTTGTTAGCGTCAGAGAGGCAGTTTTTTGCTGTTTGGTTATTCATGGTTCATGCCATTGTTCAGAGAACGACCAAAAGGTTGGCAGTTCATTTTTCATTCAGTTTCGAACAAAGCAGTTTTCAACAACATACCAGGTGTTTAATATAATTTGTTTTGCGCATTTCATTGCAGTCTACTGAACGTGTCAATGCGAAAAATGTGGATTTGATTAAAATGAAGATTTAAAATTAATTTTTGCCTGCAAAAATTGCAATTTAAAACATAAAACACAGTTTGTTGTTTGAGTAATTAACTGAAATCGTCGTTGTCTGTTATCGTCGCCTCTCCCCGACACAATCTGATGAGCTCCCGGTAAGCCTGGTAATTTACAGCTCTGTCGTGATTTCGTCACCATCTCCTGATGGCACTCGCCACCACCGCGGAACACCCCAGACGCTTGTACCGTCCTTCTGGGTCGTTCTTGCCACACATCCGGTACCTCGTTGTCCCGGCCTCCCTCTAGCCCGCCGCATCCACTGTCCCCGCCGCTGCGCGTTGTATCCAACCCAGTCGCTATTGGCCCTGCCCGCAGCTCTTTCCACCGCCACCTCCGTGAATATTTCATCGCGGGCGTCGAACGGCGCGGCACGGGGCGGCGGCGGCGGCGGCGGCGAGCGGGCGTGGACTGTGGCCTGCGAAGTGGCGTTTGCGGACGGCCGCAGCGCAGTTGTCCCACTCTTCCTCCCACCTCAACACCGCCCTCGCCACTCCCACCGTCCCTTCCCTCCTTTCCCATCCATTCCTGCGAGTCTTGCACCTCTTCGCCTCCCTCCGCCCCTTTCCCCCCCCCCGGCCGAATCGATAACGCGCATCCTGGCGCGTCGCCGGCGCAGTTATGGTCGCGGCGGGTCAAAGCGCTTGCGGGCAGAGACCGCGGAATGACCGTTGGATTATCGAACGCCGCTCCAAAAGGGCCCTTGACAATCGACGGCGAACTCCACGCAACCGCGGAACCGATTCCAAAGAACGTCCGCTCCGTATCGTTTGTCAAGCCTGTTAGCTTTGTGGGCATTTCTCATAGTCGTTGCATTTCTTACGCATGTCTCTGGAATTCTTATTGTTTCTTTATGACATGAGTTGACCTTCTTGGTGTTGTGAATCGTTTTTGTATCAGTGAAGACTTTGCTGGTTGCGTTGGTAAACATTCATTGCAATGTCAGTCTCTTGTTTCCCAAAGACACATAAAATAATGTGATTGTAAGATAATGACGACAAACTGAAAGCGTTTGAAATTATAAGTAGTTGGAGCTCACGAAAAATATTGATGAAAATGGAGGATGTAAAAAGAAGACACACACGTAATCCATAAAGTAATTGACGCCATTATTTATTACATATTTCCCATGGGAAGGATTCAGAATAACGTATATTACATGCTCTTCTAAAAAAGGTAGTTGTATTATCCATACGCGATAGCGATTAGTTACTGGTGATTGATCTAGAAGATATTTGTTGAAATGTTGTTGTATCCAGTGGAGCTGAAGGTGATTTCACTCTAGTTCTCTGCGTTTTCTGCAAACACTAGATACCAAATGTTAGAATTCTAAGTGTTTTTTCTATTTAATGATAACATGAACACAGAATAAAATATTTATTGCGTAGCTGTAGAAGCTATTGAAATTCCCACGACAGAAAAAAAACTAGAGAGGAAGTCCGCAATAAAGCAGGAAAAGCAAACATTTTTATTAGAGGAGGAGCGGCGCTCCGGAAGGAAGTTACTGAATGCCCTGTACCGTCCCGTCTCTCTTCAGAACCCGGCAGACAAACGAATGGGAAATGCTTCCACTTTAAGAAGGCAAACAACCGAGCTAGTGGACGCCTGGTTATTAATTATTTTTAGAGGCGGGGAGGGGCGGCGCGCGGAGGGCGTGCCGGCCGGCGAGCGGGCGGGCGGACCGCAGAGAGAAATATTATTTCTCGAAGCAATTTCCTGCGCGGGAGAGCGAAATCCGGCTGATCTTTGTTGCGCCACGTGCTGCGCTGCTGGCGACTCCGCTCCCGACGCCCGCGGCGCGGCGGCGCGCGACGCGACTGGGGAAGGCGTTCGGGCGCTGCGGAGGGCGGGGGGCGGGGCATCTGGCTGGACGGGGTGAGGTGGACTCAAAGGGTGAGGTGGACGCAGCGCTCGACGCTGACAGAATGAGGGTGGCGGAGTTGATTCTGATGGGAAGTTTTGATGAATTGTGTGGTAATATGGACAGGAAGGTACCGTGCGCAGTACTCGAGGACGATGGGGAAGATAAGAGTAGAACGGACTTGCAGAGGTGACCGGAAGGAGCTGACGGACGGAACGGCGTCAATAAGATGTGGACTTGAGCATGCGTGCACTTGAAAATAGGGGAAGATGGATTGGTAGATGGTGACAGGTGGGTGAGGCTGAGTTGATAATGATGAGGTAATATTGACGATAAAATGAGGAGGAAAGTGTCGCGCGGGGAGAACGGAAGCGACGGTGAAGACGAGTGAAGCAGCGGCAGGATGGCAATCAGAAACGGCTGGACAGGGAAGAGGGAAAATATTTTGGGTCAGCGACACGGCGACCATAAGAGAACTGGGAATGAGAGGTACTCTTAGGGAGGAGATTACATTGGTTGAAGTTGATTGAATTAATGACGCAGAGTTGGGGAAGAATATGATAATGCAATGGAGAGGAAGGTTTTTTGCGGAGGAAGGTTTTGTGTTTCGGATGTCGAGGTATATGGAGACAAACCGGAGAAAGGTTGGAGCTAGATAGATGGAAAGAGCAGAAAAAGCGGGAGGTGGTATGAACAAAAACCTGCTGAACGGAGTCGATGGTATAACCGGCGGCGATTGGTGTAACGGTTAGCGTTTACTGGACTGTTGTACCCAAGTTGGCGGTTTCAAACCCGAATCGAAGCCTGGAGGGAAGTAAAGCCGGCTTGTCCCATGTCATAAGATTTACTTGCATGTAAAAGATCCCTCAAGTCTAAATGACGCCTCTGAGCCAAAAAATTCAAATCGCCTGTTTCTCGCCCAAGAAAATACCTCCTTTCTCTCCTAGTTGGTGAAAGGAGCGTAGAGGAAATTTTACCGATGGTCACGACGGAAGAGCGAAGCCTTGATGCCCGGGGCGCCACGGAAAATGAGGGCAAAAGTGCAATTGCAATCGCAATGGCAATAGTATAAATTCAGATGAGGATGAATCAAATCGGAGTAATACAGCAATGGAGACAAAAGAAATAACGTGCGTTTTAGCCAGAAATGTAACGCAGTAGCTGTTGAACAATCGTAATAAAGAGAGACAGGGAATGAAAAAAGTGGCTTCTTAGAGATGAACGTTACAAACATGCTCCTGGTGTGAAAGACGAGCCAAGAAGACTGCATAGGACGAGAACTAGGAAATACTGAAAAGTCTATGTTAATTAGTGGCTCTGTAAATTGATAAGACGGAAAATGGCGGGAACGGGATGTGAAGAAAGCGGATTCTTGTACTAAAACACAGGGTCTGTGTAATGGAACATGGCATACTGTAAACAGCATATTAGAAGAGAGATCCGTTAATGCTCTGCTAATTAATGTGTTATGCTGTAATTGAAATGTGAATAATGCTGTAAGAAATGTGCATCTTTAAAAACTTGTAGAATTATTGAATTTTATTTCGTTTTACTTTTAGTCTGCTCTGTTGATTTATTGAAATTCCACTATCATTCACTTTCTCACACACGTGGATTGATCTACCCAATTACATTCAGTAATTTAATTCTGAATTACAATTTTAGATTTCTGTTATTCATTATTGTTATTTATTATAGTTATCATTCTTATTCTAATTGTTCATCTTTTATTTATGATTATTTGTTTCTTCTATTTCTTTTTATTCGTTTAAGTTTTTCTCTCTTTGACGCATAAACTCGACTGCTTTGCGTAATACATTCTTGAGTCGCCATTTCTTTATCCTTCTACCCGTCGCGGTTTCCTGAGTTTTCTCACATCCACTCCCATTCCTTTCTTTTTAGACTTGGTCCGCCTTGGCCCCCCGCCACCTTGCTTCCGCAAATCTCACGTCCTCTACTCCTCCTCCTCCTGCCCACCGCGGCCGGGTCGCGGCGTGTCGGGTCGGATTTGAATCCGAAACGAGCTATCGCGCGCCTCTTGCGTAGTAATTGCGCGTCCTTTAGCATTAACCGGCGGCGGTCAGCGACGGTGGCTGGGCGTTGGGCGATGTGTCGAGGCCGCGGAGCAAAAGAAGGGAAGAACAGGGAGGGAAACGGGAGGACAGAGAGGTCGCTGACGAGGTGTTCGCGATCCGCTGCGCTAGGCCCGCGGGAGCTCGCGACTTCGGCTCCGGGATTACGTGTCGCTTGTCCTTTCCTACCCCGCGCTCACCGCTCAGTCCTACGGCTCCTCACCGTCCCTCACCGGGCCGCTCCCTCACCGCTCCCTCACCGCTCCCTCACCGCTCCCTCACCGCTCCTCACCGCCCCCCGCCCCTCACCGTCCCGCCCTCACCGCTCCCTCACCGCTCCCTCAACCCCGCACCGCCCCTCACGCCCCCTCACCCCCCCCTCACCGCCCCCTCACCGCCCCCTCACCCCCTACCGCCCCCTCACCGCTCCCTCACCGCTCCCTCACCGCTCCCTCACCGCTCCTCACGCTCCCTCACCGCTCCCCTTCACCGCCTCCCGCACCGCTCCCTCACCGCTCCTCACCGCTCCCTCACCGCCCCTCACCGCTCCCTCACCGGCCGCTCCTCACCGCTCCCTCACCGCCCCCTCACCGCCTCTCCCGCACCCCTCACCGCTCCTCACCGCCCCTCACCGTCCTCCGCTCCTCACCGCTCCCTCACCGCTCCCTCACCAACACCGCTCTCACTTCACCGCTCCCTCACCGTCCCTCCGCGCTCCTCACCGCCTCCCCCCTCCCTCACCGCTCCCTCACCCCTCACCGCTCCCTCATCCGCCCCCTCACCGCTGCCCTCTACCGCTCCCTCACCGCTCCCCGCTCCTCACCGCTTCACCTCCCACTCCTAACCGCTCCCTCAACCGCTCCCTCACCGTCCCTCACCGCCCCCTCACCGCCCCCTCACCGCTCCCACCGCCCACCGCCCCTCACCGCCTACCTCCCTCACCGCTCCTCAGCCGCCTCACCGCTCTCACCGCCCCCTGCAGCGCCCCCTCACCGCCTCCCGCCCCTCACCGCCCCCTCACGCTCCCTCACCGTCCTCCCTCTCCGCCTCACCGCTCACGCTCCGCCCCATCGCCATCCCTTCGCGGCCCCTGCCCACCCTCCTCACGTTCCCTTCCCGCACTGTCACCCGCCTTCCTCCTGGGCCGGTCCGCACGCCCTTAGCCTCTGCCTCCGTTTCGCCCCGCAGCCGTGGCATGCCCCTGTGTGCTCGCTCGCCGAGGGAGGCGCCATTGCGCAGCGCCGGCTACTTGTTAGGTCTTCGGTCGCTCGGCGCGCGATTCTGCATTCGCCCCTCACTTCAGTTTCACAGACATGCAAATGGGATATTAACCCTGCGGACGTCTGAAGGTGCATGCCTTTGTCTCCGGCTTTGTCTTCTTACTAGGCGAGGGAACTAAACCGTTGAATTGTTTAAAACCGTGTCTCCACAGGTAAAATTTGTGATGTATTTATGATTTGCATATACATAGTTCGTCCTGTGCTTAAAACTTAATGATGACACGTCAGTCGTTTACGTTAACGGTATTCTAACAGGAAAAAATTAATTAAATTCAAACGATTAGAACAATATTTCTCTTGTTGAAGTTTGTGTTAATTAGACTTCACTATAGCAGACTGTTTACTCTGGGAATCTCTTGAAAACTGAAACGTATATTATGTCTCAGTAGTTACACAAATGCACATGTATTCCATTTTTTCTCTTTTGTGCCTTCATTGCTCAATAATTTCATAAGCTGACGCAAAAAATTGCTAAGTTTTCATATTTCTCCAATACTACTACTACTACTAATGGAGTTTGCTGTACGATCATCGCTCATGTGCCCCAAAATGTCTACGCATGCGCATTTTACGACATTTTCTTCTCATTGTAAATTAAATTTTTTTAGTCACTTAATATCGTTGGCGGGTACTATGTTGCGTTCGTCTCTCTTCATTCTGTTTCTGTGCGCTGTCATGTTAAAACGCATGAATACAATTTTAAATTCTGCACGACGTGAATGTTTAATCTTTCCAGTTAATTTTTTATGAGGTTTGGTCATCCCCTCTGGTGATGCATTCGCTTATCTGCGAGGCGGAACATGATTTTCTGAGCTGTGATAAAAAGCAAGAAAACATGTTGATTAAAAAAAGGATTACGAAAATGAAGGAATCATTTTAGTGTTTTCAACTTAAATGCACTATGCAAAAATGTATATTCATAAATATCATAATTTACGTGTACCTTACATTGTTTTCTGCTGTATCTTAAAATGTATAAAAATAAACACCTTACGTTTGCTACCGATCCAGAAGCCTCCAGACCACCTACAAGAGATTACTGAAGTCTCTTATGGAAGCTTGGGGAGGCAGTAAATCTTCAAATTGAGTCCCAGACCCCCAACGTTTGCAGGGGACTGCTCTAATTCAATTTTTTCTTTAAACATTTTGTACAGATGAAGCACAACACATTTAATGACGCGCCTGGAGTTGTACAGTGATCACTTATCCTCGTGGAGACCTTGAACGTGCAAACCGGCGCTAGTTCAAATCCCAGTCCAACCAAATTTTTTTGCGACTTTGGAACACTCGTAGGCGTATGTATTATATTAGGTTATCTTCTAATGCAGTAACCCACCGCTGGTGGCGAAAGTTTACACAATAAGAGTTCAAATATGCGAACTTTATGTTTGGGTCTAGCTATTAAACAAAAGTTCCGAATTCTTCTGTTTTAAGCTATGTTTTATTTCTCGATTGTTAATGTCATTATTTTACGTCACAAACTTTCTGAAGTAAAAATATTGAATGAAATATGTTACTAATTTAAATTTGTTAGTTCTTGCAATTAAGGTCCAACATACTGTTAACATTAATAGAAACAACGATAAACACATAAAACAGGCTAAATCGACTTTTTCAAAAAGCGCAAATTAACATTTATGAAATCCTAAAAATCCGTGTCTAATTACAATGTTACGTAAACATTGCAAATCCGAAAGAGTATGTTCTGTTGTTGAATTCCGAATTACACAGAATGTTCGCCTTAGCGAGTTATTTACCTAAAATATCCTCCGGATCTCGCGAAGTCAGCTGCTTTGCGATACGTCGTGTGTGATACACGGATAATTTTGCGACATCGTAAGCATATAATATCGGCGACAAGCCTTAAGTCACTTGACACAACTTCAGACACCCACGGTTCGTGTCTGTGACATGGGCTATATAACGGGAAAGCCTACTCTTCCTCCACACCAAAGCAATTACCTTGGAGAACCAGCGAAAGTAACACCCACAAGAATTGTGACTGCGCGAATGTCTTTCATAATTCCGTCCGTTTGTCCGTGCGCTTCGTGAAGAGTCAGACATTGTACCTAATGCATATCTTATCGTGCGAGGCCAAAATTTAGCTTATTTATATGATTGATGCAGTCTATCACAAGGCAATGTATCAATATTGATCTCAGATTTCTAATTACTGGAATAAACTTTGAGAATTTTTAAAACGTCGGTGATTTCCAGTTAATTTTGCAGAAACGGCATAATCGTGGTTGACTACTTCGCGTGACCCAATATAATTTTCAGTTATCCTGTTTCTTACACTATCTAACACTTCTTAACAAGTTAATACTGATCCTTATTTTGTATCAAATGTTTAAAAAAATATGTATACCGAATTATTTTTGCTACGTACAATAATAAACAGCAAATAGTAACTTACAATCAAACTCTATGTAATAGATAAAATTTAAATATGTAACTTTAAATTGTCACAGGTCTGTAACTCCGTACTAGAAAAAGTGTCTCAAGAATTGACTGCTCCGCGTTCGCCACACGCCTTCGGCCGGCGCTGTTGCGAGGTTTTGTTTACGACGCTTCTGCCCGCGCAGTCGAGAGTTTGCGAGGAACTGTTCGGAGGTTAATTAGCGGACGCGACGGCGTGTCGCGTGAGACGCGGCTTTTGTCAGTGCCCGTCGCCGGCGCCGTCGTCTTCCTGCTGGTTCGCGTGCGTCTTGCGATACCTCGCGCTCGGTCGCGCGTCTGGCGTGAAGCGACCGGGGGAAACTCGCTTGTCTGACACAAATGAGAAGTGGGCGGATGTAGGTTTTTTTTAACGGCACGCGGTGTTTGTGTAATGAAATCCAAGAAACTCATTTAAATATAATCGTGTCTTCTGTTTGGGGTGTTTAACAAGCTTTCCAAAAAAAGTAAATGAGGGTAGGGTTGTACGTTGTGATCTTGTCTTGCGATAGCCGACACGAAAAATTCGAAGAAACTGTTCTATTTGCGTATAATATTGTAAAATAACCTTTCGTTAGTAACCTCAGAATGCAGTGTATAAGATTAATTTTGTAGTAAACAGACTACTCTACTGAGAAATTATATGTTGGAACAAATATTCTCAGAGAGTGCCACAGTCCTCCTGAAACATTTAATATAACTATGATAAAAATATACTATCATTGCGTGCCGTAAAAAAATATGGAGAAATTCGATTGATATCTAAATAAAAATTATTTCTTTTACTCTTTTGTATTTTTGATTCCGAGGTTTGATTAAAACCACAAAAGTTTTGCAATCAAAACTTATTGACATTTGAATCGTCTTCTATCCGCTTGTATTTCTCCATTTTGTGGGTTGAGGTTAAATTTATGTAGGGCCCCAGTGGTTATTGAAGCCTGACGCCAAAGTGAAATGAACGCCATACGAACTGGAGCCAATTATCTGAAAAGTGTGACAGATACTACCTTTTGCTCCAATAATTTCGGTCTAATTACTGTTTAATGAGACTAATACGTCTGCCATTTTTATTAAATGTACGTAGCAGGTGTTTTAAAGTAGTTCCATGCATTTTGCGGGCTTTCTCTATAATTGCAATAGGAAAAGAACGGAATTGCACTCGACTCCAGTCGAACTGCAAAAATTCAAGCTCTTTCTAGTATTGTCTCCTTCCTGTTAAACCACTCCACATTTTCGCATACACAATTTCTTTATCTGCATTTTCTTGCTACCAACCCACTTCGTATCCTTTATCACAGTGTTATATCAACCCGCCCTTCCTTTGAAAGGCCACTGTCCGTTGTCGTCCGACGATTTTTCTTCAAGTCCGTTTCCTGCTTCTCTTTCTACATCGACTTTGCGTTGCTCGGTTTTCTTAAAGCCACCTCTTCTCATCTGTCTCCTCCTCACAGCCCCATTTACTGTAGATTCTCCTGTTCCAGATTCATATTAATCCACTGCGTCCGGTTTCATTAGTGGATTCCTCACTTGCACCCTACCTGCGCCTTCACCTGTGTACCGAGCCTTTTGTGAATACGTATCATTGGTACTCATGCGTGCAGCACCTCTGTCTATTACAATGACCTTCGCACTCGCCTCGGCAGTTGAGCGTAGACCCCTTATCTTCAAACCCCCGCCTTACCTCTCCTCGGGAACTGGTGGTCCGCGTCCTACCAACCACCCTCGACCTCACGTCCGTATTCTTCTGTACACAGGTCTCGGTGCGTTCCGCCCTTTTCCGTCCCCGTGCTTCTCTAATGCCCCCGACTCCGCCCCCGCCCCCGCCCCCGCATGCAAGTTTGATGGCGCGGCGGGCG
>BOPP01000008.1:13174385-13197854 GCA_017312745.1 Gryllus bimaculatus
CCCGACTCCGCCCCCGCCCCCGCCTCCGCCCCCGCATGCAAGTTTGATAGCGCGGCGGGCGCACCGCGCGGCACTGCTGCAACATTCAACGCCGCCGGCGCCACTTCCCTTGTTTCCGTGATGTTTTTCTTTTTTTTTCCCCTTCCTTGTCCCGAACAAGGTTTCTTCTTTATTACGGGGCATTTTCGTGCGTAGCCCTGGGACCTGCGGCGTCGGGTTCATTGCAGTTCGCGGTAAGTGGTTAGCGTTGTGCGGGCTAACGTCTCTACGATGCTGAAAGCATGCTGGGCGCATCTGCTGTGTTATGTATTGCACGAGGGAGCGAGCGAGCGAGCGAGCGAGCGAGCGAGCGAGCGAGCGAGCGGTTTTGTGAACTGGTCTCTGCGTGGAAGGGTTTCAACAGTTTCAGTGTTATACAAGAAGATAGTTTCATGATAATAAAGTCTGAAAATGAGGTAGAAACTTTTTTTCGGGAGTGTAATATTGTAATCGTTTGTTAACACTTAAAAATGCAATGAAAAACCATGCGTTTCATTCATCCTTGCACATTCTTTAAAATTATGGATTTTTGGCATTTTTATGAAAAACAATTTTGCGAAATTTATTATTCTCTTGCTCGCTTTTCTGATTCCCAAAAGTTACAATTTGGTGTCTCAATACAACAAATGTAATTTCACGCCGTTACGGAGTGGACTTTTCTACATGATGGGTTTGTCGTTTACGGATATAAATATGGATTGACTTATCACCTTTAACTCAAGATACCCTTAAACTCTTCCGCTGGAATCGTCTAACAGGCAAAGAACAAACATTAAGAGCGCTACTCCTAGGAATATGAGCGCGTTTAACTCATAAAGCCACTAAAAACAACGTGTGTACACTGCCGCTTCGCAAATCATACCACGTACGTCAATTCTTCCTTTCTAGCATCATTAGGCAGAAAAATTAACTCGCCGGTAATGAGTAAATCCTAGTATAGATGTAAGAGATTGTAAAGTGATTCGTGTCCAAACGTGATGAATTGATCACATTTTTCTGTTTGTCATGCAAATCTACTTGCGAACTTTTGAGAAATTAAGGAACACTACTGTTTCCTTTCGTATTTCCGTACATAAGAAGTATACGGTTTCGTATTTCCGTCCTTTCGTATATAAGAAGACTTTGGAAACTAATTGTGAACACAACATAACGTATTGCCATGCATCTGGTAGTTCGCTTTGCCTAAAATCATAATCTTCAATCATTCGGATTATAAAACAGTAGCCTCCACAAATGTACGCTCTTAGGAAGATGGACGGCTGCAGTGTAAGGGTAATACCAGTGATGGCGCTTTAATGTGGAAGCTAAGTGTCAAAGCCTTTATCGCCAAAGAACTAACCAATATTGAACTCTACCTTGTCGATATACAAGAGGAATTGCCCGTCAGCCTATGAAACCCGCGAAAGCTCTACTAGAAGGTGACGTTGAGGCGTGTTGTGCTGCGTCACGTCACGCGAGAGGCATACCCAAATCCTCAACAGAAGCGGGGAAGCGCGAGTAACATAGGCGCTTGGAGTAGAAACGGGGTTACGAAGGGATGGACGAAAGGTTAATGAGACAGCAGTACAATAGCGGAGATAGAGACGACTGAAATAAGAACGAAAGGAGTGGTAGCAGAAATGTTAACAAAAATCGCGGCAGGTTAAAGTGGGAGGGGAATAATAAGCGATAATAAGGGAAAGGACCAATAAACACGATAAACAGTAGATTCGGGGGATGGTTGTTAATGAATTAAAGTCGATTTGTGAAAAATATAAGTGTGTTGCAAGATTCTGGATACAGGATGGTAAACTGGAGTGAATAGAAGGTATTGCGATAAGTGGGCGTTCGGAAAGTGAGGAAATAAAGTCGTCTAGGAGCAAGTTCTCAAATTATCAGAACCAGCGAGTGAGGATGGTAGCAGATGGGTGCAGGAGAGGTAGAGACGCTATATGGAGTAAATAAATAGCGAGTGAGCAAAATTTGGGAAGTAAATTAACATCATATGAAATGGGCGTGGTGCAAGTAAGAAACAAGAAAGATTCAAACAGGAGAGTGGGGACGGGGAGTGGTGTATGATTTGAAAGAAAGGAGAGAGAAACAGCTGTAAAGCAAGAGTTGGCTAAAGGGAGAAGAGAAGTTGATGCTGGGGGAATGAAAGTGAAAGACGAGTAAGTAATGTTGCATCAATATGCGAAAGGAAGCATGGGCAATGACAGGATGCAAAAGGAGGATATGCTGTTTTGTATAAAAATTTTAAACGGCAAGCATGACTATGGGATTTCATAATGATATTGATGTATTGAACATAAGTAATTGAAATGGATATGAAACCAATATATATTACCAATTTTTTTATAATATGGATGAACTAATGTAATATTTCGGAAAATATTGCCCCCCCCCCTTATCCAACTGGTGCCCTAAACACGTGCTTAATCTGCTTGTGCATTAAATGTACCCACGATCATTGGAGATGACTTCGATAGTGCGCGAGGCAAAGGTGCGGTGGGAGCGAGGGCGCCGGAGGAGGAGGGCTGCGAGGGCGGTGGGGCGTGGTCCGGGAGCGCCGCGTCGGCGTGGCTTCCACGCGACGTAATTACGTGCGTCTCGAGCGGTGGCGGCGCCGTCAATGCGCCACACGCCTCGCCCCCCTCATCCGGCCCTTTCAGCAACCCGCCCGCCATGCCTCTCCGCCCCGCCCCGCCCGCCCCGCCCCGCATTTCCGCCCCGCCTCGCCCCGTTCCGTCCCATCCCGCCACGCTACAGCGCCCCGCCCCACCCTTACCACAAGCACCCGCCCCACCCTTACCAACAGCGCTCCACCTTTGTCATTCCGCTCCGCCCACTCAACCCTATACCCCACCCCACTCCGCTCCAACCCCCACACCACCCCACCCCACCCCACCCCACCCACCCCGCCCCGCCCGCCCGCCCCACCCTACACCGGCGCGCCGCCGTCCGCCGGGCCGCCTCTGAAAAAAACGCTCTCCCTCTCGCCGCTGGAGATCTGTTGCGCATCGCTCAGGGATGACGCGCCGACGCATGAGCGAGTTTCCGTACGCAATTTTGGCGGTCTTTGTTATGAAACAAAAGGAAGAGCGCTTGATGGGGAAATGGTATCTCTCTGTGGGTATGCGCTGCGAAACGTATGAAAAAAATCTAGAGTGAAATCGAAAACGAAATCTTTTTTTTTCTTTTTCGAAGAGAGTGGGAAAAATCCTTAATAAATTCTGTAGAAAGATGTGTAGTTTTGTTTGAGGCGTGAAAATTGATGAAGTTGCTGATTTTTTAATTTTCTGCTTGGAAAACATTCACGTGGGAAAATCACAGATGAGTTTTGTTTACTTAAAAAGTAATGGAAAGCAGCTGATATGGATTAATATTCCCATACAAAGTTATTATTTTCTCACGTAATTATTCTAACAATTGCGTTTCATCTGAAATATATTTTTGGTTATCTCTTGTAGGGCAAGTGCCACACAATGTATCATTAAAACAAATTATGATTCTGATGAGTATCGTAGGTTAGTATGAATTTCCTTGGTTCCTCCTAAATATGACTAAAGTCACTTGTGTTAAAGTAAATCTGTTGACGATTTGACTTGAACACTGCAACAATAAATGCAATATCTCGAAGCTATTAAACGATTACTTCTCAAGCTTTTTTTCACGAATATTGTTCGTAAATCCTTCTTTATCCATCAAACATTACCTAGATGCAAGGGCAATTCAATTCCCATCATGACTTGACGAGATGATACGCACACCTAAAACCTCCATCAGAAACTACCTCTTCTTCTGTATTGGAGCACTACTACAAGTTGCTAGTGCGAGCGTGGGGCTAGTTGCGGGCAACCTCAACGGTTACGGTCCCCGCCATTACCACCTCACGGGCGCGAGGCAGCACCGCGAGTGGGCGGGGCGGCGGGTAATTTTAGTTTAAACAGGCAATTTATATTGAATCTGCTGGCGATACACGGTGTAAAGAGACGACTCAATGAGGCAGTTCGCCGTAATGCCCGGCGATGCGGGCGTGCTATTTGCCCCGAAGGACTTGATCCCTGGTTATCCGTGCTATCAGCAATTTCAATTGCTTTAATGTTGAATAATATAATATTCCAGCTCATGCATGTGAAATTTGAAGCGCTGTAATGTATGCTTCGGCTAAGCACTTCATAGCCGTGATAAGTTAAATGTGTTACCAGAAATCCGGAGGATCTGTGGAATGTGCGAGGTAAAAGGATTGTGGAAATTCCAGCGTTCTGGTGAACGAGAGAGAGAGAGAGAGGAAAAAAAAGCTCTCATTCAGTGGCATTTAGTCTAATTCTCAATTGGAAGCCAGAACGGTAAAATGCAGCAAATTGTGCATGAAATATGTTTTAAAACGTAGGATAACAACGAAATTATTAACAGTATGAAAATAATATCGCGAATTTATTTTATTGTTAGCGCTTCGATTCAGTTACCTTCTCAACTAAACTACAAATTAAAAATACGCGATTTAAAATAAGAGTTTTATTAGCTGAGTAAGTTTATTTATTTGCCTTGTCATTATGGATGCGCCTTTTTTTATGAATGCCCGAGCAAACAATGTTGCCTGTGCGGCAATTCTGGCCGAAGGATCAAAGCGTTCTTACAGCGAAGCAACTACTCGATCGTAAACGCGCTGCCTACCGATTCTCGCCGCATCTCTTCGTCTTACTGGATAACGTTTCGGTCCACTGAGTTTCCGCTGATTACCACTAACCCATCGTCAGTTTGTACGCCATCGGCTGTGCCAATACGGCGTCGGTGCGCGCTAGACCAAGAGCACATATGCGCAGCGTAGCCTTTGGGCAAACCCCTGCGAGCGAAGGGCTCCTGGGTTGAGCGGGGGGAGGCGCTGGGTGGAATAGACGAGCAGACAAGGGCGTAGATGGGTTGGTGAGGAACGGGCGAATGAGTGAACGAGTGGGGCGAGGGGAGGACATGTGAACAAAACGCCCGAGCGGGCATGTAGGCGGTTGGCGAACGGGCGAGTGTATTACCTAACAACGCCGATATCCCATGTCTACCTCGCGGTCAACAGAGCCCAGCGATGCGTCTTGTCTATAACATTAACTTTAATCTACTCGTATCAGCTGCTGCTGAGCAATCACTGACCCGACGTCGGAAGTGAACACCGATCCTAGGTTTCTTAAGGATTCTTCGTTAATAAACGGAAACTCTACAGTAATTAAACGTATAATTTCATCAAAGGCAAAATATTTTTTTCTATGGGCAAAAATCCATCTTTGTATTTTAGGTATTTAAAGATTTTACAACTAGATAATAATGGTAATTTTATCTATTAAAACCTTTCTCGTTCTCTCGCCAATCTTTTTAACATTTTAAGGCTGCTCCAGCCCAAGCTTTCTGAATTGTTCGTGATATTATACATGCAGACATATCAACTTGTCCCTGCTCTCGGACGTACTATAGCCAACAACCTTTAGTGTCCGTAGTAATACGTTCTTTGAACAATGTATCGTCAATTTATTGTTCATCAACATGTACGTTCTTTACATGGAGGTCATAACGTATCAGATAGGTAAGCGCGGGGATAGCGGTTAGCTGTTGGGCACAACGGGAGAATGAGTAAGAGGGAGGATGGGGAAGGAGGATAGCGATTGGACTGAGCGATTGAGTGGATATAGAGGCGTGCAAGGGAATGGGCTTTGTGATAATCACAAGGGCAGCGGGTGGGGGGTGATTAGGCGAGGCGGCGAGTGAACTCGCGAGTGCGCGAACGGCGGGCGCACAGGTGAGGGGTGGGAAGCAAGTGGGTGGCCAAGGAGTGAGCGAGAGAGCCAGCGGGCGGATAAGCGGTGTCGGGCGAGGATGCATTGGTCAGGAGGCGCCGGTCGAAAGGGCGAGGTGAAGGGTCGCCCTTCGGCAATGGGCGACGCGCCCCGGCACGCGAAGCGCTCGTTTCTCTCTCCCGAGGGCCGCCCCGCCCCCCGAGCGCGCCCCCGCGCCCACGCTCCTCTTCGCTCGGCGGCCTGCGGCGCCGTGGGCGGGGGGGGGGTGGGGGAGCTCCGCCCCGCCTTTCCGTGCTGTCGTCGCCCTTCAGCCTGACAACTTCCTCTCTGGTTCGTTTTCGATTACGCTCTTCATATTTCTACTTGTCTTTCCTGCTACCTTTTATAGCCCGTCGTTCTATTCTATTTCCTATTAAGCTCTCCCTTCGCGTTCTTTCCTTTTTTTCTTACCTCCTACCTGCGTGGTGAAATTTCTGCAATATGTTTCTTCTTCATTGAAGTATCTCCCAACATTTTTTTTATTTCCCCGTTCGCGGCACATTTTCCGTGTCATTTCTTTTTGAGTCATCTTAGTCTCACACTTCGAACTTCCTGGCATCTTATAACGGTTTAATTTTTTTTCTATCATTCTCTTTACAGCATATTGTCCTATTTGGTCGTTACTTCACTGCTGCAGATGTCACTGTGCGGATGTATTGTTATTATCTTTTCCATTCCTTGCATCACTTACTTGTCCGTGTCATCATTCCCGATGACTCCGCGACTTCACTTCTATCTCAAATAAACTGTCTGATCTTCCACTGTAATTGCCGCCACATTCTCGCTGCCTCGAAGCCTGTTCCGCCTTCCTCTAACTTCTTTCCACCTCGCGGCCTCTTTGTCGCCCCGCCGTTGCTGTAGTCACAACCGTTCCCGCCGTTCCACCGTTCCCATCTCCCTCCACCTCCTACCCTCCGTTCCCCGGCACACCTCTCAACAACGTTCCCCGTTTCACCCCGACTCCGCCTCCGTCTCACCTTCATCCCCCCGTCCTTCCCATCTTCGTCTGTCATCAGCACACACACTACACACACCACACCACCACGCACGGCCGCGACGCGACCGACACAGCACCCACACAAACACACACACCACTCGACCGCGCCGCGCCGCCCCGCTCGCCCTGCCGCCTCCCAACCCCACCCCACCCGCCGCCCACCCTTGCTGCGCCTGCGCTGGGCCACTTTATGAGGAGGCATTGTCCGCGCCCCGCCGCGGGGGCTTTTTTCGTCGGCTTTGTTGAGGTAATCCGGGCAGGGCGTAGCCGAGGCGGGGCGGGGCGGCGCCCGGGCCGGAGGGTGGGGCGGGGCGGTGCTCCGGTTGATCAAGCGGCCGCAGGCCGGCTTTGTGCGTCCGGGTATTGGCCCCGGAGGAGTCGCGAGTGCTGGCTGCCTGCCGCCGCGGCGCGGGCGCCCAGTGTGCCTGGGAGGGAAGGAATGGACGTCAACGGGAGAGCGGCGGCGCTCGGAGGGCGCGTGAAAAAGAGACGCGGAGGGCGCGGGAGATGTGAATGGTGCGCTTGACAGGCAAGTGGGCGAAGGGGTTGAGGTACGGGTAAGAAGTGGTGATAAATGTTGGAAGAATGATGAGGGCTGAGTTCAGTTGACACGTAGCGGAATGCAGATAAGAAAATGTAAGCGTAAGGAAGAGGAATGTGGGGCTACCAACATTTCAAAAAGAGGGTAACTATGTTAAAGAATTGTTGCAAGAGAAGAGTTAAGGGCTGTGCTCCAGAGATGTAGAGAAATGCTGTATTCTTGTGCGTAATCTTAATTGCTCCGAATAGCATTCTGTATCGCAGTGAAGAGATAAATTTAGCACATTGTTATATAATAATGAAATAGCGCTATTTACATCATCTGTCTGATTATTCTGTTTCCCTAACAATTTATAGTAATATGTCTATAAATAACGATTTGATACAGATAGTCTGAGGATTTGAAGAATGACATTTGTCATTCAGTATTCATGTCAGTATTTTTCTCAGCGAAAACTTAATTTATTAAGCTTATTTGATTGAGCATAATCTGTATGTTCAGTATGTTCCAGAATCAATAATTGTATCACTTTCTAATTTTATTTTGCGATGAAAAAAATTTAAGGTTTTTTTATTAGATTTAAAAATCCTCAAGAGTTCCACCGAAGTATTTTCCCCACGAACTGTATCATTAAAAACGTCGTAATTCTCTGGATGATTTGGTTGTCTTCGTCCTTCTGAGCTAATGTGTTATGAGCCATAGTGCAGCAGGGCTAAGGGATCGAGGCTTTGTGCACGCCCATCCGTCTCATTCCGATGGAGCTTAATAGGTATTGGTGGGTGCCATCGTCGAGCTACACGGAGCGGTGTGGTGGTGAAATCAGCTGCGAACAACCACGTGTCCTATCAAACCATGCCTTCGCCATAAACTAATCATGATGTTAATAATATGAACAGCTGCCTGAAGTACCCTGTGTGGCCCGTGTGTTTATTAGTCACACTCCTCATTTATTCAGATAAAGGATTTAATTTTATGTGGCGACGCGCTCTCCTGACCCGCCCTGGCCTGTACTGCCATGTTTTTACTCCATCTCTCCCGACCTCACCCTGACGCATCCCACCCACTCAACTTCACTCTGACCAGCCCCGCATCGCTTTGCCTCACCAGACCCAGCCCTGCACCGACCTGCTGTGTTCGCTATGATAATCGTTGCTAGGGATAGGTGTAAGCAGATGCATTATTGAATGCTGCTGGCAAACCTCCAGTAACAATTTTCACTTTGAATTACTCGAAGTGTAATTGAGTAATGTGAATGAATCAAGAAGCAATGAAAAAGAAAATTTATGGGCTTTAAAAATTTTGTTATTTACTTCATTGAATTTTCTGAACGTTTTCAAGGTGTTCGCGTAACAGAATGTGTGTGCACTTACATTTACTTTTCAAGAGCAGGAAACAGGGACTAGGAAGTTTTAAAAAGTCCTATGCAGTTGTTTCTATTGCCTTTGCAACTCACGTGTTCAAAATTGTATTAAGATAGGAATAAAACTGTAGGTTTGTGCAAAATTCATGAATAAATATTTCTCTTTAGTAAGAGAAATTAATAATTCGAAGAAAAGTACCTCGAGTTACGCCTGACAAAACGCTCAACGTTTCAGTGAAAACCGAAATCAGTTCAGCCATTCCAGAAATTTTGTCTGACAAACACACATTCGCAAACACGCACACATACACGCGCGCGCACACACACAATCGTAAGAAAATATTCGGTTTTTTTATTACTAAAAAGTTATTTTGAAACCATTAAATGTCGAAAAAATTACCAAATATCGTTATTTTCAAGTAGAGCTGTTGTATTGGTAACATTCTTCATACAAATTGTATTAATCAATCTGAATAATTTTGGCGGTGTAATGAAAGTAATGATCAGCATGTGACTGAAGCGAAAAACGTTTTCACCTACCGTTAGTATACTGTCTTTGCCTCTAATATTATGTATTTGTCTGAATTCGAAAATATTACTTTTTTGTTAAGGGAGGGTAATGGATACTCAACGTTGTAAGACACTGTGAATGAATACTGCGGCGGTGCGTCACACTTTCCCGAACGCCGTTCCCTCTTCCTCAGCCCTCGTGCGCTGCGCGTTCCTTTCCTTGTTTTTCTCGGCGTACCCGCCCGCGCCTCTGCCCGTCCCTCCCTCCGGCCGACCGCCACTCTGCAGCACCGCTGATTGTTTTCCTGCCTACGCCGCACCCGCGAACCTGGCGGCCGCGACCGCAAGTCGATCCTCGACAGAGCTCCTGCCGCCATCGTTTTCGTACTGCTGAACCATGACGTCGCGGTCGCGATTCGTTAGCGGGTTCGCGGTCCGTGTTTTTGAAATTTGATGTCGTGAACTTGGGAGCCTTTGTGTTCACGTTTACTAATACATTGCAATAAGGTGTACACGTCATATACAACAAAATATATCGTAATTTGTTTACTGAACCTTTTGAGACGAACTCAGACATTATGTTCATGAAAGAATGTGATTTGTAACAAATTATCAGAATGTAAATAACTGACATTTTATACAAAAATTCCATTGAATATCCAGCATACTTTATTCAATGCAATTTTTCCTTTTCACTTACAATTGTATTATTTACTGAATGTAATACACAGTGGGATTATTTTTTTAACGCATTCAAAACGAAAATGCAGTACAACTAAATACAATATATGTAAAAATGATTAACAGTATGTTTGATTTTCTGGGTTTGTAGACACGGTTCATAATGTGTAGTTCTTCGAAGAATCCAATGACCTTCTTATTTGAACATATATCGAGAAAATCTCCCGACTGCGGCGGTTTTTCGATCCTAGCTATTTACCTAGATCGAACTCTGCTGCTTTCTGGAGGAGAAATCTAGCGCGTGGTTGCTCTGATCGGATGTCTTCCGTGGATTCTCCTGTCAATACAAGACTAATCCTAGAGCAATACCCTAAAGAACGGGCCACGGGCCGCGCGCAATCTTTTCTTCCTCTTTCAAGTTATTTTCTCTCCCCTTTCTTACACACACATACTCTTGCATGCATTACAATATCACATGTGAAGAGACCAGACAGCTGCTTAGTTTGTCCCGCTGGGATAGAATCCCGCTGGGACAGTACCCCGCTGGAAGAGATACCTGGTTTTTCTTACGGGACCAATGACTATACCTATTGACGAGCTCGAAACATCAATTAATCAGTTAAATCCATAACGTTGCATCACGAATATCAATATATCTCTTACCTTGCCTGCTTTTAAAAATTTATTTTTTCAATGTCGTTGAGGCATTTCAGTTAACAAATTTTGGAAGCATGATAATGTTTCTGCCGGCATGATAAAGTTGATGGAGTCAACGGTTCGTACCTCACCCGCTGTCTCCACCCTCTTCACTCACCCGCAAGTCCCCCTCTCGCTCGCCGCCTGCCGCCCTAATGAATCAGTAAGATAAAGACCTGAGAGCGCCCATACGTTACCTGCGCTCTCGAAATAACTGCGAGCGAAAACGCCCGCCCCAGCCCTCTTGCCCGTCGACAGGCGTAGAAAGACGTAAATTTAGGCTGCAACGCCTCATTAAGCCCAACCGCCACGTTGCCAATCAGCGGAGAAACTCCCCTGCACGAAAAGGCTAGCTTAGATGGACGTGACTCTAAATAGCAACTTTAAAACGCTTATCTGAAATTTTTGTATTTGCAGCAATTTTTGTCGTAAAAAAACCTATAACGTTCTGGAATGAGCTAGCTGTAGGTTTTGTTTGGTATTAAAAATGGAGCATTGCATTTTGTTAATACTTTATGTACGTATGTAAGTATGTACTGTACGTATGAAAGTAAAGTGAATACGTTAATACGTTGGTTGACGTATATCAATTTAATTTTTGTGTACGTCCAATATTGTGAAAATATATTTCTGACAATTATTCTGTAACAATTTAAATCCTGAATCTTACATGATTTCATATTTGTCATATACTTCTATTTTTTATATGCAATTTGTGATAACGTTACAGACTATTACCTTGATCCGGAGGGGTAGAATAAAATGTCGGGGAACTGCCAAAGGCAGCGAAAAATCTCTTAAATCTTATCTGGATAATTTAATTCATCATTTATTGGTTAAGTTGGATGCTGCTTTCGAAGATGGTTTAATTGTATTGGCATAATGGCATAATAACCTTATGGATATTTCCGAGTGGTGATAATTCCATTACATCGATCTCTCTCGCATTCGTCTAATTTTCAACTTGGTCTGAAAATTTCTCTTTTAGGTGCATTATTAGGTTCAACTGAAGCTGTATTATAAACTATCGTTAATCGCTAAACGTTTGATATTCTTGAACAGTAAACAAAAATTAAATGGATTTATTAATTCCGTTGTAATAAAAGTGTTTTTTATAAACTATTGTACTGATTTTGTTATTGTGTTTACTTAAGAGTGCAATACTTGCATTAACTTCCTACCTTCAGATATGGAGGATAACCTTCCTACCTTCAGATATGGAGAGAAAGATTGTCTGTTAAAAGAGCCGTCCTCTCAATTCGCCAATCAAACATATTCTTGTCCCTTGGCAAAAATGTCTAAACTAGGAAAAATTTAAAAAGAAAATCAACATGAAACTGTAATAAATAATAAACAATATAATCGTAATTCAATCCGCGGTTGTTAGAGAGATCAAATCTGGCAAACATATTTTCGTATGTAGCCAGTATTCTGGATTTGGCGGGGAAATGAGAACGAAGTCAAGAAAAGAGGCTTGACGCTGCAGAAGCACCGTGTTTCCCAGGCGAGCAAGTAGCTCGTGCGGGCGTAGTTTGGCAAGCCTGATCTATGCGGCCACTGCATCTAGACGGCCGCTCTCACCTGGCCTCGAGCCGCACAGCGCCGTGCCGGCCTCTGACGGTGTAAAACGCTCAATTAAACCCGCGGAACGCGGTAGCACTGTAGGACAGCGAGGGCGGCGAAGATGATTGGACTGGACTTGACTGGACTGGGCAGGGCGGGGCGGGACTGGACAGGGCGGGGAGGGGAGGTCTATGGGACCGGATCGAATATTAAACCTGTGCCTCTGATGAGGGTGGTGCGTCAAATAATGAGATATTCTTAAACACTCACCTCCACTTGGATTCTACCCTTTGTAAACATTTGAAACAAAAATATTTGTAATCGAATTTTTGATATAATACATAAATGAAAAGTGAGAGAATCTCCATCAAAAAGCAATGTTTTTCAAAATATTTCAATGTGGCTTTTGATCTTTCTTGGACGCATTTCTAGAAAATAATAATTTCCTATCCACGTTATTGCCATTGCGTAATATTGATTTGCTTTTTTTGAGAATTTTTACAGTTATGGTGCTGGTGAGGTGACTACGATAAAGGATCCAACTGCACAAACTGTCACTCGACTTGTCGCTGCGCAGGTCACGTGTAGCAAAGTAGAAAAGGGGGATCGTTTTGTTTGATCAGTTTGGTATGGAGCGCATACTCGGATAAGATACGTGAAAGCTGAGGGGGAAACCGTATGTACACGAGTCAGGTACAGGGGCGGGTCTGTTTGCAATTCGAACAGCCTGCGCTTCCTACGGCCTGGGTAAATTTTTCTTGGTGATCGCATGAAAAGCTTACTCCTTCGGTCGAATTATGTATATTTTGATATATTAATATATCGGTTTTGATAAATTCGGATATATTAAATCAATATATCCTTCCACCATTTATTCTGTTTGCATGTAAGTTCATGTATACTCCGTTATTCGAAGTTTATTTTATAGTTTGAGACAGGGTACTGCCAATAATTGTTATTGGAAACTTTTTCTTAGGACTTCTTCCAGTCGACAGCCGGCTACCCTTTATATGATGCATATTCGACGACACCCTAGACACCCACACTCTTGCGGACTCCTCCGATGTGGGATCACCGGAACGCGAGGCCATCCACTAAAAAATATACATGAGAAACAAGGAACTGCCAACTATTCCCAAGACGGGACTCGAACCCGCGATCCTTCGAACCGAAGCGCTGAGACGGTACATGCTCTTAGCCACCTTGGCCATTCAGGTCGGGATTGGAAACTTATAGAAATATAATACCTCTGAGAACCTTGTAGGCATTGTTTTACTTTTTTCAATGTTTAAACGCATTAACAAATTATATTTTGATAATGCTCTCTCAAATTATAGTTGGAAGGCGTATGGAATAATAATTTCGAAATAATACATATAAGTAAATTTTGTCTCTTTTATGTATTGTTCACATTGTTAACTCATTTTCTAACTCTTCAAATTTCCTCACATTACGCAAGTTGCCAGATGGAAATATCAAAAAGTTCTCATTCAGATGTGAACACTCAATATTGCATAAACCGACACATTTATAAATATCTACGACACATTTAAGTCAGTGTCTTAGAATGCTCGTTTTAAACTAGTATTTCTAACATTTCATGTAATATTTAATGGTTTAGTCTAATTGCGTTTTTTCAGTGTAACTCTATTGGCGATTGTGAAGTCCTAGGTAATACAGGCATGAGTAAAATGAGTAGTGGGGTAAAATGAGAAAGTTCTTTTACCTGAGTAATGTAACAATATATTTCACAAAAATCTCGTTTAAAATTGTCTGCCTACCTTCTCAGATACGAATTTTATTTCTCATTTACTCAGTACGTTAGATGAAATTCCCCTAAATAACACACGGCTGAAATACGAACATTTGGTGGAAATGAGACGTGAGTGCGAGCACACGTTCGCGTGCAGGTTAATTCTGCAAGCAGAAATTCGCACGAAGTGTTCGTCGGAGCCGCCGCGAGTTTGGACGCCCCTGCACCTGCCGGCTAATGGGCGTTCTCCGCCCGCTCGCCGCCTTTTTTCCGCATTTAGCGCGCTCTTCTCCGCCTACTCAGTCGCAGTCCATCTTCGGCCCGCCCCGCCGCCCCGCCCCGCCGCCCGCCCGCGCCGCTCGCCCCCCCCGCCCCCCCGCCGCGCCCGCCGCCGTCACCCACCCCGATCGCTCCGCCCGCCCTCTCCGTACACCTAGACTCTCCTCCATCCTTACCATCGCCCTACCCCCCATAACCAGTTATCCTCTTTCCTCTTCTCTCTGTCCTCATGCTTTGCCACGGTCTCAGCTCGCTCCCTCCGCCACGCCCGCCAGCTTCTCTCCTCGTTCTCACCCTTGCCTCGACCGCTCCATCACACCGCTCGCCTATTTCTCCTTTCGCCGTTGCCCCGCCTGCATCTGCTCCATCATACTCCGCCCCGCTCCTTTTGGTTCTGCTTCCGACCCGCCTGTCTCCACCGCATCTCTTTGCCTTTTCCTTTCCGCCCTCTGCTCGCTTCTCACGTCGTCCACATCTCTGTCGACTTTCCTTTTCTCTCTCCTCCGTCTCCGTGTCGTCATTCCTCCCGGCACTCTCCCACGTCTCCTCCGTCTTTCAGCGCTCCCGTCTTCTCTTCTCTCGGCCGCGCGCGTTGCCTCTCTCTACCTGTCTGCGTCTTTTTGTGGCATCGCGGCGGCTTTGTTGCTCGGCCCCCGCCGGTGTTGGTCTGCTGAGAGTGCGGTTTGTAGGATGCAACACGTGATTGGGTGCAGGAGGGAGAATCATATTATGGTTGGTGTCACGCTGTGGGGTGGAGCTGATATAGCCGACGTAATGTGGATAACTCAGGAGAAGCAGGTGTGTGGCACGAGGGATCGCGACCGTGTCCGGGCGCATTGTTCAGATCGAGGAGGACAAAGTGATAAGTAGCGCGAGGGACGGAGTCGTGGTTTCGTTCGACCGTGATCGGATGAGATCTTCGTAGAATAGGTTAGCTGTACTGACGTCCTGTGAGAAGATAATAGGCCATGGGGATAGGGTGTTCTCAGTTAGCTAGTGTAAAGGAGCTATATAAGGCGATATCTAGAGAGCGAGTAGAGGAGCCTGCGCGAATACATATGTCAATGTGTGAAAGTAGCTTGACTAGGCTGTTTCTGCGAGTGGGTCGAGATGAACATCAATATACGATCGTGGCAGACCATTGCGAGGAAGGGACTGTTGTCGACGTTCAGGATCTGGAGATGACAGTGGTGGTGTGGCCGGCAGATGGTTGTTGACGCGGATATTGGAGCGTGCCGTGGGTGCCTGCTTGACTAGTTTGTGAGGAAGCCTCTGGGACGGTGTATGGGGGTTATTGTCACATCATGTGGGGGATGTGTCCTGTAGGGATTGGCTTTGTGGGCCGTGGAGCATGAGTGGACTAGAAACGTGATGGAGGATCTTCTCATCATTGTGCTTGGGTGTATAGTAGTCGTGACGACAAGTCTGCGCGGTGCGGATTCTTAGGAGGCGGACGTACTGGCGGTGAGACGTTTTCTGTGGCGGTCGTCCACTAGGACAGCGAGTGGGTACGGTAGATAGGAGATCAGTGGCGATGTCAGCAGCATCCAGCGCGCACTGAAGAGTGTCAGTTGCTGGTTATTTATGACACTACTTGCCCGAAGGAATCATGGGACACGGTCAATAACTGCTGTTGACACAATTAAAAATATAATCCATTTCATTTCACTTTAAACAAGGCTTTTTTCCTCTCAAAAAAAATTAACATTTTCAAATGAAAAATAATACTTGGATCACACAAGCGAATTAGGAACATTTGTTGTACAGATAAGCGTAGAATCACTCGCAGGACGGCGATCGTGATAGAGTTGATCTCTATACACATAGGGTGAGTATCCGAGACTATCGCTATATGTGCTCTTGCTCGTGTGTCTGCGCTTTCGCTCACCCAGGGAGAGACGTAAGATGTTGATTGGTAAAGATGCATCGTCGCATGATAGAGGGCAGAAGCAGTCGCTACTATCGACGGTGTTGTTAGTCAGTCATCAAGAGTTTAATTTGATCTATTATTGAAATACGCAAGTACATGAAAGACGGTGGAAATGACATTGTGGAGAAATCCATAAAAATATGCCTAGCATGTCTTCGACTACTGTAAACTAGGAGCGATGAACGTTTGTGTAATATGGCAAGGATCTTGAAAGAGGATTCAGATCCGATGAAGGTCAATTAGTCATAGGAGAGGTCGCCATTTTGGTACGGGTATACGTGAGGTATGTTGCGCGCCGTATATTGGTAGCTATGTGGATGTCTCAAATGAAGGGCGCTGGAGTGATGCTCACGTTCTCTTATAGTGAGGCAGGCACCTTTATATCAGTATATTGTCATGAATGCTTAAAAAGTTACTGAGATGAGCAAAAGTTAGTAACGAAATGGGAAATTGAGGGGCAGTCTAGAGCGCGTCTGTACTGATAGGTTTAGTACAGTCGCCAACCAGCTTCAAAAAACTTTAACGCCGCCAAACTATATGGATAGTTATCATCCTGCTATATTACCGTCGGGCTCTGCTGATGTGTAGGAATTCGTCAGAAAAGGAGTACATTCATTAATCTGATTAATAATGGTAATATAGCTACTTCTATTCATTTATCTAAGATTACTGCAATTGTATTGGTGCCTGTTTACCTGGACCAGAACCAATGTGAAATAAAGATTGAAATGGTACATCAGGCCTAATTACAATTTGCAAGATTTGATTTACAAATGTAAACATTATTATTCCCAAGATGTCAAAAGACTCAATAGTCAGCTGCACCTCCTCTTCATCTTTCCATCTTCAATTTCTTTCTTCAAGGAGGCTCTGCTCGTCTCTTTCCTACGAACAAAGAGCAGTAACCTACTTTACAGTTTGTTGCTATGGCAAATGCCCACTATAAATTTGACCAGAAGCTTGGAAATGTGGTGTTGCTAAAATCACTTATATGATTTACTGTATATATAGGCCAGATCTACGTAAATAAATGAAAAAATACAATTGTTTTATAAACTGACACAAATCACATTTGGTGACTTACTTTGTTTTCTCTGGTTTGATTGGGAAATATGATTTTGGCAAAGAGAACACAGGATATGAGGTAATAAAGGCAGCATCTATTATTTTTTGTAACAAATTGTGCGTAAATGAGGAAAAGCATATACGTAAAAACCTCGCAATTTCTCGCTTTAATACAGGCTCCACATGATGTTAAACTTTCTACAGTTCTAATTAGTCAAATAACATAGGCACTGACTTCCAGTTTTTAATTAGAGTGAAGTATAAGACTTCCTGTATGACAGTTGTTCGTGCCGAGTTATGCATAGAGAAATAATGAAGAACATGCTCATTCTAGCTCACAAACATTTTTAAAGGTTTTCAAATGTGCCTTTGAAGGGAACTGGAATAAAATTTACAAGATTCTATGAAGAAGCAAGAGGTATGCAATACTTCTTTCTTTTTCAACAGAGAGAATATTTTTGTGTTTTGTAGTATCCAGATATAGGAAATACTTCCACAATCTAAATGAAAACTGCATAAGAGCGTTTTGAAGTGATTTGGCAACTTCCGTTGTTTCCTGAGCTTATAAGTTCAGAAGAGATTAAATTAAAAACACATACACATACAAAAAAATTGAAATGAGGGCTTCACAAATAAAGCTTATTAGGATCATGTGGTGTTGATAGGTAAGTATGACCTCATATGGGTTTTGGAGAACGATCCTGAGAAGACTTTTGGTGAATCTTACCTACTTGCATAAGTTGTGTATGTGAAGTCCTACATTCTTTACATCGTTACAAAACCAGAAAAAGGATTGGAGGCCAAGTAACTGATGAGTTGGAAAGCTGGCTTATCTCTATTCATCGATAGCATGGGGGGGGGGGGGGTTTTAAATTCAGGGAAAAACAGAACCTTAAAGTCTATGTAAAAATGAAGGAAAATGACAGATAACAAAGTGTTCATCATTAATTTAGTGTCAGGTTGAGTGTCTTACAATTTAGTCTCAACTCTAAATAATTTTGAAATGGTTACTCTTACGGTCTGGGGCTGATGAATAATGGAAAAATTGGTATCACCATGATGCAACCCCAAGAATTTCACTTGCAAACATGATTTCCAAGGATCAGTTTTTGCTCATGTGTTAAACTTCCCGTTAATGCAAATTAACGCACAGCATTATAACATAACATCATTTTAAATAAATTCTTCAATCCTGAAAATGTAATGTTTATATGTAATATTAACAGTATTAACTTTAAAATATTCTTAAAATAATGCATACCTAATTTAAGTAGTTTTAATCGATTTTTCCTTCAATTATATTAATGTAATTTAATGGGATTTAGTAATTTGTTATTCCATACAATTGGTAAATGAACACCGCTTTAAAATTGTCTTCAAGTCAATGAGCAAAAACACTTGTTTTGAAATTAAACATTATTGATTAAGAAGATCACTATTACTTAGGCGCAACACATTATCGTATGCATTCTCTGTCTCAACAAGTATCCAGTCAAGTTCAATGTTTAGCAAATCTTATTAACAAAACATCTTAAAACCACAATCCAGCCAAGCTTGGTTAAAAATCATAAAACAGCTGACACAACAAAAAAGACTTGGACATTTTGAAACGAGTGTCCTTATTAAGAGCAAAGACATCACCATGGGCATGAAATTTAACCACATAGCAGAAACCAAGTAACAAAATGGAATATTTCTGCACACATCTGCTCAAAAATATTCTTCTCTTCATACATTTTCCATTTTCTGATATTCCCATTGTAAAGCCCCGACCTCTCCAATTGAAAGGATTCACGAAAAATATGAGAGTACTCAATAATAATTACATCCTCACAATTTTGTTTAGCCTAGACACCTTTTATTGCGCCACAAAACAACTTTGCTTACTTGCTAAATGTCTGGAAAGAAAAATTACGCCTTTACTTCTCATAGTTTAGTAATTGTAATCGGAATACATTCAATTAGTATTCAACTCACTGGTGAAAGAGAATACAACCTCTGCAAGGCTCATCATCAGGTTTCCGGTTTTACCTTAAAGAGGCACAAATTTGTAGTAAACATTCAGTGCACATATCTGCGGTTGCTCTAGTGCTGAATAAATATTCATCACTTTTCAAAATGTAACATATTAGTAAGTCTATGGCAATGTATAAGAACGATAATTTGGCATCACTACTAAACAGAATACTTAACATGTGAATGTGAGTAAAACTAAAACTCATGAAAATTTATATAATGCTAATAATCTTTTATGTTATTCTTACAATGATATAGAATTGAAGAACCGTAAAACAGTATTACTTTTACTCTTTAATAAATGTACTTAATTTAAAAAAAAGGCACTTGTTTAAAATTTACTAACGTATTTTAATTTTAACCACAATTTCGAAATTATTTTGATTTGGTCCATGTATGACGAAAATTTGTAATGTAGCTGGTTCAACACAATTTGAGAATATCATTTACCGAATTTGGAATTTCACAGAGGCCCACATTCGGAACTGTGCAGCACCTGTTGGAAACACCTCTGACCAACTTTTCTTGAACATGCATGAACCGGAAATAACTGGAAATATATGCCGGTAGAGGTGCAGGTAAAGACATATGGATCCCTCCTTGGCGCTCTTCGTACACAATAGGAACCGTTCCGATCATTTCCAATTCGATTCCGGAATCGACTCTTCTCTTTCGATTCTGTGGATTTGAAATTCGTTCTTGATGGATTAATTCCCAATCGATCTTCTCTTTTGTTATATTTTTCAGGTTTTTCTGTCGTTGGCCTTTATTATTTAATGTATTAATGAATTTTAAAGACGTTCATGAACACATGTTTTAATTCTACTCCTACCATGGCCGCACCCCCATAGTTCAAAACCAAACGCTTTGGTTCAAAATTCATTAAAAAAATCACTACCTGGATCGCCGATTCAATCACAGTAAGTTAATTAAATGCCGAGAATCGAATAGGAGGCGAAGTCAATAAACTAAATAACGCGCATTTCATGAAACAGTCCATACCTTAGAAAATGCTCTCACTAACCAATAGACATTTAAATGTGTCCGCACATCCCATAGACAACTCTTATTTTGTTAAGTTGTATGTTTAGAAAATTGTGAAAAGTTCATCTCTTACTTATAATAATGTTCACACTTGGGTATGCGTTAATTGCTTATGTTTTGCGTTTGCCTTAGAGATGGGGCCCTGGAGACGATATTCTGCATGCCCCGTGAAGCTTATTGTTACAATAAGCTTTGCCGGTCTTCCAGTGACGCTTTGCGGGTTCGGCAATCACTCGTTCGGAAGAACAATTTATTGAGGCCTCCTTCCCCAGTAGGCGTATGGCTTCAAACACTGTCACGATTTTCTGTGTTCACACCACACAACATCACGTAATCACTGTAAACACACACTTTGTACCGCTCACTACAAAAACAACCAACATAGCAACTGCCATTGCCGCCCCCTCACAGCATTTTTGAAAACGGAAACACTCATCCAAATCTTTTCAAAACACAACCCTCAAAAACATCACACTAACTACAACTCACTATTATTTGCCACACTGACGGAATATACATGTGGTATCAGTACCATGACGCATACATAACAATACGAGATCGCCGCTAAAATATACAAATTTGTTACACTGACTACACAAAAAAAATCACAGAGGTCAACTGCTTTTCTTAGCTTCTTACATACCTACAATAACACGCTCACTCTATTTCAAAACACGTCACTAAACTTCACATGAACACACGGCACTAATTGTACAAACACTGAAAAAACAAAACCAAATTTATGTAGGTTGCATTACAACCACATAACTCATCACGTGATCACTGAAAAATTTACATATTCTTCACTGCAGCTTCACAAAACAACCCCACAACCGCACACAACTGCTTTCTGTCTTCTCACAAACCTTCAATTAAGATATATCACAAATATTAAAAAAAACAAACCACATAAATTCACATTAAACACGTTAATAATATTGCCACACTGAAAGAGTACCTCATATTATAAGTAATGATACCACAACTTATCAAGTGATTCTGTAAAAATTTCATTTTCCACCACTGCCAACAGAAACGTTACTACGCACAACAATGATTTTCAGCGCTTCTCACATACTTTTTCTCCAATGATGTTTTTTTCAAAACAGTGACAGCATTACAATCAGCAAAACTTACTATTTGGTAAACACTGAAATAAAGTACATCGTAACATGACACCACACAACACATCACACAATCACATGTAAGAGTTTCAGTTGTATAACTTTACTACAAAAAGCCACAACGCTCACCACCGCGTTGCATCTCAATACGTCGATCAACACGTATCATATTTATTAAAAACCAAACTCAAAGAACTTCACTTAAACAACAACGACCACTATTTTTCAAACATTGCCCTTTATGACACCACATATGAGAGGATTACCCCAACGACAACACTCACGTAATCACTGTACATTTTCACTTCGTTTACGCGCACTACAAAAAATCAAACGCCCGCTATTCTTAATCTTAATCACAATACGTCGATGAACACGTATCACTATATTCAAAAACAGAGCACGAATCTCAACATGAACACACGATTACTAATATTTTTCAAACCCTGCACTAAATGTTGAGTGAGCGATGGTGGGGGGGTTGGTGGGGGTGGGGTGGGTTGCGGGCACGAGGGTGGGCATACATATGAGTACATTAACCCACAGCAAATCTTCACTGGTAGTCACTGTAAACTGTTTCACGTTTGTATACTGCACTATAGCAAAAAAACGCAAAACGGCCACTAATTTTCATCTTCTCACATCCCCGATCAACACGTATCACAATACTTACAAAACACTCCGAACTTCACATGAACACACGATACTATATTTTTCAACACTGCCTAATGGCATCACATATGATTATATTACAACCAACAAACACTTCATTAGTCACCTGTAAAATGTTTCCCTTTGTTTACTGCACTACAAAAAATTAAAAACGCCCGCTATTCTTTATCTTATCACATACGTCGATGACACGTATCCAGCTATATTCAAACAGAGCGATCTTCACATGAAGACACGATAACTAAATATTTTCAACCACTGCACATAAATGGCATCACATATGAGTACATTAAACCACAAATCTTCACTTAGTCACTGTAAATGTTTCACTTTGTATACTGCACTACAAAAAACAAAACGGCCACTATTCTTATCTTCTCCAGCATACGCCGATCAACACGTATCACAATATTTAAAAACACAGCACGAAAACTTCACATTAACACGAACTAATATTTTCAAACATTGCACTAAATGGTATCACATAGCGACATTTAGCACGGACACACACTTCACTTAGTCACTGTAAGTGTTCACTTTGTTTACTGCACTACAAAAACCTTAAAACGCCCGCTATTCTTATCTTATCAATACGCCGATCAAACACGTAATCACAATATTTAAAAACACGCACGAGAACTTCACATTAACACGATAACTAATCATTTTTCAAATAACTGCATAAATGGCATCACATATGAATATATTACACCAGCCAAACTTCACTTAGTCACTGTAAAATGTTTTCACTTTGTTTTACTGCACTACAAAAAACACAACGCAGCACTATTCTTATCTTTATCACATACGCCGACTCAACACGTATCACAAATACTTAAAAACACAGCACGAAACTTCACATGAACACACGATACTAATTTTTTTCAAAAACTGCATAAATGGCATCACATTGAATATATTCCACCACACAACACTTCACTTAGTCACTGTAAATGTTTCACTTTGTTTACCGACTACAAAAAATCAAACGCACACTATTCTTATCTTATCACATACGCCGATCAACACGTATCCCCATACTTAAAAACAAACAAGACACGAAACTTCAGCATTAAACACGATACTTATATTTTCAAACACTGCCTAAATGGTATCACATAGGACATTATCACACACAACACTGCATTAGTCACTGTAAATGTTTCACTTTGTTTACCGCACTTACAAAATCAAAACGAACACTATTCTTATCCTTATCACATAACGCGCTCAACACGTATCACAATATTTAAAACACTGGACGAAACTTCACATGAACACACGTACTAATATATTTCAACATAACTGCACTAATGGGCATCACATATGAAATAATATTACACACACAACACTTCACTTAGTCACTGTCTCTATGTTTTCCCTTTGTTTACTTGCACT
>BOPP01000008.1:13197879-13225369 GCA_017312745.1 Gryllus bimaculatus
AAATAAAAGCTGAACGATTTTCAATAACTTTTTGAAATCACTTGGAAACAAGATTCATCCGTCGTGCAGATTTACTCAGGCGACAACTTTTGGCTGATTCATCGCATACTTGGGGTTTCCAGACTACAACACAAACTAGCAGGTGAGGCAGTTTTAAGACAAAGCTAACTTCATTCCATCCGAATCTCTGTCGCCTCCACCAATTGGGGGCGGGCTTATCCTCATCGTAGCCGCAACCTAAGTCTTACCATGACGGCCGATACCAGTCATATCCTCTCATTAATAATTATTGCAAAATTCTCTATAATCCCTTTAATACAGCTAAGTAATTACCTCACTTTTCTACTGACTAATTAATTGTGGAACGGGCTATTTGAGTGGGCTCTCCGACATTCTTTCATCACCACCTGCGTCGTATTTCGTAGCCACTCATACGGCGGCGTCGCAAACGCTTGCAATCCGAGAGTTGGCATCCTGCATTGTTCAGTCGGTCAGCAAGTATAGATGCTTAGTTTCGTCAGAGCGTCGTAACTCGAAACTTTGGTGTTAATATGTAGGTTATATGAGAGGAAACACGAATAAGAATTTCCGGAGCCTGGGCCGCCCCCTCGCACACGATTAATGCAGCTTGGCTTCTTTTTGAGTACCGCTCGCTACATGCATACTACTATTATACGCTATACCTTAATTACTCCGCCGTTAATAAAACCTTGAGCTCGAAAACGACACAATATGATCACGTGAAATCTAACATATTACGGACAGATACAAGTGATTATCTGGAAGAAAAAGACACGTTATTGTAGGACTGGTCGTTTTGTGAAAGAATACAATGGAGCACTTAAATAGAGACCGGAAAAAACACCATTTCAAAAAAAACCTGCGTTCGATTGAAACGCTGGGATGAATTCCTTATGAAATTTTTGGTTTTATATTACTTTAATTCTCTTGTAGATAGTAATAATATTAACTGGTGGTTACTACTGGAGCTTCGCAGAATCTGAAAAAGAATAAAGTTGTGAGAGGTGAGATGACTGGTTACAGCATTGTATTGGAACAATTAACGAAGATGTACCCACAAGACGGGATCGCCGTGCCGTTCGAAACTCCAACATATTTGTAAGGAATAGGCGAGGGCGCATGGATGGCCTGCTGCTACTTCCAGAGGCATGTCGCTATTATTTTATATAGACACATACAATTACAGAGTAAAAATATACTAAATGTTATTATAGGTCATTTATTCCAATGAGCACATCAAGAGAAATTAAAGATGTATGCCATAACAAAAGGAAATTACTTAAAAAAGCGCAAAACCCCTACCAATACAATCATAGAACATACACCACCAAAATAGATAAATAGTTCACATATACTGAACAGAGCAACTACAGATTTAAAAGTTGCACTATCAAACTTTGAAGAAAACGAAAGAATAAATATCTTAGGAAATCTACCCCCTTTAAAAGAATCTGATTATTCATGTGGAACAGGCAACTAGAGATTTAAACGACCCAACCTCAAAACCAAATTCCCCCTACTACGCAAGAAGATGTTCCTGGGCAAGAAGTAAGGCGGAGAAGGCCAGCAGCATTTTGCACAACCACCTTGCAAACTATTCGCAGCCTTTATCCATCAACTGAACCAGAAGCGGAACGTGAGATACGAGCATATCTTGAAAACTCCCTTGCAAATGTGCTGCCCATCCAAGCATTCCACAACTTATGAAATAGAAAAAAGCTATCAGCCAGATTACCGCCCCACAAAGCCCTCAGGACATGACTTAATAACTCGGCGAGTGTTGAAGAAACCTTCCCAAGAAGGCCAAAAATTACTAATCAACTTCAATATTCAACGCAAGTATTAAGAATTGGACATTATCCTTCTCAATGGAAGGTAGCTCAGATAAAATTCTTATACCAAAAACCCGGTAAAAACCACTCATAGACGTCTCATCGTACAGACCTAATCAGTTTACTACCAACAATCTCGAAAGGCACTAGAGCAAGCCTGCCTTTTACAAAACGCCTAAACGTCCACAGTAAATGAAAATAATTCTTTATACCCAACTACCAGCTTTGGAACTTCAGGAAATTTCACTCTACATCGAACAAGTGCATAAAATAGTAAAACGAAATAATAAAGCGTCTGGAAGAAAGCAAATACTGTCAGCGCCCGTTCATCAGATGTCGCTCAAGCGTTCGATAAATGTGGCCACTGGCCTCTTATATAAAATTAAAAGATCTTACCATTTAAAAGCTCTTTAGAATCTACATTATTTTAAAAGTCATATCTCCTGAAAGGTTTTTTCCAACGTAAAACAACAAGAAGCTTACTCCAAATTACCCCGCACAGTCTGGGGTGCCAACAAAGGAAGCGTTCTGGGAACTGTACCTCTATCTCTTTACACAGCAGATCTTCGCATCATCTAAAAACGTCACAAAACAACATAACGCGGACGACACCACGCGGTAATAACCAGAGTCATGAAGATCATGAAAAGCGCGCCTGAGTGCTCCAGGAACATTAACAAATATTATCTAATGAATTTAAAAGATGGAGAATCCGAGTGAATGAAGCAAAGTCTTACCCACTGTGACCTTCACCAATAGAAAAGAATCCATGCCCCTCATCAAAATGAATGATAAACTAATACCACGAGCAGACACGGTAAAATATCTAGGTATGCATCTAGATAGACGTTTAAACGTGGAAAAAACACATAAACCACAAAGAAAAGACACTAGACCTCAAAAGTTCAAAAGATGTACTGGCTACCTGGACGCAAAATCGCTTTTGTCACTCAAAAACAAAATATTGTTGTAACAAAATACAGCTAATTGCCAAATCTGGACCTAAGGCATTCACTATGGGGTACTGCAAAGCAACTTCACTAGAATATTACAAAAGATTTCAGTCAAAGCTATTGCGCGCTGCTGCCTAATAGCCTCCTTGGTATATTTCCAATGTAATTCTTTCATAATGACTTGCAAGTAAAAACTGTTAAAGAAATAATCACCAGTTTCCAGTTCAGATACCAGCAGAGCCTTGAAAACCCAATCCAAACTACCTGGCCGCTAAACCTAACTGGAAACAGCCGAGGACACAGACGAACTGGCAGACAATACTCCTTTAAGAACTCGTGTACAGATTCAGTTGAGTTTGGCCACTGGGCAACATCAAACTGTCCGCAATAATAAACTGTGTTTTTTGTGTATGTACATATGTCCTAACATTCTACCGCGAAAGTTATGTATAACTAATTGTGAATAAAGGCAGAAGTTTAAAAAAATAAATAAATAAATAAAATTTTCTGCCGCTTTGTTTTGACACTTTACCTCGTAGTGGACCTAAGATCGTCAATAGAAAAGGTATCTTTGGAACGCTCCTCTATCAGACTGAATTATGCATTTGAGTATACATAAAACTTTATTAACGAGTATTCTCACAGGGATTATAGGAGTGAAGTATAACGATCCACATAAAGTTTCAATGTGCTACTTCGGGGTGCCTTTTTTTGCTGTATGTACTATGTTTATGATGATATTTATTCGATAATGTACTTTAAATGGCAATTGCTGTACTCTTTGTTTGTTCTGTGTGATAATTTGGATTTGCATTCGCGAATGTGAAATATTTGAAGGTTTCGGATATTCCAAGCTACTTGCTCAGCCAAGGCCAATTCTGTTACTTTTTTATCCTTTTCCATCGTTGTTTGAGTTTAGATTTTATCTGGATTGTTTTAACCTCTAGGCGTTTTTATCTCATTCTCAGATTTACTAACGTCCGCAAACCTTGAATATCTCGGTTAATTCAAGGACTGTAACACTAGTACTCTACTTTTCTCTGCGTTTGACAGTTTTACGGTAGTTATATCCACCGTTGCTCTATTATTACAATTGTTTTGTAAATTTATTTAGAGAATGAGATATCTTAATATTCAAAGGTTGTTATAAATTTTGTTGAAGCTTTGTTTGAAGCAAACGTTATTTCAAATATACCTTTAATTGAAATTAATTGTACTGTTAGGTCATGTCTGCTTCCTTTGAGAATATTCTCCACTGAAAAATGCTCGGATGTATTTTGTTCTAAGTGGTGCTTCGTGACAAGTGGAATATTGAAATTTCAATAAAATATTAATTTTCCCTGGAAATTCCTTAAGTCTACTCCTTGACTTTTAAGTGTTAAGACGAAACGTTAAAATCAACAATTATTATTAGTACCTGAACTTATGTTTTTTACATTTCTGGTTTGATTGAATTCAAAAGTAAATTACGCCTTTGGTATTATTTACAATTCAGAAACGTCGGTGAAAGGTTTTTTTCTTAGATATCAGACAGTGACCAGTTTATTGTACTCGTAGTGACCAAATACTTTATTTATATCTTCGTTTATTCTCTTTAATCGTCAGATAATTAACCTGTATTAACAAAGTACGACCTTATCCTCAGAGCGGACGTGCGAGCGAACCTATCGCGCTGGGCGGCAGCGCACGGCGCGCGGCAGGGGGCGCGGTGGGTGAAGCGCATTAAGAGAGCGCGGCGCGCGGGGGCCGTGCTCTCGACGAAGGTCGTCGGGCCGGGGCGCCCTCGGGGTGGCTGCTGAATCGCGGACCGCGTCCCCCCGTCCCTTCCGGGAGCGGGGGCGGGGCGGGGGCGGGGCTATCGATTGGCTCATCCGGGCTCGGATCCGTACCTTCCCCTCCCTCACCCGGCCCCGCCCCCGCGGACCTCCTCGCCTTCGGGCACCGCGCGCTCCGGGATTTCCTCGAGCCGGGCACTCGTCCGACCGTCCGTCCGTCCGACCGACCGACCGACTGAGCGACCGGGCGACCGGCCGGCCGGCTTCCACGAACTCCACCCGCACTGCTTGCTCGCCCCGACCTGTCTCTGCCAGTCGCGTCTCCTCCGCCCTCCTCTCCGCTCTTCGGCGACGCGCTGCCGGCCGCGCTTGGGCCACGCCAGCTCTGAGATACCCTATCTCTGAGATGCAACGCGACTCTCTGGGCTCCCACGTTCCGTCTGTATTGACTTCTCCCGCTGCAGCTCGCCTAAATGTTTCTCTTTCTATCTACCTCGCTCAGAAGCTGGAAACTAGCTCCTCTATATTTACCGTGCTCCCGCGATAGGAAATGAAAGTAACATCGAACGCAGCTGACAAGTATATTTAACAGCTTTGAGTTCTCTAGTTTCTTAATTCATTGCAGTAAATTCAATGCATTAATGAAACAAAAATGTTTAAGAGAACTTCCCTAGTGAAATCGAAACAGCTTTCAATGAACGTTTCAAATTCTCGTGTTACGTTCAATATTCCAAGAGAACCACTACAAACTCGCATAGTAACACTTATCTAATGACAACTATAATAAAAGTGCTGACAGTTTGTATTTGTTTTGTAATAACTAATAAGGCTAAAAAAATCAATTTCAACTTGTTATTATAAAAACGTTTTGTGGTCGGGTAAAGACAAGGTAAGGAGTAGCTGAAAAAAAAGAAATAATAAATATTGTACTCATAGTGCTAGATGTAAATAATAATAATAATACTAATAATAATAATAATAATAATAATAAATTCATCATAGCAATAAGTACGGAATTAAAATTATGTAATATATCCTTAATAGTTAAAGATATTGCTTTGAAGGGGCGATCCTCTAAATGAAACTGTGTCAGCTTTCAAAAGAACTGAGTATAATTTTTCCTCCAAATTAATCCCATTTCTCACTAATACCAATATTGCTTGTGTTATACTTTCCCACACTTTTCGAGAGGACACTGCCACCTCGAAAAAACAAGGAATGCAAAGTAGTTGAAATATACCTGCGGACGATTGCAGTTGACATGTCGATTTCGATAACGCACGTCGACTTTCGTGTTAGGTCATCTACTTTTACTCCGTATTAAAAGAACCATCGTGTGTACACAGTACCTAAGTACACTTGAAGTAGAATCAAAGATCGAAGACAGACGACTGAGAAATTTTATGAATCAATTTCTATGATTAGTAATATAGAGCATTTCGTTTCTCGTAATAATTTTCTGCTTCCCTACAGTACATTAATTTTCCACGTTACATTTTCAAAAATTAATTTAAATTATGTGCTTTTCTGTTGCAGGTAAGTTGGTGCTTTATTCCAATTCTACAATCTCCGTTGTAACAGCAAAGGGGGTGAGTCTATGTATTCTATAAAGAGCTATTTTTCTGAATTTTTGGAAACAAGTGGCAAAATCATGCAATACTTACTATAAACCGAATGTAGTCTTCTCAATTCTTACATTGTATGAATATAGTATTGCAGCAGTCTTTTAAACTGAATAACTCAGCAAGATTTTTGTCCATTCAAAAGATGATGCTTTTGTAATTCATCGTAGCCCTTCTGCGGCATTATATGAGTCCATAATTCTATTGCGCATAGTTCTTTACGCAATCTCAATAACACCTAAATTTTATCTTTTCATAACGGTGACTTCTTTTCTTCACATTTGTTTTCGTCGTTTTCTCAAGGAGCCATTGTTTTGGGGAATTTTCTCTAGTCGATTCTGTCCATTGAAACAGGTCCTCAGGCGACGCGTTTCCGCAGTTGAGCTACTCTGAACGCGCTGTGACACTTCTGATAGATAATCGTTAGTGATGGGTGTCTACGATGTTGATTTAACACGGATAGTACCGAAGAAAGCTAGAACGAGTGACAGGAAACGGGAGGACCTCGAGAATACATGCCGTGAACCCGTTGTGTGCACCACAAATTCCACATGGATCGACCGGGATTTGAACTGCAGTAGCCAGAGGTGGGCGGTGAGCGGCGTGTCGCTTCGGAAGGTCGAGACGGTTCACAGAGCTGCCCTGAGCGCTGTCGGAAGCAGCCCAGCAACCTGCGTGCGCCGACTTCGCGCCCCCCCCTCTCCCACCCTTACAGCTTCCGCCGCCGCCACTCGCCTGAGAGGCCGCGCGCAGCGTAATGCGCGTTTACAGGCGGCTTAGAAGTTGGGCGCCTCTTCCGCGATAACCCCCGCGCCGGCGCCGCGCCGCTCGCTCGCGTCAGCTTCCGCCACCTCAGCGTTCTCTATTCGGCCCTCTCGGCCCGCTGCCGAGGACGGCCTTTACGTGGATGCTCGCTCTCGTCTTTTTGGGGTAGTCCTTGGCTCCTATGCAGTCTTAGTTCTTAGTGCCTTCCCCCCTCACAGTGTTAATCCTCACGGAATTTTACAGAAGTTCAGCATTCTGAAGAGCTCTATTCGTTTTTTTTCGTTTAGAGTACTTTTTGTTTGAGACTTCAAGGCTGTTCTGGAGAGAAGAAACTACATTAATGGGTTGTCTACTGAGAGATGTATGAAGACTCAATATATCGGCTGCCTTCACCTTTTCACTACAATTTCATGATGGAAATTAGCTTCATTTCAAGACATGGCTTCTTCTACAAAGTAGCTTTTCATGTGCTGTAAAAATGTTTGAGTATCAAAATCGATTGTTTATTTGAAGACGAAAATTGACACCACGCCCTAAATATAACCTGCTGTCATTGAACAATATTAGAGATTCTTGTACGTCTCTAATACGATGTAAAAAAAATGGAGCCATTAAGTCTTCACTCAAGCGGTCTTCACATCACATCCACTCTGCAGTCTTCGCCTGTAGACTCAACCCGAAACGTTGCGCAAATCTCCTGTCCAATTGCCCGTATTTTGAAGACGGAACGCTCTTTCCGACTCGACGCCCGCCCGCTTTCAACGTGCACCGCGTGCGTCTGTCCTACTGCATCACCCGCGGCGCCCTGCTGTCGCCGCGAACGCCTTCCTCGAACCCGGGCCCGCATCCGTTTTCCCATCCGTCCATCTCGCGAGCCTCCCGGCGGCGGCGCCTCGGACGACCATTGCGTCAGCATCCCTCAGGCGCCGCCCCCTCCCCGCGCTCCTGCCTCTCTCCTCCTCCTCTCCTCTGCTTCTCCCGCGGCCGACTAGAACGAGAGACAGACTGCGGCTGGTCCCGCGGGCCGTGTTTCTCTATTTTTCTCCGGGCGGCGTGCTCGCCCGCGCGCGCTCTGAAAATTTGAACAGCCTCCCCGGAGCCCGCGTCCTCCCGGAACACCGCCCGATTCCGGTGCCCCCCCACATCTCCCCCCGCCCGCCCGCCCGCCAGCCGCAGAGCGTCTCCGCCCACGCCCCCGCTGGCCCGAACGGTTTGGTTTAATCAACTCTTTTTATTCTGATGCCAAAGGGTATTATTAAAAAATCAATCCGTGCTCATGGGGATTAGTCGGTAGACTAGAAAGGAGCCAAATACTCAACTATTTTGAATAGTTAAGTCATTATAAGGAATAGTGGCTGTAACGGACGCGGATGAAGTTGGTAAACTAGGAGGTTTACTAGAAGTCGGTTTTTGTGTCTTTAATTGTTATCATAATAATAATTCCTTATAAGAAATAGTCTTACGAAATATTCTTATAAAACACTTCTCTGATAAGGGGCAATCATGCGCCGTATTCTCTTACAACTCATTTGTTTTGATTGTTCTTGACGGTCAGCGATCGGTAAAATTGTAAACGCGCCCAGTTTTTTTCATTCGAATTTTCAGATCCATTATATCGATACAAGAGAATTAAGAAAACAAATTTAACTTAATTGTTTATGGTTTTTCTCTAATCCATTTTTAATGCGTTCTTTCGGCGGATATACGGCGGGTATATAGGCGTATAATTGCAGTTTAAGTAACCAGTGACTTATTTCTGTCACTTGCTAATGAACAAAAACCGATTTATTATTAGTCTGAAATTTAGTTTAGGATTCTTTAGAAAAATATTACATAAAATAAGACACTCTTACTAGTGACTAGTGACTTAATCCTCCAGGTGGTGCACATTGGTGTCGCATAAACACACACAAATGCCTGTGCACATTACTTTATAACATGCGTAAATCTACAATAATAATTCACAATACATTACGTATTTTTTCTTTTATACAATGTCATTTTATATTTTGTTTTATATTTTCTTTGAATTTAAAAGTAGGGTATGCATTGCACTCTGCGCTTTATTGCACAGTTTAAAGTAATTTCTCTGTGGTACCGGACTAACTAAAGAAAAATCATTGTAATCAATTGTGTGTTCCAAGTACAGGGAGACATTTTTAACTTTGCTACGACACCAAAATGAAACGTGAAAGTGTTTTTTTGACTGTAATTAAATTATCGTTTATTCCCGAGTTTACGGTAACCCGCAACCAACCATCTGCTGATCAATAAACGATTACAGTTGTCCCTGATGAAATAGTTAATGTAGTATGAAGATTGTATGAAGGTCTCTTGGAGACAAGGAACGCCATCGTGCATTGAGTGTGGATGACTGTGCAACAAAGACGAGGGAGATGAAGCTGGAAATTAACGGAGATCGGTTTCGGTGACAGACAAAACTCTGTGACAAATGAAAGCAACCACGCGATGGGGCAAGTAGGATTAAGAACAGCGGACTGAGTTGTAGCAGTCAGACGTAGTTGACAGAATTGACACTGATGTCGGACGTGATAAGAGCCTACGAGAGCGGTGTCAGAATGACTCTTGGGTACTTTGGCTAGGCCTTCGGATAGCTCTACGGTATGACTAAGCTATACAGGGTCCCAGTTTCCTCTTTGCGCTGTTTGGAGGGAAGGAGAAATTCTCCCGTCATAAGAGTGAAAGAATATAGTAAGAATCCATTTGAATTGAAATGTAAGATTTTCTGGAAAAATAATGTGATAAGGTGACAGAATTTAATGGCACATCGTCCGGTTCAGAACATGGTCAGTCATTACTCGACAAGTATTGATCGTCTATACATTTATTTACTTTTTATTCTTATTAAACAAAAATCGTGTTATCGTGTTATTTGAAATGAGTCGCAAGTAGAATTCATATCGCAATTGTGTAATGTTGGATGTTGTGGGATGCAGTGGTTATCAAATAGACACGAGGATGAGTAATAAAAAAAGAAAATACTGAGTGAGCAAAGTCCACTAAACACACCACAAGATTCCTCGCAGTTTTATTTTTAGGCATCACATCACAATAGAATAAAAATCACTCTAAAAAATGCGAATAAAAAGAGAAGAAATAGCCTGACATTTCATATGGAGCAATTTGCACGGCATGTGACCGTTGGCAAAGGTAGCGAAGCAGCGGGCGGGGGCTGCCGGAACTGCGGGCCGAAGAGGGAGGGCAGTGGCGCAGCGCAGCCACTGAGCAACAGAGTGGGCGCCGCAGACAGCGGCCGTGGGGCCCGGGATGCCGACAGCGGCCGGCGCGGGGGCGGGGCGGTGGTGGGGCGGGAGCGGCAGTGGAACGCGGAACGGTCGTTGTCAACATTTGTAACGAGCCGTTACGGCATCCGCTGCCGATAGCAGTGCGTCGTCGGCTGTCGCGGCGATTTAGGAGGCGCGCCTCTGTCCGCTGCGGGAGATGGCCCGCGCCGCCTGTCGTATCGGGTCGTTCGTTTTCCCAGCCGGCGCGGCGCGGCGCGGCGCGGCGCGGCGCGGCGAGGCGATGCGATGCGTTACGCACCGAAGTCTTCGGAGAGAGCGGAGCCCACTCGTCCAATTTCTGGATCGGTGTCTGAAGGCGAGATGCATCCCGAACCGGATCTGTGGAGAAGCACTGCCTGAGTGAAGACTACGATGAAACTAACTTATTCCAGACGTGGTGTCCATTGTTTCCAATAATCTATTACATTATCAGCTACATTTTCAGAAAATAATTTTAATCTTTATAATAATAATAATAATAATAAATAATTATTATATAGTTCCAGAATTTGTGAATCTGTCCTATTTCATCACTTTTGGAGAATAAGTACTGAATGGAATGAAACAACATTTTTGAAATTTAGATATCGCTTATATCGCGTATATAGCATCAATCTGTTACAACTTTTCTACCACTCTTTTTTTATGTAATCACAAGGGTTCAGCTAGTCTGATGATTATTATTTCTAATATTAGAAATAATTTCCAACAGAATTTTCAAAAATCTCTGTGATAGAAAAAATACGTTTCCTTGTGTTTTCTTTTCATTCAAGTGGTAAATACATCATTATTGTTAACAAAAAGTCCCTTCGAGTTTTTCCATGTATTACTTGTCATGCATATCCCGGAAGTGAAAGTTTTCCCGCCCACCATCCCTGTGCATCTGTTACGTGTGTCAAGGGTTTTCTTAGGGCAGCTCAGTTCGCTGAATAGTTCGTGGAGTTAATGTGGAAATAACATTCGGTGTTGTTAGAATGTTGAATTCTCTTTAACTAATGAATGTATGAGTACGTGACCAATATTTTGCTTCCAAAATTATGGAGTTTTTAATTTTCAATATTTCATTTTAGTTGAACATGAAAATAAAAAAGCTCATAAAATAGATTGTGTGCTCATCATTGGTCATTAATTTGCAAATAATGTCAAAATATTTTTGTTTTAAATATAATTAATTTCATGTCATGTGCAATTTTTGTTGTGATTCACGAAATCAATTTGTTTCTCATTAAATATTTTTATAAAATATTTTGTTTGAAATGGACTAATCTAATAAATCATTCGTAGTAATTCACGCGTATGAAATGTTGTCTTCTTATCGTGTGAAATTATAGATTACTATCAAGCATGAAATTCCTGTTGAACGGAACAACGTGTCTTCTTGGTGTCGTTCCAACTATTTCTTGTACATTCTGCCTTCCGTAAGTAGCTTAAGAGGACATGTACAGAGAACATCGTCGTTGAATTTTGTATCCAACTCTGAGATGGTGTTACCTGTCAACGACACAGGAACCTGCCTACAACTTGTTCTCTTAAACTGTAATTTGCTAAAATATGGTAATTTGGAAAGCTTTTATAAGAGCAACCTCACTTAAGAATGATTGACTAGATTCCGCTAAATTTCTAATTTTTTATCTGAACCCGGCAACTGGTCACGAAAACTCTGAAGTTGGTATATACTGTATTCTGCCCTTTTAGTCAGTCGAGCAGTTAAAATGTTTGTTGATCATAAAAACTCACGCTGAAATTCAAAATCTGCAGCTGTAGCTGCAAATCGCATTTACATGAAAGAAAAAAGAAGTTATTTATATGTGATATATAATGTGACATAAAGGGTTATTCCTTTTGAAAGCAATATATGGCTGTCTAGTAAAACCAAATATAGGACGTAATATAATTTACATTGCTTTATACTTTCTTATGAACGTAGCTATTTTATTTTTAATGTGGAGACGGGAGATGCTATATTCACAGGATGAAGTTGTGTTGGGTTACAGAGCTCTGTCGCGAAAGGCGAAGCATCAAAAGCAGCGGCGACGGCGACGGCGCGGCGCGGCGCCGAGGGGGTGGGCTGCGAGGGCGGCGCGGACTTCTTGCTCTCTCTCGCGAGATTTCTTTAGCGCGCGCGGCAGCGAGTGGCGGGGCGGGGCGCGGCGGGGATCAAATTTGCCGCTTGTTGGGAAGTTGGCGGCAGTGGCGTGCGCGCTCGCGCCTCTCCCTCGGGGCGGCGAGTGCGGCGGAGCGCAGGCGGAGCGCAGGCGGCGGCTGATGGGGAAGAGCTGAAGGTCAAGAGGGGCGGTGCGAGAGGGAAATGCGCTGCCGAGAACAAGGGATGCGAGGGTTATGGAGAAAGTGATGAAAGCGATAGCGACCGGGAACGGATGGTGCCGGGGGATGGCGAAGAGCACAGGATGGGAACTTCGCCGAGAGAGGCGAAGGGATTGGGGAAGAGGGGGAGAAACTGTTAGGTGGCGTTAATGGCATAGACCAGTGAAACGGCTCGAGTGGTAGTTTTACGAGATAAGAGAAAAGGGAAGTGAAATGCAAGGTGGCGGTTGCGACGGGGGGCAGCGGCGAATGCGTGGACGTGATTGCAGCGAGGGAGCGCGACTTTTGATGGCCGCCGGGAGTAGACCGTAGGTGATGGCAGGGAAACGTGCGCCAACGCACCCAGGGACGCAAACTGAGGAGTCGCGAATAGACGATGGGGGCGAAGGAAACGGGGCCAATGGCTGCAGACACGATGCGACTTTTAGTACTGATCCGTCTCTCCGTAGCGCTGGAACATCTCGCTCTCTCTCGCCTAATGCCCTCACCGCCAACAAACCCGCTGACCCATCCCCGTCTCCGTTGTCCCGTCTCAGATCTCGAGGTTTCTCTCTCTCTCTGACATATACGCGTTGCCCATTGTGTCCGCTCCGTAGTCTCTTCTTTGACGTCCCCGCGAACATCCACGTCTTTGCCACCCAACCTCCGCCAGCGCTCCGTCCCCATGGCCATAAGTCCCGCCGTCGCCACCCACTTCCACCGCAGCCACCCTGTGCGCTTGGCCTCCCTCCGCCAGCGGCCACGCCCCTTTCCGACTCCCCGCCGTCGGCCACCGCGCGAGATTTTATGCGCGGCCGTGCGCCTCAGGCGCGACGCCGGGCCGAGCGCGGAGGTCACCGCAACCCGTGGGGACCGCGCGAGTTACCCGTTGGCCGACGCGGTTTGCCGTTGCCTCTGGCGCTCGGTGTCCTTTTGGCTGCGCCCGGGCGAACAAAGTGGCAACTGCATCACAAGCGCATCACAGGAGGATCGCGGGCGGAAATTCCAAATGCCGTAAGGATGATGTAAGATTGGACGTTTGAGTTAATGGAAATGATAAATGATCTCCATAAATTAGAGTATTTGCTTACGGTATACTTTACTAGATACTGAAATTTTAGCACTCCTAAAATCTTATGGTGTTTTTTTCTCATATAATGCCCTCTCTCCCTTACCTCACTCTCTCACTCACCTCACACCCTCACTCACCTAACACCCTCACTCACTCTCATTCTCTCACTCACTCTCATTCTCTCACTCACTCTCATTCTCTCACACGTACTTGCACGCACATACACACACATAATGAGCTCGTGGGAGAGATGACTTACTGTTTTGTTAAATATTGGAGGAAACATTAGTAATAGCAAAATAATGTGTTTTGTTCCCCGAAATTCGATGCAACAGAACGAAATTTTGTTTCAAAGTATGATGTAATAGAAATATAATACAACTAACTAATAAGAAGTTATATTTTATGTAATGAATTTGTTTCGTTGCATCCTGCGTATTCGTAAAATATCATCAATAACTTGCATCATTCTGTGTACAGCCATTGCACTTGCTGTACAAGGATTTTCTTTACAAGTCGCATCACGTAGCAGTAACGCGTGGGTTTGTGGTCTCGAAGATATCTCGGCGAGCTCGTGTCGCGCAACAAAACAACCATGTTTCTCCGCGCCGGTGCATTAACCTGCCGCGACATTGCAGTGAACTCTGGAGGCGGAGCAAGTAACGGTGTTTCTCGAGTGACAAACTGTACATCCTCCTCTTGACGCGAACGACCGTGTCAGAATTCTAGATTGTTTCGTGTGACTCGTTCCAGCTCATCGAACGCTATCCGAAGGGAGAATGAATCTGTTCGACATGTCGGTTGGAGAGCGGCCAGTATCATCTAACTTCCGACTTTTTCCACACGTATATCATTTTAAAATCCTCTCTGCGGTCCAAGTATTTGCCACAAAAGAAACATCTCTTCAAAAATAGTTTCTTGAATTTTTCGCCTTCGTCTGTAAATGTGAAACAGTAGTTGAAGTGGACTTTTTACATCTTTATTCATTACATCCAGAGCATCAGGTTCATAGAAAATTTTCTTTGTGATCTTCTGATTCTATTTAGTGCGTGGATCATAATTAAAAACAGAAGAAAATGATATTTTCTATATGTTTTAAAATACAGCAAATGTTCATTCACCTCTTTGAGAATTAAATTATAAATTCCGTGGTGGTAGCAGATGTAATTATGAATAAAAAGCAGAAGAAATAAATTCTCCTTTGAAAAGCAGGATTGTTTTCATTTGAATTCAGGCCCTACAAGGAATTGTGTTTATTTTCTTAGATTCCAGAAAAAAGCGTAAGTTTTCATCTTATGGTTCATCCGGATTGGGTACATTTAACAGTCCGTTAAATTGGAACATTGATGGGGATTGTACGTAGATCCAAATGTTAAAAAAATACTAAAGCATTCAGGAGGTCAAGTTGTTTCTCGGAAGAGCGTTTCGTGAGAGAGAGGTTGAAGATCGCTTCGCCCGAAGGAATCAATGCGTTTTTTCTTACGGTTTGTGGCCTCTTGTGCAGCAGGCCACCCTTCAGAGAAGCCCCTCGAGTCCCTTATCTATGCCTCCGAGCAAACATCGGCGAGATTTTATGTAGGACAGAAGAATGGATTCCGAGAAAGGAAAAGATGCTGCCGTAGGGGAATCAAAACGACTTTGAATGACCCGATAAGATGTTCCCAACACACATAATTGACTCTTGGGAGATTTACATCTGTTGGTTTCACGTACGAGTGAAGAGAGTTAAGTGGTATCATTCTTTAATTGTTAACTTTATCTCTGTATGTTGAAAGCTTTAATTTTAAATTCGCAAACATTTCTTTAACCATGAATAGCACATTGTAAAGACGTAAAGGACAAATAAAAGTAGCAATATTGTTTTTTTTTAAATTTGTTCACTGTACTTTTAATTAAGATTTTCTCATGCAAAATTACCCTATCAAGTGCATTTCATGCAGTAGGGAATATAATAAAAAAGGCCGAAAGTATTAAATAAGTATTATTAAAAAGGGTAGTTTCTCACGGAAGGATGAATAGCACATTGAAACCTTTATTACTTAAGTTGTTAAGTAGTTTATGCCTGATGACAAAAAATGTTTACTAGATATTTTAGTCATTTCTTACGTTTTCCCCTCATTTTTTAAAATCTTCTTTGTCTAAATCTTCTAATTTCATAAACTATTTGAAACGTCTCTGTCGAAAGTCAGCCAAGGGGACACATAAGAATGAGAAAAATAAAATGGAAAAAAAGGTGAACACAAAATCTCTAAAAGGTTTGACGGAGCGGATAGGACCCTTTTGCTGCATTTCGTAAATTCGTCCTTCGCGTGCGTCCCTCACAGTGGAGATCTCGAGCGGGCCGCCGTCTGTCACCGGCATTGCTCCACGCGGCGGCGTCTGACTTGGTCGCTGACATCGCCCCCCGCCGAACACGGCGCCCCCAGTCCCCGCCCACTCCGCCCCGCCCCTCCCGCCGCCGCCACCAAGGGCAAGCGTCACCTCGCGCCTCCCCGCCAAAGCCGGCCCCGCCCGCGCCCCCGCCAAGCAACCGGACGCCCGCCCTTTCCCCGCCGAGCAAGACAGCCCAAGCGCTCGCCGGGCGCGGATTAATAACGGCCGACGCGGGAGGCGGCGGAGTAATTCGCGCCCATCTAGGGCGGGGCGCGGGACGCGGGGGCGGCCGCGGCGCGGCGCGGCGGCGGCGCGGCGCGGCGCGGCGCGGCGGGTGTGCAGCGCGGCGGTGTGCGGCGGGGAGGGCGGAGCGGAGCGGGGCGGGGACATTAGCGGGCGGCAGTGACGTAGCAGCGCGGCGCCGGCCGGGTCAGCTGCCTTGCCCCCGCCCCCGCCGCCGGGGCCGTCCGTCAGCCTCCGGGTGGCGTTCTGGGCCCTGTAGCAGCGCGCCGCCAGGGCGGAGTTTACGGGGCTTGGGAGCCAGTCTAATAGAGCGCGATGCCCCCGTCTGCACCCGGCGTTTCCCGCTCGCCGCTACGAGCTGTGGCGGCTGCAGGGGCAGGCGGCACCAGACCGGGGGAAGCCCCCGCCAGTCAAGTTATATTGGCGTTAAAGCGATGTGCATCAATCGCTTATGTCGATGCAGATTAGTTCAGGTGTTAATTATAAATGGGTTCTACATGGTACTTTGTAGCATCACAGAATGAATAAGTCTCCATACTATTATTCTCTGGGGATATAATATTTGACTAATGTTATATGTTATTAACTCCATTAATTGAGAAAATATCGAGCATCTTTTGATCCTGGTCATCTTTGTAAAACTAAAACGCTTATTTACGAAGTGACCTAGTATTTCCAAGAAAAAGCTCTCCAGGAATGGAAAGTATTCACGTTGTCCATTATAGTTTAAAATGGATTCAACTATTTTCGAATACTGTTTAACATAGATAATATGCAATTTTGAAACACTGTATTTGGCAGAAAGATTGAGAAGTGTCTTAAGAATAAACTTATATTTTTTTGTAAATCAGGCAAACAAACAAAGAAGATTATATCATCTGAAATAATATTTATCAAAACTCGTCTTCAGTTGTCCATCAGCATGTACAGCATTTCCGATGAATGTATTAGATGTATGTGTTAGAACTTTCAAATACGTGAAGCATGATACTGCGTTTCCAAGCTCGAGTAGATTATGTCCAATAATCGTAAGGTATTCCTTTCACAAAAACGGGGGGAGAGGGAATAGTCGTCCGATGTAGTTTTGTGGAAAGCAGATTTCGGAAGTAGATATACAGCGAAATCTGTTGCAGTCATTGGATGACGATGGATGAGGATAAGTGAAGGGAAGAAAGGAATTATAAGGAAGCCAAATGGGATATTTTATGATTGTCGAATTTTAATTGTAGAAAAAAAGATTAAATAAGATAAATAATATTTGCATTATTCAATGAAAATCTCACGTGTTGGATACCTTCTGATTACTTGGGAAAGTGACCGGTTATGAGGCTGACTGTTAAGAGAATATAAGTGATCATTCAATTCTAGAAAAACGAGTCTGATATGGTGGAGTGTCCAGATCGATGAATTTCAATTAATTCTGTAAACTTCTCCATTACAAACGTTTAAATAATGTCAGTGAAGCAATTAATCGATTTCGTGTAGTTACTTTATTTTGATTGTAGTTCTGACATATATGAAAATTACAAAAACATGCTCTGAATACTCATATTTCGTAAATAGAACGAAGAAGTTACCATAATACACTAGCGCTCTCAATCAAAAAAGGTTTGGTCACTGTCTGTTTTTAATTCAAATGACATGCATTGAGGCGTAGAATAAATCACTATATATGTGCTCTGAAAGTTTATTGGACCATGCCTATCCACTGACATAGTAATGTACTTCTGATGTTTTATGTGTGTTCTCGTTTTGAGTTTTCCGTTTACTGTTCTACTTTCGGGATGGATGGATAATGTAAGTTACTGAAAATATAATACTTGCTGTTTGTAAGAGTATAAAACCGGAATATTACTTCGTGGCAAAGTTACGAAAGCAGTGTGTTTTATGAAACTTTTATCAGATTGGAACGCATCACATCCTTTCTTTGAATGTAAAAGGACTTTGTAGTGTTAATGCAATGCAAATTGAATGTCACATCGAAGAATAAAAACATTCAGATCGTAATCATAAATACTATGTCAGTATATTCGTACCTTGCTTTATTACAAGCTCTTAATAATATTGTAGTATCAGCATGTTAATTTGCCCAAACTGTTAATATGCAAATAAACTAATATTGATGCTTTTAGTCAAAATACCTATACTGTTCCATTAGCATACATTATCATGATCCCATCCTATGAACATGCAAACCTCGAAATTCTTTCTTTCTTCTCGTTATGGGCGCACAGCAGTGACCGTTCCATCCAGATTGCCGTTAATGTATTCTGTCCGGAGACTCACCGGTACAGTTTGTCATTGAATATCGTTCGTCGGACGTCTGTACCCGAATTTTAAAAAGGTAGCCAAACAAGGGCGCCCCGCAGAATGCCAGCTCCCTCGGAATATTCAATACTGCCAGGGAAATATTCGCATACACAATTCCGCTTGGACGAATATTTGTTCCTCTCGCGAGACTTCCTGTCGACGAGGCAGAGGCGATGAAGTAAACGGGACCTGATTTTCCGCCTGTTGGAAAAGTTTCTGTTGAATTACTGTTGGTTTCAGAACGAAGAGGAAAATATTTGAATGTATTTGAAGGAAAAGATGAAATTATTTTATAATGTTTCCTTTATCGCAAACAGGAAGAGCACGAAACAAAACAGAACTCATTAAGAATGCCTAGTACTTATTCTACTATTATGTGTTGCATATTCACAAAGTTATGCCTGTAATATCCTTTCTAGTGTGCTAAACGTTGTTTAAATTATTATAGTTATTTTTTAACAGGCGTTGTTTTCGGAGGGGGTATCTTTGTCAACTTTTGGACCGTCAACTTTTCTCGTACGTTATGAACTTTTGAATCCAGGTATTTTGATGTCAGCGTTATTATTTTCCTGATTTAAAATTGTGGGGGTGAAAGTTGCCATATACCTTCTTGTTTAATTCAGAACGTTGTTTTTGTTGTTGCGCCGATTAGGCGTGCAGATGTTCCAATGTGTGAGGTTGAGATAGCTTTGTGCGACAGATGAAAGTGCAACATTTTCGCTTGCAGATAATTTTAGAGTAATTTAAAAGTGTAGCACTGCATTGATGAATAATACAATTAACTACTATAAACATGTGTTAACAAAGAAGAACTAATAAATTATATGGAATATGTTGTAAAGGTATCACTACAGTACTTGTAAAATATACCTCCCTTTACCTAACATGCGGGACCAGAGGTATTTAGCACCAAGTATCACAGACTTCATAAGATGCGCATCGTTTTGAAAGAGGGGAAGGCATAAGACCTCATTGAATAACTTAGTGGCATCCTCCTCTACTTATCACATACACGTTTTTCTGAGAGTTATGTTCATCACGTTTTACTCCATTAGCGTGAATGCGTGCCCTGGGCCTGAAACGCCTCTCCTCGTCTTCGGAATACTTCGCGGCGCACTTACAACATTTTTACCTCCGGTAATTAGTTGTTCTTGAGCGCTGCGCCGCCGACCTGGGGCGGAATCCACGCAGCGTTTCTCGCTCCTCTCTCCGCGAGATACCCCGCTTTAAACGAACGTGGAAGTTGGAATCCAGGACTTTGCACCTCCGGAGGTAAGCTCCTTAGGGCTCGAACTATCGCCGCCCGAGCAATAACAATAAATATATTAATAACCCTGTTTTACGTATTCCGGCGCCGCGCCGCTCTCCGTCCGCACTATCGCCCGGCCCGCATCTCCGCCGCGGCCACCAGGGGCGCTGCAGGCGCTGGGCCGAACGCGCCCGGCTCCACGGGGTCCCCGCTAATTGGGCACGGGGGGAAATATTTTTATTTCGACGCCCGGCGATCGGCGGCGCGGCCCAATTAGAGGCGGTGGCTCCGCAGGCGCAGGCGCTGCAGCAGCTGCAGCAGCAGCAGCAGCGGCGCGTTGGGCGGTGGCGACGGGAGAGAGGGGTGGCGGTGTGAATAGTTCTGGGTTCAAACGAGCTAGTTCAGTGAAGGGCATAGCGGGTGACGCATTATAATGCACTCTGGTTTATAACACAAAACTGTTTATGTCTTGAATTTGAGGTGAAGATATACTCGTAAGTTTATTAATGAATATTTTACCGAGTTATTTAGGGGATAGTCTCCCATATTGTTTTAAGGATGAAGTATAAATCGTCGAAATTCTCATGAAACAATGATATACACAATGATATCTTGTTACTGTGCCGATACGTGTCAAATTAGATACTGAATAGTATACATTGAATATTCTAAATTGAATGAATTGAGTGTGTGAAAATATTTGAGAGCCATGTTCACAATTCACAATTCCATACATTTCGTAACAAGTCAAAAAAGTGATATTTCTCAGTGAGTAGCTTATTTATTCCTAGACAGATGCTGGGATTTGTATCGGAGTAAATTGTATGCCTAAGATGTATATTGTTCATGCTGAAAAGCGACGTAAAAATAAATTAATAATATATAATTTGAGACACTACCTCTAAACAGTAAAAGTAAATTACTCGAATAAGTTGTGTAGATTTATTGCCTTAGAAGAATTCTAAAAATTCATTTTGAATTTTACGTTGCAATAATATTGTAATGCAATAATATTATCATCATTTTCTGTTAGTGAATGTTCATGCTTCTCGTAATTTAACTGTTATAAAAAGTTTTAGGAAATGTTCCATACATTATGACGAACTCTGTTCATAAAATTATAATGAACAGAGGGGTTTTAACTAATCCCTTTTTAACGTTTTCTCAATAACTTCACTTCCATTTCAAACTCCTCTGTTGCTCGTTGAATTCATTTATATATTTTACGTGTTTTCGTGTCTTAGCAATCGTACAACGTCACCAATTGGTCCCGCTGCTTCCACTTGCACCTTCCGGTTTGCTGGAAGAGGGACTGAGCCTTCGACGGTGTCTTGAGGTGTGAAGCCTCTCAGGCTCTTCACCCTCCGGCGCGCTCATTCAGCGATCCCGAATTTCAGGATTAGTGAAAGGACGCTCTAATTAACGCTGGAGTTTGGTGTTATTAAAAATAATTTAATAGCTGGCGGTCGCCGCGCCGCGCAGCGCCGCATGTCGCCTGGCGGTAGCCAGTGAAAATTTCGGTCGCCTGAATGCAACGCTCCTCCAGGTAGAAGGCACAGGGGTGGGGCAGAGCGGGTTTTTTGGAGGGCTTGGCTTCACTTGTGCCTCGAGGGAGAAGGGGCTGCTGGGGTAATTTGCCCCATGTACCTTCTTAACAAGGGTCTAATTAGGGAATTTGGAAAAATAAATTAAGGAATTTAATATTTCTATTCTTTTATTACTCTCATCTACACAAGGTTCTTAGCGACTAATAATTATTTCACTTTAATACTAGCACAATATTCAATAAAGTGTTATTAGAAATTTATTAAATTAGATTATAGTAAACATAAGAGTCGTGACTTACATTTCAGTATCTGAAAGAAGGACTTTAAATATCAAAAACTAGCAAAGTTACAGAATTAAAACAATGAAATGCTTGACAACAAAAGATAACATTATTTCAGACTTTTCTTTGTCAATTATATACCATGAAAATTAGTATATTCTTTTTCACTCTCTAAGATACCGTGGGTTTTCTTAAAGCACCTGGAACTATGTGGTTGGCCTTTATTCGCTGTACTAAGGGCAAGTTTTATTAAAATACTAAGATTAACATTGTAATGGGAAGAAATAAGTAGTTCTAATCATGATAACAGAACTTGTGTAATAAATTGTAACGGCCTTCCATTTTGTGTATTGGAGTATCTACACTTGGTTCCTCTGTGACATGATTATATCGGAGATTATTGCAACTTTGAAGCACTGTCTCACCTTCTTTGGATTCTTTTGCGTCATCAATATTTATTACAAGTACTGATATTTGTCTCGTGGTCATCCAATGTTCAGTGCAATTTAAACTTCAATTAATATCATGTCCTGGAGTATCATTTTTGATCATCATCTTTCCGTTAGAAAATATTTTTCTTGTTTTTTCCCAAGATGTGTGCTGTGAAATAAGTTCGAACACCTCAAGAATGGAGAGCTAAATGCTCAAATTATAGGTAACACAAGACTTTTCCAACGCTTCTTCTTTCGTGCCTTTGCTTCATTATGCCCATCTCAGTGGTAGATTTGTCTGGTTTGCTTTCTTTCTTTAATTCGCATCCTCTAATTCTCACTATAAAACGCATTTAAGATTTATTGCATAGTTTTTGCCATGTCTCTGTAATTTAACATCTTTATCCATTGTCAATACCATAATTATTTTTTCACATCTTTCATTTTACTAGTTCCTGCCCCGAACGAAAACATATTCCACGCTGAAGTAAATATGCAAAGCTGTTATTAATATTTCTATTCGAAAGCAATGTAAAGTCAGATAGCTTACTAATTGTGTCATGAAAATGACACAACTAACCAGGTGTGGATTCAAGTTATATAATAGGAAAACGTGGAACATAGTTGTGAGCAGATATACATTGAGGGAACTTAGTATTAAAGTGAATGTTTTGTTTGTCTGTACTTTCATATACATTTTAATTGTTTGAAGGGATAATTGTGAAGTTGAAATATATTTAATGTTTGCATTTTTGTTGCGCCATTTACCTAGCGTTCTAGGAGGTCCTTTCAGAGCGCCGGGGTCACGACACGGCTCCGGGCCTGTAGAAAGAAACGGGGACGTGAATGCGCGACGGCGTGGTGGTAGCTGGACGGACGAGCCGTTAATTGGAGTGGCCCAGCGCCCTCCCGAAAAACGCGGTCGCCCCTCGCTCTTGGTCTTCGCCCTCTGCGTCGTCCCGCCCGGCCCTATCCCGCCCCGCCTCGCCCTGCGCGAATTGCCGCGCCGCACGCGACCACTCGCCCTCCGCCGCCTCCAGTCTTGACCTCCCCTGACCCTCGTGTCGCAGACGCGGGCTGAAGGGTGTCGGACTGCCTGGTCGCACCGACATTTTCACCGTCCGAAGAATTTGAAAATAAAATCAGTATTCCGATCTTCCTATCCCCACACAATTCCAGTGTGTGGATGTGCATTAAAATGCCCTGTCTCTCAGAAGTTGTAAATGATTCACTGAAAATGAATGGTGAATTTTCTCAATAACGTCATTTTCTGAATAACGTCATTAGTATACATCTCATTTTCTCAATTACGTCATTAGTATACATCTCTCGGAATTATTATATAGAACTGAAATAACTTGTGTGTGTGTCGTATTTGTGGTTTATTTTTGTTAGGATTTCATGACATATAGTTTTAAAGACAATACGTTATTGAGAAATACGTTGAAAGGTAAAACAAAAAAAGATAAATTGGAGAAGAAAAAAAATAATGATCATAGATCGAAGGAATGCACGAAGAGAACTCTAATGACGCTAATGAGTGGAAAATCACTAATGCTGAAAATGTCGGGCCGAAATAGGATCTGGAGCAAGAGTATAGAAACGGAAACCGAGAGATGCAAACAAGCGGGAAGGGAATTAAGCAAAATAGGAAAAAAAGCCGAGCGAGACAGACGAACTAAGAATACTCAACCGACCACGCTCCGCGTCACCAAGACTCCCGTACCCGGGAAAGACGCCCACCCTCTCATTAGCAACCCCTCGAAATTCCCAAATTCCAGCAAACGCGGAACGAAGGAAGGAGGGCTGCAAGTCAGTCGACCCGCGGATTTCCACAAATTGGGCCCTGTTTACAGCGCGCGGGGACCTCAGACGCCAGTCATTTCCAAAGCCGTGGCGCTCCGCCCGCTCACCACGCCCATTCGGACAGGGCGCTGCCCTATCGCAGCACGTCTCTGCTGAGGACGACGTACCCCGCCAGCGAGAGCCCTTCAGCGACGTGCCCAGGCCTCGTCTCCGCTCCGTATTCCCGTCACCGTTGTCCCCTAGGCGTTATCGCGAAGGATCTTGATCTTTGTGCGTATCTGTCCTCGGGGGCCCTCCGCCTCATTTCGTCTTTTCTTATCAGCGCCGCCAAACGAGAAAATAAGCCGGAGGAGCGAGGAAAAAGCTTTGGGGCGGGGCGGGGCGGGGCGGGGCGGGGCGGGGCGGGGCGGGGCGGGACGAGGCGCGCTCGTGCTGCCCCTTGTCGGGACTTCTTGCCTGCGGCGCTGGCGCCGGAGGAGGCCAGGGCGTCTTCGTCCGCGCTGGAGCACTACGCTGTCCTCCCCGCGTCGGCGTCACGTGCTCCGCGCGACGCGGTGTGGCGCTCTCCCGGGGCGGCCTGCTAATTGGGCGGGGATATTGAACGCGCACGCCGCGGCCAGCTTTTCAACTTCTCGACAGGGCTCTGCCCCACGCTCTGCACCTTTCTTTCTTTGGCGCTGCTCTTCTCTTTCGGCTCTTGCTTTGTGTCTGCCTCCTTACTTGGGTCTGCCCCCTTGCTTGTGTATGCCCCCCTTTCTGTGTCTGCCCCTTGCTTGTGTCTGCCCCCTTTGCTTGTCTCTCCTTCTATCTGCATTTTGCTTATCTTACCTCTCTATTGACGCTTGTCTCTCGCTTCTTTCTGTTCTCTGCACTTCATCTTCCTTACTTCGACTCTATTCTTTCTTGCCTCTTCCGTATCTATTCCATAACCTGCTTCTTTGCCACTTCACCTGATTATCTGGGATTCTCCCTTTTTTAATTCTTTACTTTCACACTGACGGCTATTTTATCCCTACAGAAACTCAAGATTGTATTACTACTGTAACCGGTTGCCTCAGCTGTTCTTCCTATTTATTTTTCTTTTTGTCACACTACAACTTTATTCGCTTTCAATCACGTACCGTTTTTTTTTTTCCTTCCTGTTTTTCTTCCTTTAATGACAATCGTGGTTTTCTAATAATGAATGCACTTTGAACCATATTCTAGTTCCTGTGTGCTTCTTTGGGTTTATATTCATGTATGCTGTTCCAACTTTGCAACAATTTTTAATCCCGCTAATTAGCATTACCGGTTCGTAACAATGTGCTTTCATCAACATAAAAAAGTTTCATTAACCCTCGAATAATAAAACTGAGACAAAATTGTAATTTTGAAATGAAGCGACGTAAAGAAATAGTTTTGGGGTTCATTAACTTCAAATGTAAAAGGTAAATTAAATTATTTTACAAAAGTTAAAGATGTTTGTGTATTTTGTAAAGCAGTAAGTAATAAAATATCTATCGTTATTTATTTCAATCTTAACTTCAGCGTATTGCATTTTCACATACCACCTTTTCCTGGTTATGAACAGCCCTCTCCTAACTAAGCTCAATTTCTCTCTGCCCCGCTTGCTCCTTTTGTCCCTCAGCGTTCGGCGCTCCCCGCCAGTGCGCATTCAGCGCCACTTTCCCGTCTCTCTTTGTGGGCCCTCGAACGTGCATTACATGCGCGCAAAAAGAAAGTGGCCTCCAGCGCCGTGCGCGCCTCGGGCGGGTGAAGGGTAAGGCCTTGTCGACTTTAGCGCAGGTCGGCCGGCGGGTCGACCGGCGAAACATGCTCCGGGGATTAGGGCGCACATCGCCGAGCGCCCCGCCCGCATCCTCCCCGCCACGCTCCACGCTCGTTTCTCTTCACTGCTGCTCGTGGTGATCCGTTCATGTTAGCTTTGGGGCCGGAAATCTGGTCGTTTTTTTGTAGCGGCGCGAATTCGATCTCTTGGAAAAGCCCTTGAGATTTACTTTTCCATGGAACAATCCTCTAAGTGTAGTGCCCTTGATATATTATAATATTGGATTGGTAAGTAACCTATTCGAGGAAAACATTTTATTGTTTATTATTTTAAAACTGGATATGTGTTGGAAATATTGCAGAGGCCCAATTACTTAATCTGAAAGATGTTTACTTTTTAACGACACAAACCCACGGAAACGTTGGAATTGTAGCTGAATGTCCTAAGCGCCAAATCTAATGCTGCTTATATCACATCGTGAAAATCACTATTTGCTTTGTATTATTTTGAATGAATCGAATCGAACAGAATTGATTGCAGACAAAATTGGAAAGGAGAGATATTAGTTCACAATGTAAATGCAACGCCAAATTTCTTAACCGACATAATATGTTTACTGCTCTTTATCGCAATACATTTATTGAACGGATTCGTATAGCAATCAACAGTGAACACTTATTTCAACTACAACAATTTCCATTAATCATATGGTATTTGTTATCATTTTCTCATGGGAAGTGGAGATTTTCTTTGCACACCTGAGGTCGGCGGGAAGCCTTTTGGAGCTGCGACGGAGAACGCTCCGGTGGCCGGCGGGTGGGTGGCGGGCAGGAGATCGACTCCTCGGCTGGGGCGCTAGCGGCGGCGGCGATAAGCGCGCTCTGGGAGCGACGCCGGTCGATAGCTAGCGCGTTATCGCCGTATGGGCGGCGCCGTATGGCGGCGCCGTATGGCCCCGCGCCCCGGCTCCTTCAGCGCCCGCCTGCCCACCAAATAACCGCGCCGCCTGCCCCCGCCCCGCGCGCGCGCCCCGTGCACGCCACTGCTTGCTCGCTTCGCTCGCTCGCCTCGTCCTGCCCATCCCAGCGTTCTGACCGCCCCGCTCAGACACGCCGCTCCCCACCGTGAGGCTCCATCCACCCCGTTCATCGAAACTATTCTCCTCGCCCAGCTCGTCCGTCTCGGCCCGATCCTCCCCATCCTCCTACTTCTGCCTTATATGCGTTCATCCACTCGCCCGCTCGTTTTTCCTTGCCCTGCGCAATTCCTTCCGCCTCATTCAGACGCGCCTTCCCGCCTCTACGTTCTCCACTTTCTCTTCCCTCTTCCCCATCCGCTTGCCGTAGCGCCTTCGTTTCTACTGCCCCGCGTCTCCCATCAGCTCCTGATCTCCTATACTACTTCCATCTCCGCTACCGTTCTCGCTCAAGCCCGCCCCCAGCTCCGCAGCCGTTCCACCTGCGCTCAGCCAGCCGCGCTCTCCCGCCGCCGGGCCAGCCGGCGCGACTGCGCGAGAGAGACGCGCGACGCGCGGCTGCGGCGTCCCCTTGTGCCGATAGTCGCCACACCCCGTCAGCCCCGTGATTTCCTTGGCTTTGGCCAAGCCGCTTCCATATGAGCAGCGACGGAACGAGCCGTGAGTTCCGGCCTGGTGCGCGGCGCGCTCTGGGTTCGATCGATGCGGAGGACTGAATTTTTCGATGTTCTGTCAGGAGGAGATAGGACGGTGTCTGAACTTAGACTCCGATTTAAATGTAAGTGTCCCTTCCAGGGTCACGAGCTGGATGGAGACGGGAACACTCGTAAATCTCTTCTCAACAACAACAAACGGAG
>BOPP01000008.1:13282758-13295933 GCA_017312745.1 Gryllus bimaculatus
ATTATTATTATTATTATTATTATTATTATTATTATTATTACTTCTTATATAATATTACGAGTATTATTTTTAATTGTAAACGCTGTGTAAATACCCTCCCGAAATGTTTGAAATTTTTATTTGAATTTTAAAAAAAAGTCAATTGATGACTAATCTGAAAATTTCTACTCAGCATTGTGTACATTTCGTATTCATAAGTGGTGGAGTTCTTACGAAACACTTGCATGGCTTTACGTGACACGCAACGGACGCGACTTGATCCTAAACCCAGCGCTGCACGTGTGCTGCGCGAGGTCGTGTGGACGAGTGCGGGACATGGCCGCGGCGGCGACCTGTCGGCACAACTGGCCCCCCAGCGGCACCACCGCCGCGCTATCGGGTTGCCCGTGTATCCGGGCGTGGTCACCCTCCGTGGGTGGTGGCCCTGCCGCCGCGGAAGAGCAGGGCCCGCTGCGCGACACTAGAGCAGCCGCGGCCGATCAGACCTCGGACGTTCAGAACCGCTGTTAACAGGACGCGCCTGAGCCCCGGCTCGCGACCAATACCGCCTTCTGTTAGGAACGCCGCCTGCTGATTGGAAGGGTTGAAAGGAAAAAAAAAGATATAGAAAAAACTGGAATATCAGATAATGGATGGTCGACATAAGAAATGGTGCTGTTAATAATTACGGATGGAAAAAGTAATATAGTATGTAATTAAAGGGAACGTTCAAAAAGAAGAGATAGTTTGAAATCGCGTCATTGTATGTGTATACTGGGGAATTACTGCTACATGCCGCTGTCGGAATTTTTCGGTGGATTGGGACCTTCATTATCTTCACAAAACGTTATATATATATTTCATCTTAAATCAAACTCACATTTTCTGGCTTGGGATAACTATGGATAGGTCGTGAATTTGATGAATGTACAAATTGACGATTAACAATACTGGCTTTTTAATTTCAAAATGTATGGTGCGTATATGAAGTGCTTGGTGATATTCGTTGGTTGCGACGCACCAATTTCGAAACAACTGTCCTTTTCGAAAGAAAATGCCCAGAGCTAATGAAACTGGCACCCCATCTGGATATTTCAGTACCTTAATTAGAATAACTATTTCTACATGTATCTCCTTTGTTTATTGTCGTTTACTCAGTGTCGTCCATTTCGCTGCCTTAGAAATGACGAAAACAAATTAATTTAAAACTTGCTTCAATTTAGTGATGCATGAATATGACAGGGACATCTGGTAAATCCTTTCTCTTTCAAATTAAATGAAAAATAAATGTACTAACTTATTATAGGAGAAGATTTTGCATGCCTGAATGTAATTTAACGAAATTTATGACATTAATTTTTAGACACATTTTATGATCCTGCAGTCGGATATGTATTTGTTTTGAAGTAATTTCACAAGGGATTACGTGCAAACTTTGAAGTAGAAATGACTGATTTCGTAACGAACAAAAAGTACGTTGAGTTTCATTTCCATTTCGTCGAGAAAACTTTGCAAAGTCTAACGAGCGAGTTCCCAGAGTGATTCATCGCAGAATAAACTAATCGTCATAATTTGCTTTCATTTGCGAATCGCTCAATTTCGAGTTTAGTTAGAAAGCGTTATCGACTTGTTTCCTTGCAATCCTATAGCTTGTTTACCGCATTTGGTCATCACCAGACTTTTCTCATTATAAAGCGATGAAAAAGTTTCAGTGATGTTTCTATGACTCAAATGAAGCAATATAATAGTTTTAATAGATATATCTGTGCGAAGGAAGTTCCGAAAGCACGAACGACGTTGCGGCATTAAACTGCCATTTTATGGTGGAACATTTATTGATGTTTTCTTTGGAAGTAAAATCTTCCCTTGGGACGGTAATAACTATATGCCAATGATGTAGAGTCTTCCGTGCCTTTTTATTTCTGGACTGTTTCCAAAAATATGCTCGTTTTAATAAAGCTCATTTTTCCATCGCTGTAAATAAATTGTTCGAGCTACATCACCACCTGGAATGTATATGTACGTTTTGTAACATTTTCACTTTCTAATATTAATTCATTTTCAGAATCCATTATTAGTGTAATTGCTTTTAATAACACTTATTTATAGTATAAGTATAATAAGTTTGGAAAACTTTAATGTTAAACTACCTGTGGACTTGACAAATGAGTTCACTCTCTGGAGACTGATAAACCAGAGGGGTAAACATATTGTCGTTTTTTGCTGAATTTGTGACATCTTTCAGCACAATACTGGTTTATAATCCTGCCTCTGTTGAAAATGTCTTATTTACTTCATATTTTGGTCGTATTATAACCGGAGAATTCACTTCTGCGGAAATGAAATGGCACACTTGATTTTGTGGTCAGCGGAAGTGCTATATAGAAGTGCTGAAACTGCATGTGAAGCTTTTACTGCTATCCTTATTGGAATATCTCTCACAAACGTCAATTTAAAACAGTTTCTCGAACTACAGTGCAGGAGAAAATGCAAACTGAACTGTGTGTTCGTGGACTTCCTTCCCAAGGGAAAAGAGAGATGAATAATTTGGAACCTAGATTTCAGTTCTGATATTGAGACTTTAATCAAAATGATGAAGTATCAAAGGAGGTGAGACAGTCAATTTTTACACCAAACAAGGACGTGGAAGAAAACTGTAAATAAATAAATTTGAAGTGAATTGTGAAGATTTTCTGGATATAAATGTATTGACTTAAAATATTGTTAATATTTTCTACAGAAAGTAAATTTGACATTCGCACTTTGAGTTAGTACCTTGTTCATTTTCGTGAAGATCTGGAAGAGATAGTGTATCCCAGGTCATTATTTTTAATCTATTCCGTGTCATGATGGGAAAGATCAAGGCAATTCACAATGATAAGGTCAAATTCTTTGAAGGTATGATATTCAGATTTAAATAAAGATCTTCTGAATTTTCAATCTATTCACCACGGTTACTATAACTTACCGATATCTGAAGTTGAAAGTGAAAGAGATGGAATTGAAGATGAGCAAAATTTTACAATACTTAGACTTTCCTGTGCAAATTTTAAAAATTGTTTTACATTGGAATGGTAAGTCTACAATTCCTTTTTCTTCTAAAAGGAAAGCGTCATTTTCACATTATCGCTGAGGAAGATTTTTATAATGCAAATCATTACTACAAAAGAAACCAAAGTTATAGGCGTGTACTTAATTCAATGTTGTTGTTTATAGGATTTATGGAGGATTTTAAAATTTAAAATTGCTCTTCTGAAAAATGTAATTTCGACGTTGAATTATGCTTTCCTACTTTCTTCTATGATGTGTAAATGATGTAATTACAATTTTTTTGCAGATTTTCTGAAAATATTTTATTGTAGTACTATTACAAAGAGTTGCTATATTTGTTATGAAGAGTTCATTTTCGTGCATGTCGATTCTTTCGTTTCAAATCTGAAAGCGGCCGGAGGGTTCCCTTATATTTAAGAGCGTGTCGCGTGTGGGTTGTCTGCGACTGTACCCTATTCGAAGGTCGCCTTTGTTGCGTGGCGGGGTCAACGCTCCGTAGTCGTAGATGGCGGTGGCCCCGCGCGGGAGCGGCGTGGGATGAAGACGTAAGTCGTGTAGCAGGCGGCGCGGAGATACGCACGGCCACCGATATCGCATGCGATGGCTGGTTCGTGCGTGCCTCCCCAGCCCCTGCGCTCCGCCAGTCTCCGACGCTGCCCTCGCCACCCTCTGCGTCGCACCGGGAGAACCGTCCTGTGGAGTCACCGCTTCATGCACCCACTGATTCTGTATGCTCGCCTTACTATACCATTTGCATCTTGCAGCCGTTCTCTCTGAACCGTCACTTCTCTCATTGTCGTGCTGTATTTTTGTACCTTCTTTGATGGTTTTCCGTAGCCTTCTTTTTGACTCCTGCGATTCCTTTTGCTTTCGTCACGTCTGCTTCTTTTTCATTTCTCACTGACACCTTCCGACGTCTCTCGACCCGCTTTGATTTTCTTTTACTTGGCTATCCGTTCTTACTCTAAAGTTATCGCTCACTGTCGCTCTACCGGCATCCTCTCATCCCGCGCTCACTTGTCAACGTCTCCCTCTCTCGTCACCTCTTCCATCATTGCGTCTTCCGACTCTTTTGTTTTTCTGATCTCTAGTAGCCATATTCAACCTTTGAACTATTCTTTCTCCTGAGTTGTAGTTACCCGAGTCATTAACCTTTACTTCTTCAACTATTGTCTCCCTTTTCACTTATTCTCATCTATATTTCCTCTTAACTCCTAACCATTCAGCGCCTTCATTCATATTTCCTAGAGTTCATTTCTTCACCTGTGCTTCCGTATCGTCTCTATTCATGCTATGACTCGCCTACACTTCTTCGCCCATTTCTTTTACAATTCCGTTGCTTTGCTTTTGCGAATCAATCTCAACTACGCCGCCTTGAGCTCTTCGCTCCAGAGTATTGTCATTGCCGCAGCCAGCGCCGCCCCTCCCACGCCTTTGCCTACTTGGCCTCCCTCACGGGCCCAGCTCCGCCCTTCGCCGCCGCCGCCGCCGCCTTCGGCGCTCGCGCCCGCGCCCGCGCCAGCCGCCCAAGTGAAATATCGCGCGGCCGGCGGCCGAGAGCGTTTCCGTGTCGACCGCCGCCGGAATTCTTGAGATAATCCGCGCCAGGTAGCTGCAGCCGGAGCAGCAGCAGCACCTCCCGCCCGCGCTCGCCCCGCGCCTACATTCCTCCGGGAGTGATTCACGGCCGCCACCTCCGGCCCCGGATCTTTCTGTCGCTTGTTAGCCGCGGGTTCCGGCGCGCGCGCCCCCCTCGCGCCAACCGGTCGAGGGCCAGCGACGGCGCAGTGACGGACGGGGCGCGAGATTGCCCGAGTGCAAGGCGCCCGCTTTTTTTTTCCGCTCTTCGCTTAAAAGAAGCTTCTGGCAGTTGTTTTCGATTTCGTTCGAGAAAGTGGGTTGCAATGGAAGGGTATTCGAATATATTGATATTTTGATTGGGAGTAAGTTCGACGGTAGTTAGTCCGATTTTCTGTCTAAATCTCTCTCTCCCGCCTCGCTTATTTGGATTGTGTTTTTGGATTGTGGCTAACAGTCGCATATAACCAATCCACATTACTCAGATAGCCACACCTTAATATAAATGATAAAATCGAATCTAATTCTTATTTACATATCGTCATAAACCAAAAAATACTATATATTGAAAATGGGGTAGATCTATTATATTTTATTACTGGCATAAAAATAACGAATAAAGATACCTACAAGCGTGGTTAACAAAGTTTGAAAGCTAGAAAATGTCACTCCCTAATAAATAATCGAAAACTTATATGCATCAATTTGATATTTTAGAATTTCTGGTGAAGTACCAACCTCACTCTACTCGTGAGCAAAATGAGAGCTCACCAAAATGTCTGTGCAGTGAAGCTACATGCATAACCAGAAGCAAAAAGGCTTAGTATTTGCATAATGCTTCTAGGGAAATTTGTCGAAAAATCTGATCGTGATAAGGGTCATTGAATAAAAATATAGTATGAAGTGTAATACTTATTACACACACATTTAGTCTTTTAGAAATATGCAATACCAATGGTAACTAATGCATTTTCATAATTATTAAATTAAACACTATTTTTATTTTTACATATTTCCCAGTATAGTCTCTAAGAAACGATTGTGGATCATTAGTACGATTGTAGTTTACTTAAACTTGTGTATAGATTTTAATTTTTTACTGCCATCAGTGACATTAAATGGTTTCATCAATAATTGGAAGCATTATAATTAAGAAACCATTACCATGTTGTGTCTTTGACCTTCTTCAACTATACTAAACAATGAGGAAAGAGGAAGCATTACATCGATTAAAAATTATAGTACATTATATAATTAATAACAATTAGATTTTAAACTAATTAGTGTGTTAATTTTCATGATCAACTTTAAAAAATCAATGTGTGTAGCTTATTTGTATCATTTTACCCATTACTTATGGGAGAGACGCTTAATTTTAATAGCTCCTAGAAATTGAAAACTCGCGAAAGGAGGCAGGAAAAAACGTATTTTTCATTTCATTATTGGAAAAAAATTATTCGCAATTGATACTTCAAAATACTTGAACAGAGAACTTGTGGTTCAATGAATGTTGTCGATGAGTTGTGGCGTAGAATTAATTTTCAAATTTGACAACTGGAATTTCGCTTTTCAAGTTGGTTTCTTTTTACCCCTTTACCGCTACGCGTAACAATAACGGCACTTTTTATTCCTGCAGGGCAACAAATGAAGTACCGACACCGTGCCTTTGGGCGATGCAAAACAGAACTTTCAGAATCGCGTTATTGGGAAATTTCCACGTACCTAATTTATGTCAAAGAGGCATTATACTCATATGAATTTAACGGTAAATTAATCTTCGTATTTTATGGTAAACGGTGCTGCGGGAGTGAGATATTCCTTTAATTACCATCTGCATTTTTGGTGTGTGTTTTTCGGCCGCGCATATTCATTCGAGTACCGGGGGGAATAAATGTTATGGTATGGCGCTTCGCAGTGTGTATGGTTATAGGTACGATGTCCGGACATAACGTGTCCGGTATTATTGGTATTAGGACATTTGCATTTTAAATATTTATCGGCGACCGCGCGATTTCGCATGCGACGTGCGAACGGGCGCGCCGCCGGCGGCTGGCGGCCAGCGATACGGTTCGCGGAACCGACTCCCGCCGCCCGTTCACGCCGCTGCGCCCAGCTCCGTGGGGATGGGATGGGGATGGGGGTGGGAATGCGGTGGATGGGAGCGGAAGAATCGCTGGCCTCTGGCCCTGGCGCCCCCGCGAGGCACACCTTTTAGATACGTGTTACTGAGATTGGGTTGTGGAACCGATGAACGTGGCGTTTGAATGATTACGAACCGGAGTACGTTTGTTATACTCATTGGTTGATTATTTCAACTTTTCGTTTGGCTTGCGGCTTTACCCTACTCCTGAGCAATTATTATTTGGTGAATGACGGTGCGGATGCATGGGATGGGTGATGGTGTGTAACGTGTCGCGGAACCCTTTTCGTTACTATTGACAAAACTACATGCAACATCTACAAATAAAACGAGAACGTCTGGATTGTGTGATAGAACCACTAGTTCTATTCCTGGTCGTTTGGGCGACGTGGTATTCAATAATGTTTTTCAAATCTCGAGGACATATCCTCGGAAGGGGGAGGTAACCACCTGAATGTTGGATTAGGGAATCCGTTAAATAAACGTTTTAGTGGCTCATAAGCCTTTCGGTCTATTCTCTTGAAAGCTCGTAAATGTTTAATTTCTCTAATAAATAGTCTGGTACATTCAAAATAAAGGAACATTTGAAGAAATGTTTAATATACCTTTTACTGAAACACCGGAGTTTCACGGTTGTTTTTCCAAGACTCCGCTCTCGGGTTCTCGCTGGTTTTGATTTGAAATCACATTGACATTGAGACGAAGCGTTCGAAGCATCAAGGAATTGCATCATAATGCGGAGCTCTGACACGAACCACCAACATGCAGATCTTCCAAGCAAAGTTCAAAAAGGACGCATTCTTCCTTTTGAGTTGGCTGCAGTGATTGTAGAAAAGTATTTGATCCAAATTATATTTCATAAATGAATATGAATGCATTTTTCATGAATTTATAATTTAGTTCATTTAAAAAAATTGGAATTCAATTCATAAACAATTATTCACATAATTTTAACTGCGCATGCGGTGTGGCCCATTATTAGTTTATGTTTACTGGTGTGTTGCCTGATTTAACATTTTTTATATTTTGCTCCAAATTTGTACTTGCATTCTCAACTCAAATTCACTTAACTTCGAAAATGTATTTCATCGTAATTACAGGGTATTGCTGTTCGATAATTTCAAAATATAAATTGCCATTTATGAAGAAGCATTACCTCGTTTCCAATTGAAGATAACTTGCCTGTATTCTAGTTTCAGTGCCCATGAAATGTATGCCATTATGCAATGTTTCGTTGGAAACAAACGATGGTGATAATACGAGGACGGAAATTACATGGAAGTAACACAGTCCGCGATAAGAGCGATCAGATAAGCGCTCGTAATGATCTTTGTCATAGCTTTCATAAGATTCCGTCAGAAAAGGGCGTTTTGTCTTCGCGTGTAATTAAATTCCCACGATTCCTTACAGTATTTTGATTGTGAGCTTATTTCATTGCGTATTAATTTTAATTATGTTGGATGGGGTGTTGGCTTGCTTTTTTTTCACGTGGAAGTTAATACTTAAAGATAGTTAAACGTGAAAGATAAAATAATATTGAAAATATTGATTTTTAATATTCTTTCTTTTTGGTAACTTGCACTTCAATGGTCAATATTTACTTGTAATATTTTATTCAAACCCTTTTCAAATATCTTGCATTGCAGAGAAATATCTTTTCCTTTTTAATTAAAATATAATTAATATGAATCGAGTACTAAGATGACGTCATTGCTGGCGCATCTCTCCCTTCTGGGTTTGCCATTACTAGTCGTCAACGGGTGGGTCACTCCCTGCTGCGGTGACGTCATTTATAGAGGGTCCCTAACAACATTGTGAAGCATTGAGTTGCCATTATTTCTGAGAATACAGTGTTTAACTGCCCTTCGCACGTTACTAAAAGAACATTTGAGTGCTGAGAACAGAATTACCTCATAATTTCAGAAGTGTCGCATACTGATAGCTAGCAAATGTTACAACAGTTAGCAGGAGTAATTGATTAATTTAGCGACCACGTCATTGGCTATGTTAGGGTAGAATTAGAAGCGTCCGTAGAAAGGGGGGGGGTGAGGGTGACGAACCGGGCACATGCCAAAACAGACTGCATTTTTTTAAAAGCAAACTAAATGGGAGGCGACATTCTGCTGCTATTTTGATCTTGGAAAGGTCGATTGTGTTTACCACTTTTAACAATTATTTTTCATGTTAAAATCATGTTTATGGTAATTCCCCTAAGTGCCGCAAACCTTCAGAAATTCTTTTTAATTGCAAACCTTCAGAAATTCTTTTTAATTTCGCTCTCTCTCTCTCTCTCTCTCTCTCTCTCTCTCTCTCTCTCTCTCTCTTCTCCCTGTCTTTATTTCTCTCACTCTCACTTTCTTTTCTCTATCTTACTTTCTTTTTTCTCTCACTTTATTTTTTCTCTCTTTCTTTATTTTCTTTCTCTCTCTCTCTTTCTCTTTCTTTTTTTCTTTCTTTCTTTCTGTGTCTCTCCTTAGCGTTTTCCACAAGGTTTTAAAGCATGCCAGTGATCAATCAGAACCATGTGAACATGTCAGGCAATTTTGTTTCAACAAACGGATTATAAAGTGTATGTTTCCTTGTCAATAAGTTTTGGACATTTTTAGTACTAATATAGTGCAAATATTCCACACAGCATTGAATTCATAATTTCATAACCTACAAGCGCCCCATGTGCAAGTGCGGTCGAGCACATCAAATATAAAAATAGAAAAGAAAATGTGTGAATTTTGAAATATTGATGCGCATAAATGTTTTGATTTTCGGCCAGCTCCCCTCGCAGCAAAACGCTCGCCCATTCTTTAGGCTCAAAGCTGAAACCGTAGTGTCAAACAGGCGAGGCTCCCGACCACGCATTCGAATTTCGGAAACGACATTTAAAAGGGCGCGGAGGCCCGTTCCGGCAGCTGCGTCACGCCCTTTGCCACCTCCCCCTCCACTCGCGCCCCTTCCCGCGTTTCTTACAATCTGTCATGTCGGATTAGGCGCGCACCGGGGCGGGGCGCAAAATGCGTAGATCGGCACGCGAGGTGGGGGGCGGGGCGATGAGCGCGGGGATGCGCGGGCGCTGGGGTGCCAAGGGGGGAGGCGAAGCGGTGTGACGCCCGGGGAGCTGAGCGCTCAGAAACAAGCGCTGCGCTCTCTCATTTTCTTTTTCTTTCTTTTTCATGTGCGACCCATTGTGCGTATGTTGTGTGTGCATGGGCATCGGTTCATGTGTGTGCATGGGCATATGTTTGTGTGTGTGGCATGGGCATATGTTTGTGTGTGTGCATAGGGCATATGTTGTGTGTGTGCAATGGGCGTAAGGTTTGTGTGTGCTGCATGGGGTAGGTTTGTGTGTGTGCATGGGCGGTCAGGTTTGTGTGTGTGCATGGGCGTAGGTTTGTGTGTGTGCATGGGCGTAGGTTTGTGTGTGGCATGGGCGTAGGTTTGTGTGTGTGCATGGGCGTGGTGTTGTGTGTGTGCATGGGCGTTGGTCGTGTGTGTGTGTTGCAGGGACGTGGTGTTGTATGTGTGTGGGCGTGGGTGCGATATGTGTGTGGGCGTGTGGCGTATGTGTGTGGGCGTGTGCGTATAGTGTGTGGGGTGTGCGTATGTGTGTGGGCGTGTGCGTATGTGTGTGGGGCGTGTGGGTATGTGTGTGGGGCGTGTCGTTGTGTGGGGCGTGTGCGATGTGTGTGGGCGTGTGCGTATTGTGTGCGTGTGCGTATGTGTTGGGTGGAGCGTATGTGTTGGGCCGTGAGCGTATGTTGTATGGGGTGAGCGTATGTGTATGGGCGTGGGAGCGTATGTCAGTACACTGGGCGTGTAGCGTAATGTGTATGGGGCGTGAGCGTATGTTGTATGGGCGTGTGCGTAATGTGTATGGGCGGTGTGCATATGTTGTTATGGGGTGTGCGTACTCGTTGAACAGAAGGGAGCAAGCAAGGCATGACACACGGACCAAGCCTGGCCACAGGGCTTCTCAGGATTGCACGTAAATATAATTACCCTTTGTTGACTAACCACATCAACTCTAAAACAGGGGGCCTCGTGAGCTGCGCAGTTCTCAGAAGTGTGGGTGGTAGGTCAACAGGGTAGTGGCCACGGAGCTGCGCTTTGTCAGGTTTGTCTAGAGGGTAGTTGCTACCGCCAGGTGGTCACGATTGAGGCACACGGGGGGTGTGGCGGGCGGTAATGCCTGGGCGCTGGATGGCGGCGGGCGCCGCCCAATGCGCGGGGGCACACATCCGCAGGACACGCGGGGCGGTCAGCCCATTTACAGCTGTCGCTGACAGTCCAACAACCTTAGCCCTGCCGCTCGGACCTGACGGGCACGCTCGCGCGGCCGACAAGGGGGGCTGTCGCGGTCGCAGCGGCGTGCTCATGCGCGGCGACTGGGCTTCACGGGGCCCATCCAAGGCCGTAACGGGGGGCTGGCGGGGGGTTCGGCGCGGTGGTGTGGTCGCGGTCGCGGGAAGAGGGACGTCCGACGCACATTGGGACTGCGTTTGGCCTCAGCTCCGATCCGGCGCACAAGCGGTTCGGATGGAGTAGGCCGACATAACGCTTCACCCCTGCCTATTCCAGCGAGCGTACCGCGGCCGCACCCGGCCCACACGCACCATTACCTTCGCCGGCTGTGCTCTCCGCGCCGGGCGTCCACATGCGGCACCGGCCCTGACGCAGCACCGCCTGCTTTCTGCATCGGAGAGCTTGCCAGGCACGAACGCGGGGCGATTGGGATTGGCGGTGGCGGCGAGGTAAATGGCTTATACGGCCCTCACACTTCAGCAGTGGTGCGCAAACGGACGAGCGATTTTGCTCCGCTCTACTGTTAATTTCAGATCGGCAAACGGATTGTAATGGATTTTTCTTTTTCTGGGGACCTCCGTAAAGCTCGTATTTCGAAAGTTCGTGATGGTACTAATTTTGTTCACATGCTTAGAAGTACGGGCTGACCGAAAGGCCAGTATATCTCCTTGCGGATCAATTTACTCAATGCGATTCCAGGCGAGTTCATAGCCGACATTTATAACGCCGCATGGTAATTTTGGGTGATTAATCGTTTACCGCCTGAAGGTTGTTTGGCATGTGCTACTTTCGCGGTGCAAACCCTGGCTCTGTCACACACTACTTTTTACGGCTCAGCGTCTAAGGGGACAGGTTAGGCTAACACTCGCATAGTAACCAAAAACACAGACACCACACAACTTCCCTTTTCGTTCATTTTCATTTGTTGGTCCCATCTTTCTCTTGGATAACACGGGCACTACTCATTCGCCCTATTTGGTGACGTTGTTGTTTTATTAACAATGCGATCAGCTCACAATGACAGAAATTGTTTCATAGCGCATCACGCCAACGACAGTTGGGGCATATGTTTACAGCTAATTTTTAGTCTCCGCGCTGTACCTCTACTCCCTGTGACAATACGACAAACTTCGCTCAAGTCTACTTCACGCCAACACACATCACAACGCCCAATCAGGCAGAGCAGCTTCGGGCTATCAGCCTCTCACCTGCGTATTTTTTGCTGGAAACCAGATTGTTTCAGCACCTGGCCACCACTTCGCGCATGGCTTAGTTATCCCGGCCGTACGGGTGTGGGTGTGTATATGTATGTGTACCTGTGTATTTTGTATATGTGTGTTAAGTGGTGTAATGTACGCTGTAACAGCCTACGAAGCCAAAGTTTGCCACTGTGTAATCTACAAGCTGTACTGTGCCCATGCTACTGAGTATACTACATACATAAGAAACCGTCATGGTATATCATCTGTGCTCCAATTGGGCAAACACTCAATACATATCCAATTTCACATACGGGTGCAATGGGCATATAATCCATATGCGTGCCTAATCTCCAAACGTATTGACGTGAACACAATTGTGACGAATAAAATACTAGATGCATAATTTTTTTTCCATGAGCATTAGTTTAGACAATTATATGCATGCATGAACAGCACAGACTCTCAGGAAGCTACTAATTAGAGCTGCATTTATATGTTTTTATAATTAGTTATGTTTTTGTTTCAAAGTCGGTAACCATTACTTCCTGGCAAGATGGGCGCTTACATTAATATGATTTTTTTAGGAATATGAGCTTGGCAGTGTGTAAGCCGCTTTCATGGCTCCACTAGTCTTACTTAAAATTTCACATGCACCCAACATACACAAGGTATATAGATGGGAATATCTCGTTATGTTAAGTAGACTCTAATATCAGCTGATATTCTCTGTAATTCATTCTAATATCATTGATATTGTAATTTGAATCCAAATTTAATATATAGTGATATCATAAAGGGATTAGTCGTTGTAGGTTAAAGTTCAGTACGGAGGTAGGGCGACAGTCCAGATACCCGCCACCACGATATTTTACGGGAGGAGGGAGTGAACACGGAACTACTACGTTATATGAAAAATTCCCAGTCCATAA
>BOPP01000008.1:13299864-13314300 GCA_017312745.1 Gryllus bimaculatus
TGCAATTAATGGACCACTGCATTATTAAAGGAACACTGCAAGATGCGCGACGGGCCAGCCGCAGGCGGAACTGCTATGCGGATTGTAGGGCGTAATCAATGTTTCATGTTGTCTTATGTTACCTGGCTATTTTTACATATTGTTAGTATTTTTCTATGTACTGGTAGTTTCTGTGTCAATAATGTATACGAAGTTAAATAAATTTGTACTCTTGTAGAGCTCTTAATTTAATTTACCATGAACTCTGAAAAAAGTAATTCTTTGCAAAAATATCACCGTGTATTAAATGGTTCCATCATGTTTAACCACTAAATTTTAGCTTCTTTATTTGTAATCAGCTTTTATTAGGATTGTAAAATGACAAAAACGACAAAATATTTGTGGGAATGATGTATTCACAGCTTTCAAACGAGGCTGTAAATACGAAGCTTTACAGCTGTTTCCCAGATTTTAAACCTGATTTTACAATAATTTTAATAAATATATCTACCAAATAATTAAGAACCCAAAAACGCGCATCTTAATGGTATTATAATCATTGTTTTTATAAAACGTGCCGCCAATAATTTAATTTTCAAATTAATCCTCTTTGATAGCTTCATTGCTAACTGCGCTTTTGGTAGCAATCAGTTTCGTTTTTATGTTTTCGTTTTAGTTCAGGAGGGAAAATATCTTCATATTGCAATATTTAACCTTTAAAGTCGTACAAATCGCAAAGGGCGAAATCAATTTTAAGATATCACTTTAGAGTGAATCACATATTTTTAATAATTAAGAATGATTTTTACAAAATAAATATTTCCTTATTTGTTGGGTTACAGTTCTTAAATAGTTTAATTGTTTCCGTCATATGTGATGAAAAAATGTTTATTTTATTGAAGTTCATTAAATGACCATCATAGTCCTAGGTTCATAACCGCTGCTTACAAAAAAACAACAACAACAACAAAAAAACGTTTTGAAATGTTTGTCGTAATGAATTAAATTGTAATTAATTGCTGTCATTTTCATTTTAGATAAGTTTTTTTTACCAATATTAATGAAAGTAATCGTTCCGAAATAATTACGTGTTTACATATCAGTTATATTATTAGCATTTATTGTTCCGTGTTACTACTTTACCAGAAAAAACGCATATTACCGAAATTGAAATTGGAACAGAAAGCAGGGGGTTGATGTCTGACACACTTTTACAATGAAATTACTCTCCCGGACAAATATTTCCGCTCCGAGTTTTATTGCAAACGAAACAATTTACCTGCAAACCGATAACCTCCGATGGCAGAGAGTTTGCGAGCCACCCGCGGCGGCTGACCGCCGAAATCTCCGGTGTCCTCCGCACCCGCCTCGCTCAGCCGCGCCGAATGCAAACAAATGCCGGACGAGAAGCGCGTGCGGCCCACCGGCCTATTGCCGAGCCGCGCATTTTCAACGCGTGCCGACGGCAGCCGGTCGAACGCCCGAGATAAAACCCGGGGCAGCCGGATAAACTAGCTGACAAACAAATTCGCGACGCGCAGCGCGCGTCCGCCCCAGCAGGTGCAATCACGTGGACGCGTGCCCGCCCTTGTTTCCCGACCGGTGGTGGCGGCGGCGGAGGCGGCGGCGGCTCGCAAAGCGAAACAGAATGCGACCCGCACCTCGTGTGCAGCCCTCGGTTCTCTTCTGTTCCACCGATCCTCGGCCATCGCTAATACGTTCGTCCCCCTGTGCCGGCCCCTATGCCTGCTTTTGGCACTTCGTTGCTCTTTCGCTGCCCCCCCCCCTCCCCCGTTGGGGCTATTACATCATGTTCGGCTACTTCCCGCCATCGTTTTCTCTTTCCTCTATCGCGACAACCGATCCCCAGCGTCCGCCGCCTCTCCACCCCGGCTACCAGCACTAGATTCGAGCGCGAGATGGGGTGTGGCAGGGGTGAATCTCTTTTATCTGATGGAGCGTGATATGAATGAAGAAAACAGCGCGTTTGTTTTGTTTGCTATCCTTTCAATTAAATTCTAAATTTCTGTGGCTTTTAACTAAACAATCTGAATTGGCGAAACTGTTGAGACATATGTATTTTTTTTCACGAAGCTGGGACAATATTTGAATCTGTTACTGTGACCTGCGAGTTTGATGTCATCTATACCTCCAGTAGGATTTGAAATAGGTTAAAAGCTACTGTGGATCGAACATTAATGACGTCATGATGTTTCGGTTCAGCTTTTCCCCATATCTTGTTTTATATTTTTTTTGAACCCTGGCAGCAAAATTTCAAGGTTAATATTTTCGTAACTCGCTTCTTTTTCCTGTTTTTACCGTCAAAGATTAAGCATTGTTTCGTGAATACAATGATAACCAAAACTTCGGTCTAAAAAATGTGATTTATTTTCTTTTCACTTTCAGTGCATATAGCTGTCAGCGTCAGTCTTGTAAGTGTAAGTGTAAGTTGCGTTGCGACCAAGAAGTGGGTTAATTATTAACCGTGGCGAAGTTCTTCTCCCACTTGTCTCATTCTGTGACAAATATAGTGTTGTCGTCAATCCCATCACGTCTTTTACACACAAAATCTATACTCGATGACATTTTAATTTACGTACTTAGTGCATTTTTCAAAACACAGTAAGACATCTCATACCTGCTAATAACGCGCAGTGTCTATAAATACATATAAACCTTATTGTAAAAAAGGTTAATTAATAATCAAATAAGTAAACGTTCAGATTCATGTGACATTACGTTATCCATTGAGCTACCCGAGGGTACCCTACCTGAAGTAGCGACGTAGAGGGGCAGTGCGATGGGTCGTGGTTCGATGTTGGCTACAGGCAGAAAGGTTAAGTGACCTTAAACCTTTATATTGCAATTTGAGACTGTTTCCAATTCCTGTATTTTGCAAACCGTGTTTTTAGTACTGATATACAAAAGTTGGTGTTGGCCTGGTCACGCGTTTCACCGCAGAAATCTTTACACCATTCTTAGGCCACTTACTTTCTGTAACGTATTTTTCGCAGCGAACCCTGCTTCCTCACTACGTCTCTACCCCGCGTTTTGCGGAAGGTTTCGTAATATACTCGCCTTGCACATTATCACTGTCCGGTGTACGGCGGCTTTCCGCATCGTCCTCGGGCAATGCCATGAATATAAACTGTGTGCCTCACACACGTGTCCATTAGATTATCCTCTCCGCTGCTTCTCCTACAACGCATTCCCCTTGGTCCTCGCGGCCTCCCTCTTCGCTGCAACGGCTGCCCATGGCCACCGTTGGCGCAGCCGCTTCAAAGCGCGCCTCGCCCGCGCCCTCGCCCCGGCCCGCCCCGCCCGCGACGCGCCCATGCCCTAAGAGCGCGCCGTCCAGAGCAAATAATTCCCGCCCCGCGTTTAACAACTCGCTGGCCATCCTGACTTACTAAATTATGAACATGCATAATTCGGCGCGCGAGGAGGTAGCGGAGAGAAGCGCCACGCTTTGACCGCGGACCGTGAGCGAACCGTCGGCCGGTTCCGAGCCGACTGTGCCCTCACCCCACCCTCACAGCCGCCCTCATCGTAGCCTCACTGCGGCCTTCGCCTCCTCTCGTCTTCGCCCTCAAAGCGTCCTCATCGCCTCCCTCATCGCCTCCCTCACCGTGGCCTCAACGCTGCCTCACGCTGCCATCACCGCTGCCTCGACCGCTGCCCCTCACGGCTGCCCTCAACGTGCCTCACCGCTGCCTCACCGCTGCCTCAACCGATGCCCTCACGCTGCCTCACCGCTGCCCTACGCTCCCTCCCGCTGCCCTCACCCTGCCTTCACCGCTGCTCTCACCGTGCCTCCTCTCGGCTCTCCTTCCTCTCTTCTCCGCCCTCGCCACCGCAACTAGCCGTTAGTCTATTTTCCAAGCATACCCTGGCGCCTCCCCACCCCCTTACCCACATATAACCTCCGCTTCTTCGTTTTCTCTTCTTCATTGCTCCTCGATCCGCCACCGACATGTTCCCTGTTCCTCTGTCTCCAATTTCTATTGCTGTCCAAGCTGCCTATGGAATGGATATCCAGGCTCGCTTGACGCTCATTCCCTTCTCTAAATTTCAATGGCGCATTTGCCAAACACTTAGACGGAAATTCCCTACGCATTACAATAGAGATCAATTATGTATGTTCGTTTTCACTCATTTCCAACCTAATTACTTCTCAAAATAAATGATGCCAGGGTATAGTTCTTATCATCCTTCAAACGTCCGATTCTGCGCACTCTCATTTCCCTAGTGGAGAGAATGTAAAGTTGAGATATGAAGAACGTGATGGTGTCTATGACCACTTCTCATTAGTAGAGGTTTATGCTTGAACCGCTGAGCACTCGTAGCTTAGTAGAGTAAAGCAATTCGCTTCAATTTAAACATGTATTTGGTTTGGTAATTCTTGATTGCTTATATCGGTTAATTTTCGTGACGTCAGTCTAGTAACTCGAACACAAAATTCTTCTGCCTGAAACATATGAGATGTACAGTTTGTGATAGTATTCACTTATGATTTTCGGCTTTTTACTAGAAAACTTTTTTTTAAGACAACACGATACTCCAAAGTTTAATCGCAATGTTATTCTAATTAAAATGGTAATGCGTTTTCTTGTGTTTCGATTAGCAGCTTTATACCTACAATATGCATATTAAAGTATAGGATAATTTCATGATTTTGAGGTCCTTTCTTTCACTCAAAAGCGTATCAATACTACCAAAAGGTTAAGTCATTGCGCGTGAATTGTACTAAAAAAGCAATGAGTCCGAACACAGCGACTACTACTACAAATCCCAAGAGAAACACATTCGAAAGAACGACAGAGGGAGCTTGTTGAATGCTCATGACATCCCTAATAACAAGGGTAGTACGTCCAGAATGTGACCCCGAAGGTTACAACTTTGAGTCGTCACACTGTTCTCACAGCATTTTTATATTCAAGCAACCACCGCACTGTGATGTGAACAAATGTGTGTGGATTTCTTATGTAAACGAATGTACACACTTGGTTATTAATACTGGAAGCCGCTACTCCACCACTGAGACGAGCGTGTTTCTGTCTGGCTTCTTCCTTCTCGTGTCACCACTCACTGGGCCTGGAGAAGCAGGGCGAGGCGGGAGAAGATGAATAAGGAGACTCACAGTAAGTAATGAGTCGGGTGCTGCGTTGATATTAGGATACTCGTTAATGCGGCTTCCTGTAACGGCCTCAGCAAGGTTATTAGTCCATCTCTTTAGAACGAATTTGATAAATATACGTGCATCAGCTTCAACATGGAAGCGACATTAATCCTCCGTCTTGCTCGTTTTGGAATCATTTGCGTAAACCTCGATTTCATCTAATCTGACGTACGGAATTTTGACAGTGTCCATTTAACTCCTACCACTTCCTTGCTTCCTACATCAAAATCCGCTCGCTGGTGATATTCATTTGATTTTGAGCGAGTTTTCCTACTTGGGTTGCTGCTTTGTCTGACAGTCTGTACTGGTATCTCGCATTTTTGGGTTTTTGCAATGAGCTACCGATAGAGCCCACGTTGCGGGGAAGTATACCCGAATTGAATTACGATGAACGGAAGTAGTAAATCATAATACATACATGATGAAACGTTCGGTTGCGTGAGTAAGATCTATTTATCATTACTGATCTTATATTCGTAACAACAAGGTCACTCTGGGCTGCGAGACACACAACGTAGCTCTATGGCGAAGTTAAATGTTCACTTTGCGGTAGCAATAGATATTTTCAGTAACATCGTGCGATCAGTGTTTTGCACTAGTTATTTTTTTTGTGATTTGAATTCGGTTTCTTTCAAGGAACAGGCCACGTAGTTTTTATCTAATCGATTACACAATTCATCATCCGAAGTACTGCTGCGCAACCATGTCAGGATTTTAATTATTCGAAATCCAGCAACATAAGAGGATCTCCTTTCTTCAATTCCAAAATTCTTCACGACTCTGCATTTCAATCACTCTCGAACTTCGCGATCAGGAGAGTCGTTCCTCTCGGATCTAATCATTTCTTTCCGAAGTTGGCTTCCTCTTAATCTCGAGCTCATAAAAAAGCGTGACATATTCGTACGACCTTTCGGAACTCTGCCTTCGAATACGACTTCTGATTTAATACTCACTATCAATTGCTTGCGAGTTGCGCCCTTAGTATGGCACAGTACATGATGTCATTTTACTCAGTGTCCGTTTCACCAAAAATTCATTGTCGTCACGTTTCTTTCCGGGATCGAGGCGGTCGCTTTTGAGCTGTGGGCAGGCTTCTTGCTTTCCATTCCTCCCCTTCACCAATTCGGACATGGGCGCCTTTTCTTCCTCCTCCCCCTTTCACCGCTCATCTCACCACACTTTCGCCTCCATTCCTATGGCAGACCTCCCCTTCCTTCCCGTTTTCGCAACGCACTCTGGCTCTTCCGTCCTCCCCGCTATTCCGATCCTCTACTCACCCGCACACATCCCCAACCCGCATCACCGCACGCAACCAACTTCCTCTCCCCCCATCGCTTATCACCTCTCCCTTCTCTCTCAGCCCTCCCCTCAAACTCCACTCACCGCCCCCTTACCTTCCGCTACTCCCTCTCTCCCTACTCACTTCTCCCCGCCTCCTTTCCGCCCCGAAAAATTCTCGTTCCCGTTCCCTCCCCGCCTCTTCCTCGCATCAGGCTGGCGCGCTCTGTTGTTATCGTCCTGCGTGCGAGGGAAAGGGGCGAGTGTGGGGTGGGGTGGTGGGGTCAGGATGTCGTTGCGTTAATGTTTCGCTGCCCCTGGCGAAACTGCACGGTGCATTTCGTTAGCCCATTCCTTTTTTTTTCGAATGAAATGTTTGTTCGCACGCTTTAAATTATTTTTTGGATTTTCGCTTCAGCGCGTCTCCGTCCACGACACAGTTCAGCCGGCGAAGTCGTTCAAAAAGGGTGCGCTAATAAAACACCTAACAGGCACGTAAAGCGTCGTTCGAGCAAATTACCTGAGGGTTATTTTTAAAGGGACGGTATTAATGGTCCTGACCTTCGTTGGGTATATTTTCATTCAGCAACCATTTTTTTTGACATGGATTGCAATGTTTCTAGCTCGTAATAAATGGCCCAATTTTCTTCAGTAAGGATTCATAGTGATTTTAGGCTTAAGTAAACATATTGTGAATTTTTCAGTGTGGTTTTCCAATCGATTGTTGCAACTGTCAGATTGCTTTCAATTTTATACACCGTGTTAGACAAGAACAGAAAAAATATTGAATATACATAATGGTTGTTCCGAATTAAATAGTTAAAAATAGGTATCATATTTCTATCACGTGCTGCAGTTTTTTTAATGGTTTAAATATTGGTTTTCGATCTGGATATTTTCTTCGCAAAGTATAATAATATGAAATATATGTGAACTTTCAAACCCTGTAACTCTACGAGAAATTCGCAGTTTTATAGGTGCACTTGTCGCGCTTGCATTGATAAGAATTTATTATAAGCTTGCAATAATTAACGTCCATCCTTGAGTTGGTGACTTCGTTTACGAGATACAAGTAATAAAAATGCATTTATGAGGCACTGTGTGTAACTCGAATACGACCTGTAATTGCACGGCTTTGCAATCCTGTGTTTATTGCGCGGTGCAAAAGAACGTCCGGCCGTCTTAGAGCTTAATTATTAATCGTAATGTTGCTTTCTTTTTTACGGTTGTAGCTGTGTACTTGGCAATATGATTCGAAATACAAATTTCTCATCCTTTACAGATGAATATTATTTGATATTCGTGGAATAGGCAAACAAGATATTTGATCTTCTGGATTTTCGATTGTGACGTTTCACAGGCGTGATAGCATTTAATTATTGAAGACAAAAACTTAAATTTTGATGATTGCAAAGTTTGATTCATGTTGCATTCATGTCGAGCCATATTCGTTTTTGGCAGTGTGTAAAATGAATTTGTATTTTCTAAACAGACAAGTTTCTATTACAAAATTGTATGTTTTTAACTCGTCAATATCGTTAACAGTATTCAGTAATTGCTCTCCAAAACAGAGGCAAGCAACATTTCACAAGTTTTATCCAAAAAGTACGCGAAAAACGTTCAATATTTCTACGACACTTGAATCCCCCGACCAAAGTTACCAACACGGTGGCAAAAAAATCATCGCAATGGATCAACGAGGGAAGGGCACACTTGTCCGATAACCGTCGCTCAATTCCAACTTAATGGCCCCAGCAGCCGGGCAGGCGAAGCAATTCAAGAGGCAGCAGAGTTGCATCACCGATCACCCGACATGAAGCGGGTGGGGGTGCCCTCAATCTTTCAGCGCAGCCTCAACTCAAACGCGCATCTGCTCATCAAGGTGTCCACCGGCGCGAAAGCTTTTCGCCGCCCGCAACGCGCACTCGCCGCCGCCGCGCATCGCCTCGCGTCCCTCGCCACCGCCGCCGCTGCCACCACGACCACCCACCACCACCACCGGCCGCCGGCGCGCCGCGCACCGCTGAGCCGCGCCCTCGCCGCCCTCAGCCAGCCACGGACCTCCGCCGCCGCCCCAACCACCCCAACCACCACAACCGCCGCCGCGCGCCACTACACTACACCACACGCACCGCCGCCGCGCCGCCGCCGCCGCCGGCCGCCCGCGCTCCGAGCTTCCCGCGCACTAGCTCGCTCACGTCGCTGTGTCGTGGGATTGAAACCGCCCGCGGCGGCGGGCGGGCGGTGGCGGCGGCAAGGAGGGCCCATTCCGTATTTTCTTGCGCGTTGGCTCTGCGGGTGTGGTAATGCATACTATGCGCGCGCCGGCGGGCGCACGGGGCTCGTCCGCCGCCCCTCGCCCCTCCCTCGCCGCTTCCCCCGCGAGCTGCGGGGCGGCGCCGCGCGCTCGTGCCGCGCCGCGTCTGTCATGCGGCGAAGCCCCGACGCGGGGGCCCAGCGCGCCGCCACGCGGCTCTCGCAGCCGCCTCCGACGCAACAGCGCGATTTTCAGCCCACTACGGGCAGGCGAAAAACGCCTCTCCGCTCTGCGTAGGGTTTTTCATCTCTCCTAAGTAAACTCTCCTTTCATCTCTCTTCCGGTTGCGTTTCAGACTTTTAATGAAAAATGTATAACGTTATCCAATTATATCCTCATCTTTATTCGGTGGGCGAAACTTGGGGTACGCATAGGTCATTTCACTGGATTAAATCTTGGTCCAACCCGTGTGGATCTTAGGGGTTAAGTAAAGAGTTTGCGGCGGTCATTCTCGTGGTTTTCCCAGTCCCATCTGATCTATTTAGTCTTAGTTAATATTCGCTAAATCGCATTTTATTCATTGGTCACTGATTCTCTTATTCACTTGGTTTACTCACTCATTATTGTTCAACTTCTTGCAAACGAATATTATATTTTTCTTGAACGGATCCGGTTTCATCGGTTGGTCGTGATCATTTGATCGTAGCTATCATAGCAGTCTGAAATCCTCACAATCTATGAAGAAAAATTCACCACTCTCCTGCATTTACGAACTCGAGAGTCGACACGCTAGAATTTCGTGAATATGTTGGATTACAAAACACGTGGTCACAATTGCATTAAGTGTTTTTCCTCTGCTGTTCGACTTCCTGTCTGCTTCGCCGAATACTTTAATCCCAATTTATTTCTTATTCTCCCTGGTTAGGCGGCTCGTGACTCTGATTATTTTTTGCAGGCTTTTTATTTCAGAGTGGTCACCACCTTTCCTTGTGGTTTAAGTAATTCGGGATTCCAAGTTCAGTTTGTAGTGGCCAGATCAGGATTCGCGGTCAGGTTTTTCGCGTGATCCTTCCGTTCTCCAAGAACAACAAAAGAAATTCATATTTTTATTACATTTGTGGTGTTTTAAAAAATAATACTTTTTATTCTTCTCAATATAACAGATTATTTCGTTAAGAAAACTGGTTTGGCGTCAATTTTTCAATGGATTTTAATATCTCTGGTTTTCTCATTCCACCATATCTTATCATTATTAATAAACATTATATTATTAATACATTTTAAAGAAATCATGATCTTTCTTATGAAAGAAATTTCAGGTTTTCGGAAAGGGCAAATGTAACGGGGGTGCACGGTATTCATCACAGAAAGAAATATCTGCCTTGTTTTTGCGACCTGCTCTACCAGAATTTTTATTTCATTGGATTTTTTATACAGAACTCGGTAGACTCTGCGTACGTGAGTACTTGAGAACTTGACGCTAAGATCTACTCGTTGTTACCATCCCCCCGCGTATCCTGCGAAAGGGAGGGTTGTCATAGTTTGTTGGCCACGTAGACGAGGGAACTGCGCACTTTGGCGCCTGCGGCGGTGTTTGCCGCCGCTGCCCCCGCGCAACCTACTCGTCACCGGGCTGTCGCGGTGGCCTCACGTTCTCGCCTTCCCTTCGCTTGGTGACGCGTCGCATTTGCGCGCAAGGGCCTGCCAACGCTTTCTGCTTCATAAGTATCCTATTCGAAATATGCGAACTTAGTTGCACCAGATCTGGCATATTAGCCTTTTTAAATTTTGGTGTTAAGGTATTGCTTCGGCAATGTGATTTGCTTCGTTTATCGAATAGATCTTCCCCTTTTCTGCAGAATGTTGTTCTGTTAATTTGTGGAATCTGTTGATTCGCATATGAAATTAACTGGTGCATGTTATTTTGATATATTTTTAAAAAAAATTGAGTCTTATACATAAGTGAAATGAAAACCAAAATGAGTACTACAAAGATTTTTGCATAACTATCAACGGATGTTTCGTAAATTCTCGGGCATCCGGAGACGCCGCGCGTTGGCTGGGGTGCCGGACGTTCGCCTGACTGTTCGAGGCTTCCTCAGGGAAGAGGAAGCTGCGCTGAGCCTGCCTGGGCTGCCTGGGCCTGCCCTGGGCCTGCTGGGCCTGCCTGGGCCTCGCCTGGGCCTGCCTGAGCTGAACTGGCTGACTGGGGCTGACCTGGGCTGCCCTGGGCTTGCCTGGGTCCTGCCTGGGCTGCTCGTCACTGCCCTGAGGACGCCTGCGACATGTCAGGCGAAACGTCGGCACCCAGCCGAACGACGGCGGCGTCTCCGGATAGCCGCGAAATTTCATGGATTCGAGCACGCGGAAGCTTACGATACAAGAGATGTTATGGGTAGATTTATTCACAAATGTCGTTCGAAAGTAACGTTTTAACAACAATTAATAATTTAAGTCCATTGGACAGCAATTTTAAGTAAATGTCATCATGTCTGGTTTACCGTATCTTTTCTATTACATTTATATTTACACTAGTACGTAGTTTTTAAGCATTTGACTATCTGTATCACCTTTGATTAATATTTCTATTAACTTGATTAAAACATACACTGGGGAGCATTGGAGATTTCACATTACTTTCACATAATAGAAGCAAGTCAGTCCCAGCACGATGTATAATAGCCTTCGAATCATTTGAAAAAGGAAAAAAACTGGTCTTTGGTTACTGCTCTTGGTTTTGTGTTTCAAATTCTCACATTTTCTTGGATATTTCGTGCCTTGTTCGCAATTTGATGCTACTCTTTTCTACCTCTCCTCTCTCCCCTGTTCCTTTAGTTTGTATGCCTGTTGCATTTCGTCGTCACTTTTTGAGTCTGTTTTTCTGTTCTTCAAATCCCATTTTCTTCACTTTCCATTCCGTCCCCGCCCGCCTTTCTCTCGCGGCGTCTCCAGTGCAACGCGTTGCGGGCGCATCGCGGAATCAGCCCGCTCTAGAAAATAGCCCCTCCCGGTGAATGGGCGCGAAACCCGATCTCTGTGAAAGCCAAGCATAAAGAAGCGCTGAACGATGGCTCCCGTTCGCTGACAGGGTCAACTGTTTGAGCTCGCCCTCCCGGCGTCGCCCCGCGGCCCTGCGCGGGCGCCCGAGGCTGTGGGCGGGATGTTGGCACTCTTTTACATCCAACACGACGAAAAGAAAAACAAAAGAAACAAAAACGAAGAAAAGGAGTATTGAACATTAAGCCGAGTGCGGTGGAATAGAAGAGGGCGATTGAGGTCGTCACTGCTCGGAACAGAGCGTGAGAATCCCAAGGAGTAATAAGGCGAAATCTCATCTAGTGTAGAGCTGGGGAAGGACATAGTTTTTATAGATTATAAATATCGATATTTATCCGACCTGCGATTAGATCGGTAAGATAGGAGAGCCATAGGAGCTTTCCTCAGTGCAATGTTGCAGGTTCTATCCCAATTCGGACCATGATCCTTCCATTCCCTAATCCTCTCGGGAAGTAATGACTCAGTCGTTGTGTTTCTAAAGAACACGAACGAAACGAAACCCTACGGAACCCGCGGTTCGTCTCCATAGAAGGGACAGGGTACTAATGGGCTCAAGGCTACCTCGGAAAATAAGATAAAATGGCTGAGATGGGCTACGTAGCCATCGATGTGAAATTAAAGAACTTCCGGAAGGTGTATACCGCAGAGTGTTCTTTGCGGCATAATCCCTTTTAATAAGTGTATGGATGGTAAATGGATTGACTGGAATGGCCAGGATGTGTCTCAAATACCTGGTAAGGTAAAGTGACATTGATATAATAATTAAAGTTTAAATTTAAATAACCTTTCTGTAGTTTGTGCATTCCAGCAGTTCAACATCACCGACATTGTTGTAATCAATCAAAAAATAAGTTAAGTTCAGTATTCTCTTACACAGATGTCCGGAGAGTTAGAAAGCTTAAGGCGAACCATTAAATAAAACTTAATACTTACATAATTATTTCAGAAAGGAGTACTTATTCCTAAAATTTCAAATATACGCATAAATCGCAATTTTTCGGGATTTAGCATTATCAGGGAGAGAATATGCTCTTCGTAGTAGCGTATTCTTGAGACTGTCATTTTCATATTCAGCCTCTAGCGTCCAAGCCCAGGGAAATCTGCTCTCAGCGTGTGTGGTCTGTCCATTTGGAAATTTCCTGTGCGCGTGTTGCCTTTTTTCCCCAAACAAACATTACTTTGAATCTTGAAATTTTGTTCATAAATTTTTAGTATTTGTTTCCACTGGTACTTCACGATAATTTTATCAACCCCCAAGGGCCGCATGGCGGCAGTCTCATAGAAAACGCGTGCTTAGCGAAATTCTCCCGACCACGAAAACGACGCGTGGCCGCGCTTGAATTAATTCATAGGTGCAGTGCAGTATATCGCAATTGGGGTCGCAGTCTTTAACTACCACGTTCGCCGGATGGCCGTCCGGCGCGCTACGTTGTATGCCATCGCATGACGACATCGTGAAAGGTGGTGTATGTTTGAAAAGCGCACTCGGGTAATACACCAACAAGTATCGGTGAAATTATTTTCTTTGTCACTTATATGAAAAATTGTTTAAATTTTTCAAATGTTCAAAAAATGAATGTTTGTAGACCAAGCACATTGCAAAAACGATTTCTAGACGTTGGGCGGTAGGACATAGTCAAGTACATCATCTAACAAATTTACTAATGTCACTGCATAAAGACACCATACAAAAATTATATTATCATGCATATTTTTGACCAGAGTTGAAATATTTTATATTACAAGGAAGACTTTCAGTATCGAATCAGAAAAAGGTATACCAGTGTAGTGCTATAAATTCGAAAGTGAAAAGGGGAGCTATTTTTTGAGAAGCTTCAGTGCATTACTGACTTAAATTAGTTTTAAATGTCGCGTTAATGAAAATTATGCACCCTTTCTAAAAGAATTAATTTGTTGAAAATAGACTTTGAAAGAATAATTAATATTTAAGATACTGTAGTTAATGTTTTGCTTCATTGCGTTAAAAAATTCACGTTTTGATGAATTTTTTTTGATACCTAAATACTATGAATGTGTACGTGATCTTACAACTTTTCTTAGACTAGCGAATACCGTCCGTCTTTTTTACACTGCCTTGTTTATATATTTTCTTATTTTCATTACATATTGCACCATGGAATGTTTGAAACACGAGCACCTAGGTTAAGAAAATCATTATTACAAAATCAAATTTATAAGAAAGGACAAAATGATTTTCTTTTAAATTTGTTGAATGATGTTTTGTAGCTGTTATGTTGTGCCCCAATAAGAGTATTCGTGCATGCCAAAATCTCAATACAAGATCATATTGTGCACTAGTGTACGAACCAGGTGGAAACAGCACGAAACTGATAAGTTGAAAATAATAGTAAATTATGTGGAAATTGGAAGGTCCAGAAACAGAAACTTTTTAAAATATTTTTCAACTTGTTTCCTGGTTATCTAAAGCTCACAATCACTACAAATTTTCAACTGATTTCTTTACATTTAATGTCATTTTCTTCACAATCGTAGAGTTAGATGCTATCATATTAAGATCAGAAAAACGAAACCATATTTTCCAAAAAAAGATTTTACCCAAACGGTTTGGTCATATCATGGGACTCACGACAATTTTTTAGATTATATACAATTATAATTGTATATGTAATAAACAGCAAAACTTTGTAAACCTTATTAAATATTA
>BOPP01000008.1:13314325-13327011 GCA_017312745.1 Gryllus bimaculatus
CGGGGCTATTACATCATGTTCGCTACTTCCCGCCACTCGTTTTCTCTTTCCCTCTATCGCGACACGATCACCAGCGTCCGCCGCCTCTCCCACCCCGGCTACCAGCACTAGATTCTGAGCGCGGAGATGGGGTGTGGCAGGGGTGAGTCTCTGTATCTGATGGAGCGTGATTATGAACTGAAGAAAACAAGCGCGTTTTGTTTTGTTTGCTATCCTTTGAATTACAATATCTAAATTTCTGTGGATTTTAACTAAACAATCTGATTGGCCGAAACCTGTTGAGACAATGTGATTTTTTTTTTTCACGAAGCTGAGGAACAATATTTTGAATCTGTTAACTGTGACCTGCGAGTTTGATGTCATTATACCTCCAAGTAGGATTTGAAATAGGTTAGAAAGCTACTGTGGATCGAACATTAATGACGTCATGAATGTTCGGTCAGCTTTCCCCATATCTTGTTTTATATTTTTTTGACCCTGGCAGCAAAATTTCAAAGGTTAATATTTCGTAACTCGTCTTCTTTTTTCCTGTTTTTACCCGTCAAAAGATTCAAGCATTGTTCGTGAATACAATGATACCAACAACTTCAGTTCTAAAAAAATGTGATTTGTATTTTTCTTTTCACCTTTCACGTGCATATACTGTCAGCGTCAGTCCTTGTAAGTGTAAGTGTAAGTTGCGTTGCGACCAAGAAGTGGTGTAATTATTACCGCTGCGAAGTTCTTCTCCCACTTGTCTCCATTCTGTGACAAATAAGTGTTGTCGTCACATCCCATCACGTCTTTTACACACAAAAATCTCATACTCATGACATTTTATTTACGTACTTAGTGCATTTTCAAAACACAGCAAGACATCTCATACCTGCTAATAACGGCAGTGTCTATAAAATACATATAAACACTTATTGTAAAAAAGGTTTAATTAATAATCAAATAAGTAACGTTCAGATTCATGTGACATTACGTTATCCATTGAGCTACCGAGGGTACCTACCTGAGTAACGACGTAGAGGCGGCAGTGCCGATGGGTCGCTGGTTCGATGTTGGCTACAGGCAGAAAGGTTACAGTGACCTTTAAACCTTTATATTGCAATTTGACGACTTTCCAAATTTCCTGTATTTGCACCGTTTTTTTTAGTACTGACATATACAAAAGTGGTGTTGGCCCTGGTCACGCGTTCACGCAAGAGATCTTTACACATTCTTAGGCCACTTACATTTATGTAACGTATTTTTCGCAGCGAACCTCTTCCTCACTACCTCTCTACCTGCGTTTTCGCGGAAGGTTCTCGTAATATACTCCTTGCAATTATCACTGTCCCTGTACGGCGCGCTTCCCGCATCGTCTCGGCCAATGCCATGAATATCAAACTGTGTGCCTCACACACGTGTCCATTAGATTCATCCTCTCCGCTGCTTCCTCCTACAATCGCATTCCCCTTGGTCCTCGCGGCCTCCCTCTTCGCTGCAACGGCTGCCCATGGCCACCGTTGGCGCAGCCGCTTCAAAGCGCGCCTCGCCCGCGCCCTCGCCCCGGCCCGCCCCGCCCGCGACGCGCCCATGCCCTAAGAGCGCGCCGTCCAGAGCAAATAATTCCCGCCCCGCGTTTAACAACTCGCTGGCCATCCTGACTTACTAAATTATGAACATGCATAATTCGGCGCGCGAGGAGGTAGCGGAGAGAAGCGCCACGCTTTGACCGCGGACCGTGAGCGAACCGTCGGCCGGTTCCGAGCCGACTGTGCCCTCACCCCACCCTCACAGCCGCCCTCATCGTAGCCTCACTGCGGCCTTCGCCTCCTCTCGTCTTCGCCCTCAAAGCGTCCTCATCGCCTCCCTCATCGCCTCCCTCACCGTGGCCTCAACGCTGCCTCACGCTGCCATCACCGCTGCCTCGACCGCTGCCCCTCACGGCTGCCCTCAACGTGCCTCACCGCTGCCTCACCGCTGCCTCAACCGATGCCCTCACGCTGCCTCACCGCTGCCCTACGCTCCCTCCCGCTGCCCTCACCCTGCCTTCACCGCTGCTCTCACCGTGCCTCCTCTCGGCTCTCCTTCCTCTCTTCTCCGCCCTCGCCACCGCAACTAGCCGTTAGTCTATTTTCCAAGCATACCCTGGCGCCTCCCCACCCCCTTACCCACATATAACCTCCGCTTCTTCGTTTTCTCTTCTTCATTGCTCCTCGATCCGCCACCGACATGTTCCCTGTTCCTCTGTCTCCAATTTCTATTGCTGTCCAAGCTGCCTATGGAATGGATATCCAGGCTCGCTTGACGCTCATTCCCTTCTCTAAATTTCAATGGCGCATTTGCCAAACACTTAGACGGAAATTCCCTACGCATTACAATAGAGATCAATTATGTATGTTCGTTTTCACTCATTTCCAACCTAATTACTTCTCAAAATAAATGATGCCAGGGTATAGTTCTTATCATCCTTCAAACGTCCGATTCTGCGCACTCTCATTTCCCTAGTGGAGAGAATGTAAAGTTGAGATATGAAGAACGTGATGGTGTCTATGACCACTTCTCATTAGTAGAGGTTTATGCTTGAACCGCTGAGCACTCGTAGCTTAGTAGAGTAAAGCAATTCGCTTCAATTTAAACATGTATTTGGTTTGGTAATTCTTGATTGCTTATATCGGTTAATTTTCGTGACGTCAGTCTAGTAACTCGAACACAAAATTCTTCTGCCTGAAACATATGAGATGTACAGTTTGTGATAGTATTCACTTATGATTTTCGGCTTTTTACTAGAAAACTTTTTTTTAAGACAACACGATACTCCAAAGTTTAATCGCAATGTTATTCTAATTAAAATGGTAATGCGTTTTCTTGTGTTTCGATTAGCAGCTTTATACCTACAATATGCATATTAAAGTATAGGATAATTTCATGATTTTGAGGTCCTTTCTTTCACTCAAAAGCGTATCAATACTACCAAAAGGTTAAGTCATTGCGCGTGAATTGTACTAAAAAAGCAATGAGTCCGAACACAGCGACTACTACTACAAATCCCAAGAGAAACACATTCGAAAGAACGACAGAGGGAGCTTGTTGAATGCTCATGACATCCCTAATAACAAGGGTAGTACGTCCAGAATGTGACCCCGAAGGTTACAACTTTGAGTCGTCACACTGTTCTCACAGCATTTTTATATTCAAGCAACCACCGCACTGTGATGTGAACAAATGTGTGTGGATTTCTTATGTAAACGAATGTACACACTTGGTTATTAATACTGGAAGCCGCTACTCCACCACTGAGACGAGCGTGTTTCTGTCTGGCTTCTTCCTTCTCGTGTCACCACTCACTGGGCCTGGAGAAGCAGGGCGAGGCGGGAGAAGATGAATAAGGAGACTCACAGTAAGTAATGAGTCGGGTGCTGCGTTGATATTAGGATACTCGTTAATGCGGCTTCCTGTAACGGCCTCAGCAAGGTTATTAGTCCATCTCTTTAGAACGAATTTGATAAATATACGTGCATCAGCTTCAACATGGAAGCGACATTAATCCTCCGTCTTGCTCGTTTTGGAATCATTTGCGTAAACCTCGATTTCATCTAATCTGACGTACGGAATTTTGACAGTGTCCATTTAACTCCTACCACTTCCTTGCTTCCTACATCAAAATCCGCTCGCTGGTGATATTCATTTGATTTTGAGCGAGTTTTCCTACTTGGGTTGCTGCTTTGTCTGACAGTCTGTACTGGTATCTCGCATTTTTGGGTTTTTGCAATGAGCTACCGATAGAGCCCACGTTGCGGGGAAGTATACCCGAATTGAATTACGATGAACGGAAGTAGTAAATCATAATACATACATGATGAAACGTTCGGTTGCGTGAGTAAGATCTATTTATCATTACTGATCTTATATTCGTAACAACAAGGTCACTCTGGGCTGCGAGACACACAACGTAGCTCTATGGCGAAGTTAAATGTTCACTTTGCGGTAGCAATAGATATTTTCAGTAACATCGTGCGATCAGTGTTTTGCACTAGTTATTTTTTTTGTGATTTGAATTCGGTTTCTTTCAAGGAACAGGCCACGTAGTTTTTATCTAATCGATTACACAATTCATCATCCGAAGTACTGCTGCGCAACCATGTCAGGATTTTAATTATTCGAAATCCAGCAACATAAGAGGATCTCCTTTCTTCAATTCCAAAATTCTTCACGACTCTGCATTTCAATCACTCTCGAACTTCGCGATCAGGAGAGTCGTTCCTCTCGGATCTAATCATTTCTTTCCGAAGTTGGCTTCCTCTTAATCTCGAGCTCATAAAAAAGCGTGACATATTCGTACGACCTTTCGGAACTCTGCCTTCGAATACGACTTCTGATTTAATACTCACTATCAATTGCTTGCGAGTTGCGCCCTTAGTATGGCACAGTACATGATGTCATTTTACTCAGTGTCCGTTTCACCAAAAATTCATTGTCGTCACGTTTCTTTCCGGGATCGAGGCGGTCGCTTTTGAGCTGTGGGCAGGCTTCTTGCTTTCCATTCCTCCCCTTCACCAATTCGGACATGGGCGCCTTTTCTTCCTCCTCCCCCTTTCACCGCTCATCTCACCACACTTTCGCCTCCATTCCTATGGCAGACCTCCCCTTCCTTCCCGTTTTCGCAACGCACTCTGGCTCTTCCGTCCTCCCCGCTATTCCGATCCTCTACTCACCCGCACACATCCCCAACCCGCATCACCGCACGCAACCAACTTCCTCTCCCCCCATCGCTTATCACCTCTCCCTTCTCTCTCAGCCCTCCCCTCAAACTCCACTCACCGCCCCCTTACCTTCCGCTACTCCCTCTCTCCCTACTCACTTCTCCCCGCCTCCTTTCCGCCCCGAAAAATTCTCGTTCCCGTTCCCTCCCCGCCTCTTCCTCGCATCAGGCTGGCGCGCTCTGTTGTTATCGTCCTGCGTGCGAGGGAAAGGGGCGAGTGTGGGGTGGGGTGGTGGGGTCAGGATGTCGTTGCGTTAATGTTTCGCTGCCCCTGGCGAAACTGCACGGTGCATTTCGTTAGCCCATTCCTTTTTTTTTCGAATGAAATGTTTGTTCGCACGCTTTAAATTATTTTTTGGATTTTCGCTTCAGCGCGTCTCCGTCCACGACACAGTTCAGCCGGCGAAGTCGTTCAAAAAGGGTGCGCTAATAAAACACCTAACAGGCACGTAAAGCGTCGTTCGAGCAAATTACCTGAGGGTTATTTTTAAAGGGACGGTATTAATGGTCCTGACCTTCGTTGGGTATATTTTCATTCAGCAACCATTTTTTTTGACATGGATTGCAATGTTTCTAGCTCGTAATAAATGGCCCAATTTTCTTCAGTAAGGATTCATAGTGATTTTAGGCTTAAGTAAACATATTGTGAATTTTTCAGTGTGGTTTTCCAATCGATTGTTGCAACTGTCAGATTGCTTTCAATTTTATACACCGTGTTAGACAAGAACAGAAAAAATATTGAATATACATAATGGTTGTTCCGAATTAAATAGTTAAAAATAGGTATCATATTTCTATCACGTGCTGCAGTTTTTTTAATGGTTTAAATATTGGTTTTCGATCTGGATATTTTCTTCGCAAAGTATAATAATATGAAATATATGTGAACTTTCAAACCCTGTAACTCTACGAGAAATTCGCAGTTTTATAGGTGCACTTGTCGCGCTTGCATTGATAAGAATTTATTATAAGCTTGCAATAATTAACGTCCATCCTTGAGTTGGTGACTTCGTTTACGAGATACAAGTAATAAAAATGCATTTATGAGGCACTGTGTGTAACTCGAATACGACCTGTAATTGCACGGCTTTGCAATCCTGTGTTTATTGCGCGGTGCAAAAGAACGTCCGGCCGTCTTAGAGCTTAATTATTAATCGTAATGTTGCTTTCTTTTTTACGGTTGTAGCTGTGTACTTGGCAATATGATTCGAAATACAAATTTCTCATCCTTTACAGATGAATATTATTTGATATTCGTGGAATAGGCAAACAAGATATTTGATCTTCTGGATTTTCGATTGTGACGTTTCACAGGCGTGATAGCATTTAATTATTGAAGACAAAAACTTAAATTTTGATGATTGCAAAGTTTGATTCATGTTGCATTCATGTCGAGCCATATTCGTTTTTGGCAGTGTGTAAAATGAATTTGTATTTTCTAAACAGACAAGTTTCTATTACAAAATTGTATGTTTTTAACTCGTCAATATCGTTAACAGTATTCAGTAATTGCTCTCCAAAACAGAGGCAAGCAACATTTCACAAGTTTTATCCAAAAAGTACGCGAAAAACGTTCAATATTTCTACGACACTTGAATCCCCCGACCAAAGTTACCAACACGGTGGCAAAAAAATCATCGCAATGGATCAACGAGGGAAGGGCACACTTGTCCGATAACCGTCGCTCAATTCCAACTTAATGGCCCCAGCAGCCGGGCAGGCGAAGCAATTCAAGAGGCAGCAGAGTTGCATCACCGATCACCCGACATGAAGCGGGTGGGGGTGCCCTCAATCTTTCAGCGCAGCCTCAACTCAAACGCGCATCTGCTCATCAAGGTGTCCACCGGCGCGAAAGCTTTTCGCCGCCCGCAACGCGCACTCGCCGCCGCCGCGCATCGCCTCGCGTCCCTCGCCACCGCCGCCGCTGCCACCACGACCACCCACCACCACCACCGGCCGCCGGCGCGCCGCGCACCGCTGAGCCGCGCCCTCGCCGCCCTCAGCCAGCCACGGACCTCCGCCGCCGCCCCAACCACCCCAACCACCACAACCGCCGCCGCGCGCCACTACACTACACCACACGCACCGCCGCCGCGCCGCCGCCGCCGCCGGCCGCCCGCGCTCCGAGCTTCCCGCGCACTAGCTCGCTCACGTCGCTGTGTCGTGGGATTGAAACCGCCCGCGGCGGCGGGCGGGCGGTGGCGGCGGCAAGGAGGGCCCATTCCGTATTTTCTTGCGCGTTGGCTCTGCGGGTGTGGTAATGCATACTATGCGCGCGCCGGCGGGCGCACGGGGCTCGTCCGCCGCCCCTCGCCCCTCCCTCGCCGCTTCCCCCGCGAGCTGCGGGGCGGCGCCGCGCGCTCGTGCCGCGCCGCGTCTGTCATGCGGCGAAGCCCCGACGCGGGGGCCCAGCGCGCCGCCACGCGGCTCTCGCAGCCGCCTCCGACGCAACAGCGCGATTTTCAGCCCACTACGGGCAGGCGAAAAACGCCTCTCCGCTCTGCGTAGGGTTTTTCATCTCTCCTAAGTAAACTCTCCTTTCATCTCTCTTCCGGTTGCGTTTCAGACTTTTAATGAAAAATGTATAACGTTATCCAATTATATCCTCATCTTTATTCGGTGGGCGAAACTTGGGGTACGCATAGGTCATTTCACTGGATTAAATCTTGGTCCAACCCGTGTGGATCTTAGGGGTTAAGTAAAGAGTTTGCGGCGGTCATTCTCGTGGTTTTCCCAGTCCCATCTGATCTATTTAGTCTTAGTTAATATTCGCTAAATCGCATTTTATTCATTGGTCACTGATTCTCTTATTCACTTGGTTTACTCACTCATTATTGTTCAACTTCTTGCAAACGAATATTATATTTTTCTTGAACGGATCCGGTTTCATCGGTTGGTCGTGATCATTTGATCGTAGCTATCATAGCAGTCTGAAATCCTCACAATCTATGAAGAAAAATTCACCACTCTCCTGCATTTACGAACTCGAGAGTCGACACGCTAGAATTTCGTGAATATGTTGGATTACAAAACACGTGGTCACAATTGCATTAAGTGTTTTTCCTCTGCTGTTCGACTTCCTGTCTGCTTCGCCGAATACTTTAATCCCAATTTATTTCTTATTCTCCCTGGTTAGGCGGCTCGTGACTCTGATTATTTTTTGCAGGCTTTTTATTTCAGAGTGGTCACCACCTTTCCTTGTGGTTTAAGTAATTCGGGATTCCAAGTTCAGTTTGTAGTGGCCAGATCAGGATTCGCGGTCAGGTTTTTCGCGTGATCCTTCCGTTCTCCAAGAACAACAAAAGAAATTCATATTTTTATTACATTTGTGGTGTTTTAAAAAATAATACTTTTTATTCTTCTCAATATAACAGATTATTTCGTTAAGAAAACTGGTTTGGCGTCAATTTTTCAATGGATTTTAATATCTCTGGTTTTCTCATTCCACCATATCTTATCATTATTAATAAACATTATATTATTAATACATTTTAAAGAAATCATGATCTTTCTTATGAAAGAAATTTCAGGTTTTCGGAAAGGGCAAATGTAACGGGGGTGCACGGTATTCATCACAGAAAGAAATATCTGCCTTGTTTTTGCGACCTGCTCTACCAGAATTTTTATTTCATTGGATTTTTTATACAGAACTCGGTAGACTCTGCGTACGTGAGTACTTGAGAACTTGACGCTAAGATCTACTCGTTGTTACCATCCCCCCGCGTATCCTGCGAAAGGGAGGGTTGTCATAGTTTGTTGGCCACGTAGACGAGGGAACTGCGCACTTTGGCGCCTGCGGCGGTGTTTGCCGCCGCTGCCCCCGCGCAACCTACTCGTCACCGGGCTGTCGCGGTGGCCTCACGTTCTCGCCTTCCCTTCGCTTGGTGACGCGTCGCATTTGCGCGCAAGGGCCTGCCAACGCTTTCTGCTTCATAAGTATCCTATTCGAAATATGCGAACTTAGTTGCACCAGATCTGGCATATTAGCCTTTTTAAATTTTGGTGTTAAGGTATTGCTTCGGCAATGTGATTTGCTTCGTTTATCGAATAGATCTTCCCCTTTTCTGCAGAATGTTGTTCTGTTAATTTGTGGAATCTGTTGATTCGCATATGAAATTAACTGGTGCATGTTATTTTGATATATTTTTAAAAAAAATTGAGTCTTATACATAAGTGAAATGAAAACCAAAATGAGTACTACAAAGATTTTTGCATAACTATCAACGGATGTTTCGTAAATTCTCGGGCATCCGGAGACGCCGCGCGTTGGCTGGGGTGCCGGACGTTCGCCTGACTGTTCGAGGCTTCCTCAGGGAAGAGGAAGCTGCGCTGAGCCTGCCTGGGCTGCCTGGGCCTGCCCTGGGCCTGCTGGGCCTGCCTGGGCCTCGCCTGGGCCTGCCTGAGCTGAACTGGCTGACTGGGGCTGACCTGGGCTGCCCTGGGCTTGCCTGGGTCCTGCCTGGGCTGCTCGTCACTGCCCTGAGGACGCCTGCGACATGTCAGGCGAAACGTCGGCACCCAGCCGAACGACGGCGGCGTCTCCGGATAGCCGCGAAATTTCATGGATTCGAGCACGCGGAAGCTTACGATACAAGAGATGTTATGGGTAGATTTATTCACAAATGTCGTTCGAAAGTAACGTTTTAACAACAATTAATAATTTAAGTCCATTGGACAGCAATTTTAAGTAAATGTCATCATGTCTGGTTTACCGTATCTTTTCTATTACATTTATATTTACACTAGTACGTAGTTTTTAAGCATTTGACTATCTGTATCACCTTTGATTAATATTTCTATTAACTTGATTAAAACATACACTGGGGAGCATTGGAGATTTCACATTACTTTCACATAATAGAAGCAAGTCAGTCCCAGCACGATGTATAATAGCCTTCGAATCATTTGAAAAAGGAAAAAAACTGGTCTTTGGTTACTGCTCTTGGTTTTGTGTTTCAAATTCTCACATTTTCTTGGATATTTCGTGCCTTGTTCGCAATTTGATGCTACTCTTTTCTACCTCTCCTCTCTCCCCTGTTCCTTTAGTTTGTATGCCTGTTGCATTTCGTCGTCACTTTTTGAGTCTGTTTTTCTGTTCTTCAAATCCCATTTTCTTCACTTTCCATTCCGTCCCCGCCCGCCTTTCTCTCGCGGCGTCTCCAGTGCAACGCGTTGCGGGCGCATCGCGGAATCAGCCCGCTCTAGAAAATAGCCCCTCCCGGTGAATGGGCGCGAAACCCGATCTCTGTGAAAGCCAAGCATAAAGAAGCGCTGAACGATGGCTCCCGTTCGCTGACAGGGTCAACTGTTTGAGCTCGCCCTCCCGGCGTCGCCCCGCGGCCCTGCGCGGGCGCCCGAGGCTGTGGGCGGGATGTTGGCACTCTTTTACATCCAACACGACGAAAAGAAAAACAAAAGAAACAAAAACGAAGAAAAGGAGTATTGAACATTAAGCCGAGTGCGGTGGAATAGAAGAGGGCGATTGAGGTCGTCACTGCTCGGAACAGAGCGTGAGAATCCCAAGGAGTAATAAGGCGAAATCTCATCTAGTGTAGAGCTGGGGAAGGACATAGTTTTTATAGATTATAAATATCGATATTTATCCGACCTGCGATTAGATCGGTAAGATAGGAGAGCCATAGGAGCTTTCCTCAGTGCAATGTTGCAGGTTCTATCCCAATTCGGACCATGATCCTTCCATTCCCTAATCCTCTCGGGAAGTAATGACTCAGTCGTTGTGTTTCTAAAGAACACGAACGAAACGAAACCCTACGGAACCCGCGGTTCGTCTCCATAGAAGGGACAGGGTACTAATGGGCTCAAGGCTACCTCGGAAAATAAGATAAAATGGCTGAGATGGGCTACGTAGCCATCGATGTGAAATTAAAGAACTTCCGGAAGGTGTATACCGCAGAGTGTTCTTTGCGGCATAATCCCTTTTAATAAGTGTATGGATGGTAAATGGATTGACTGGAATGGCCAGGATGTGTCTCAAATACCTGGTAAGGTAAAGTGACATTGATATAATAATTAAAGTTTAAATTTAAATAACCTTTCTGTAGTTTGTGCATTCCAGCAGTTCAACATCACCGACATTGTTGTAATCAATCAAAAAATAAGTTAAGTTCAGTATTCTCTTACACAGATGTCCGGAGAGTTAGAAAGCTTAAGGCGAACCATTAAATAAAACTTAATACTTACATAATTATTTCAGAAAGGAGTACTTATTCCTAAAATTTCAAATATACGCATAAATCGCAATTTTTCGGGATTTAGCATTATCAGGGAGAGAATATGCTCTTCGTAGTAGCGTATTCTTGAGACTGTCATTTTCATATTCAGCCTCTAGCGTCCAAGCCCAGGGAAATCTGCTCTCAGCGTGTGTGGTCTGTCCATTTGGAAATTTCCTGTGCGCGTGTTGCCTTTTTTCCCCAAACAAACATTACTTTGAATCTTGAAATTTTGTTCATAAATTTTTAGTATTTGTTTCCACTGGTACTTCACGATAATTTTATCAACCCCCAAGGGCCGCATGGCGGCAGTCTCATAGAAAACGCGTGCTTAGCGAAATTCTCCCGACCACGAAAACGACGCGTGGCCGCGCTTGAATTAATTCATAGGTGCAGTGCAGTATATCGCAATTGGGGTCGCAGTCTTTAACTACCACGTTCGCCGGATGGCCGTCCGGCGCGCTACGTTGTATGCCATCGCATGACGACATCGTGAAAGGTGGTGTATGTTTGAAAAGCGCACTCGGGTAATACACCAACAAGTATCGGTGAAATTATTTTCTTTGTCACTTATATGAAAAATTGTTTAAATTTTTCAAATGTTCAAAAAATGAATGTTTGTAGACCAAGCACATTGCAAAAACGATTTCTAGACGTTGGGCGGTAGGACATAGTCAAGTACATCATCTAACAAATTTACTAATGTCACTGCATAAAGACACCATACAAAAATTATATTATCATGCATATTTTTGACCAGAGTTGAAATATTTTATATTACAAGGAAGACTTTCAGTATCGAATCAGAAAAAGGTATACCAGTGTAGTGCTATAAATTCGAAAGTGAAAAGGGGAGCTATTTTTTGAGAAGCTTCAGTGCATTACTGACTTAAATTAGTTTTAAATGTCGCGTTAATGAAAATTATGCACCCTTTCTAAAAGAATTAATTTGTTGAAAATAGACTTTGAAAGAATAATTAATATTTAAGATACTGTAGTTAATGTTTTGCTTCATTGCGTTAAAAAATTCACGTTTTGATGAATTTTTTTTGATACCTAAATACTATGAATGTGTACGTGATCTTACAACTTTTCTTAGACTAGCGAATACCGTCCGTCTTTTTTACACTGCCTTGTTTATATATTTTCTTATTTTCATTACATATTGCACCATGGAATGTTTGAAACACGAGCACCTAGGTTAAGAAAATCATTATTACAAAATCAAATTTATAAGAAAGGACAAAATGATTTTCTTTTAAATTTGTTGAATGATGTTTTGTAGCTGTTATGTTGTGCCCCAATAAGAGTATTCGTGCATGCCAAAATCTCAATACAAGATCATATTGTGCACTAGTGTACGAACCAGGTGGAAACAGCACGAAACTGATAAGTTGAAAATAATAGTAAATTATGTGGAAATTGGAAGGTCCAGAAACAGAAACTTTTTAAAATATTTTTCAACTTGTTTCCTGGTTATCTAAAGCTCACAATCACTACAAATTTTCAACTGATTTCTTTACATTTAATGTCATTTTCTTCACAATCGTAGAGTTAGATGCTATCATATTAAGATCAGAAAAACGAAACCATATTTTCCAAAAAAAGATTTTACCCAAACGGTTTGGTCATATCATGGGACTCACGACAATTTTTTAGATTATATACAATTATAATTGTATATGTAATAAACAGCAAAACTTTGTAAACCTTATTAAATATTA
>BOPP01000008.1:13327036-13348319 GCA_017312745.1 Gryllus bimaculatus
CTCCTTCCTCTCTTCTCCGCCCTCGCCCCCGCACTAGCCCCGTTAGTCTATTTTCCCAAGCAATACCTGGCGCCTCCCCACACCCTACCACATCACTAACCTCCGCTTCTTCGTTCTCTTCATTGCCTCCTCGCAGTCCGCCACCGACATGTTCCCTGTTCCTCTGTCTCCATTCTATTGCTGTCCAGCTGCTCCTATGGAATGGATATCCAGCGCTCGCTTGACGCTCATCCCTTCTCTAAATTTCAATGGCGCATTTGCCAAACACTTGACGGAAATTCTACGCATTACAAATAGAGATCAATTATGTATGTTCGTGTTTCACTCATTTCACCAACTAATTACTTCTCAAATAAATGAATGCAAGGGTATAGTATTCTTCATCATCCTTCAACGTCGATTTCTGCGCACTCTCATTTCCCTAGTGGATGAGAAATGTAAAGTTGAGATATGAAGAACGTGATGGTGCTATGACCACTTCTCATTAGTAGAGGTTTATGCCTTTGAACGCTGAGCACTCCGTAGCTTAGTAGAGTAAAGCAATTTCGCTTCAATTTAAACATGTATTTGGTTTGTAATTCTTGATTGCTTATATCGGTTAATTTTCCTTCTGACGTCAGTCTAGTAACTCGACAAAAATTCTTCTGCCTGAAACATATCAGATTAAAGTTTGTGATAGTATTTTCACTTATGATTTTCGGCTTTTTACTAGAAAACTTTTTTTTTAAGACAACACGATACTCCAAAGTTAATCGCAATGTTATTCTAATTAAAATGAATGCGTTTTCTTTCGTGATTCGATTAGCAGCTTTATACCACATATTGCATATTAAAGTATAGGAATAATTTCATGATTTTGAGGTCTTATCTTTCACCATCAAAAGCAGTATCAATACTAACCAAAAGGTGTAAGTCATTGCGCGTAAATTGTACTATAAAAAGCAATGAGTCCGAACACAGCGACTACCTACTACAAATCCCAAGAGAAACAACATGTCGAAAGAACGACGAGGGGAGCTTGGTTGAATGGCTCATTGACATCCCTAAATAAAAGGGTAGTACGTCCAGAGTGTGACCCGAAGGTTACAACCTTTGAGTCGCTCACACTGTTCTCACAGCATTTTATATTCAACGCAACCACGATTGTGATGTGAACAAATGTGTGTGATTATCTTATGTAAACGAATGTACACACTTGGTTATTATATGGAAGCCGCTACTCCCACCACTGACGAGCGTGTTCTGTCTGGCTTCTTTCCTCTCGTGTCACCCACTCACTGGCTGGAGAAGCAGGGCGAGGCGGGAGAAGATGAATAAGGAGACTCACACGTAAGCTAATGAGTCGGGTGCTGCGTTGATATTAGGATACTCGTTAATGCGGCTTCCTGTCAACGGCCTCAGCAAGGTTACATTAGTCCATCTCTTTAGAAACGAATTTGAATAAATATACGTTGCATCAGCTTCAACATGGAAGCGACATTATCCTCCGCTCTTGCTCGTTTTGGGAATCATTTGCGTAACCTCGATTTCATCTAATCTGACGTACGGAATATTTGACAGTGTCCATTTAACTCCTACCACTTCCCTTGCTTCCTACATCAAAATACGCTCGCTGGTGATATTCATTTGATTTTGAGCGAGTTTTCCTACTTGGTTGCTGCTTTGTCTGACAGTTGTACTGGTAGTCTCGCATTTTGTTTTGCAGAGCTACCGATACAGCCACGTTGCGGGAACGTATACCCGAATTGAATATACGATGAAAGGAAGTAGTAAATCATAATACATACATGATGAAAAGTCGGTTGCGTGAGTAAGTTCTATTTATCATTACTGATCTTATGTATTCGTACAACAAGGTACTCTGGGCTGCGAGACACAACAACGTAAGCTCTTATTGGGAAGTTAAATGTTCACTTTGCGTACAATAATATTTTCAGTTAACATCGTAGCGATTCAGTGTTAATTGCACTAGTATTTTTTTGTGATTTGAATTCGGTTTCTTCAAAGGAAAAGGCCACGTAGTTTTTATCTAATCGATTTACACAATTCATCATCCGAAGGTACTGCTGCAGCAACCATGTCAGGATTTTAATTATTCGAAATCCAGCAACATAAGAGGATCTCCTTTCTTCAATTCCAAAATTCTTCACGACTCTGCATTTCAATCACTCTCGAACTTCGCGATCAGGAGAAGTCGTTCCTCTCGATCTAATCATTTCTTTTCCGAAGTTGGCTTCCTCTTAATCTCGAGCTCATAAAAAAAGCCGTGACATCATTCGTACGACCTTCGGAACTCTGCCCTTCGAATACGACTTCTGATTTAATACTCAACTATCAATATGCTTGCGAGTTGCGCACCTAGTATGCACAGTACATGATGTCATTTTACTCAGTGCCCGTTCACCAAAAATTCATTGTCTCACGTCTCCTTTCCGGGATCGAGGCGGTCGCTTTGAGCTGTGGGCAGGCTTCTGCTTTCCATTCCTCCCCTTCACCATTCGGACATGGGCGCCTTTTCTTCCTCCTCCCCCTCTTCACGCTCATCTCCACCACTACTCTCGCCTCCATTCCTATGGCAGACCCCTCCCCTCCCCTTCCCGTTTCGCAAACCACTCTGCTCTTCTGTCCCTCCCCGCTATTCCGATCCTCTACTCACCCGCACACATCCCCAACCCGCATCACCGCACGCAACCAACTTCCTCTCCCCCCATCGCTTATCACCTCTCCCTTCTCTCTCAGCCCTCCCCTCAAACTCCACTCACCGCCCCCTTACCTTCCGCTACTCCCTCTCTCCCTACTCACTTCTCCCCGCCTTCCTTTCCGCCCCGGAAAAATTCTCGTTCACCTTCCCTCCCCGCCTCTTCCTCGCATCAGGGTGGGCGCGCTCTGTTGTTATCGGTCCGCGTGCGAGGGAAGGGGCGAGTGTGGGGTGGGGGGTGGTGGGGTCAGGATGTCGTTGCGTTAATGTTTCGCTGCCCCTGGCGAAACTGCACGGTGCATTTCGTTAGCCCATTCCTTTTTTTTTCGAATGAAATGTTTGTTCGCACGCTTTAAATTATTTTTTGGATTTTCGCTTCAGCGCGTCTCCGTCCACGACACAGTTCAGCCGGCGAAGTCGTTCAAAAAGGGTGCGCTAATAAAACACCTAACAGGCACGTAAAGCGTCGTTCGAGCAAATTACCTGAGGGTTATTTTTAAAGGGACGGTATTAATGGTCCTGACCTTCGTTGGGTATATTTTCATTCAGCAACCATTTTTTTTGACATGGATTGCAATGTTTCTAGCTCGTAATAAATGGCCCAATTTTCTTCAGTAAGGATTCATAGTGATTTTAGGCTTAAGTAAACATATTGTGAATTTTTCAGTGTGGTTTTCCAATCGATTGTTGCAACTGTCAGATTGCTTTCAATTTTATACACCGTGTTAGACAAGAACAGAAAAAATATTGAATATACATAATGGTTGTTCCGAATTAAATAGTTAAAAATAGGTATCATATTTCTATCACGTGCTGCAGTTTTTTTAATGGTTTAAATATTGGTTTTCGATCTGGATATTTTCTTCGCAAAGTATAATAATATGAAATATATGTGAACTTTCAAACCCTGTAACTCTACGAGAAATTCGCAGTTTTATAGGTGCACTTGTCGCGCTTGCATTGATAAGAATTTATTATAAGCTTGCAATAATTAACGTCCATCCTTGAGTTGGTGACTTCGTTTACGAGATACAAGTAATAAAAATGCATTTATGAGGCACTGTGTGTAACTCGAATACGACCTGTAATTGCACGGCTTTGCAATCCTGTGTTTATTGCGCGGTGCAAAAGAACGTCCGGCCGTCTTAGAGCTTAATTATTAATCGTAATGTTGCTTTCTTTTTTACGGTTGTAGCTGTGTACTTGGCAATATGATTCGAAATACAAATTTCTCATCCTTTACAGATGAATATTATTTGATATTCGTGGAATAGGCAAACAAGATATTTGATCTTCTGGATTTTCGATTGTGACGTTTCACAGGCGTGATAGCATTTAATTATTGAAGACAAAAACTTAAATTTTGATGATTGCAAAGTTTGATTCATGTTGCATTCATGTCGAGCCATATTCGTTTTTGGCAGTGTGTAAAATGAATTTGTATTTTCTAAACAGACAAGTTTCTATTACAAAATTGTATGTTTTTAACTCGTCAATATCGTTAACAGTATTCAGTAATTGCTCTCCAAAACAGAGGCAAGCAACATTTCACAAGTTTTATCCAAAAAGTACGCGAAAAACGTTCAATATTTCTACGACACTTGAATCCCCCGACCAAAGTTACCAACACGGTGGCAAAAAAATCATCGCAATGGATCAACGAGGGAAGGGCACACTTGTCCGATAACCGTCGCTCAATTCCAACTTAATGGCCCCAGCAGCCGGGCAGGCGAAGCAATTCAAGAGGCAGCAGAGTTGCATCACCGATCACCCGACATGAAGCGGGTGGGGGTGCCCTCAATCTTTCAGCGCAGCCTCAACTCAAACGCGCATCTGCTCATCAAGGTGTCCACCGGCGCGAAAGCTTTTCGCCGCCCGCAACGCGCACTCGCCGCCGCCGCGCATCGCCTCGCGTCCCTCGCCACCGCCGCCGCTGCCACCACGACCACCCACCACCACCACCGGCCGCCGGCGCGCCGCGCACCGCTGAGCCGCGCCCTCGCCGCCCTCAGCCAGCCACGGACCTCCGCCGCCGCCCCAACCACCCCAACCACCACAACCGCCGCCGCGCGCCACTACACTACACCACACGCACCGCCGCCGCGCCGCCGCCGCCGCCGGCCGCCCGCGCTCCGAGCTTCCCGCGCACTAGCTCGCTCACGTCGCTGTGTCGTGGGATTGAAACCGCCCGCGGCGGCGGGCGGGCGGTGGCGGCGGCAAGGAGGGCCCATTCCGTATTTTCTTGCGCGTTGGCTCTGCGGGTGTGGTAATGCATACTATGCGCGCGCCGGCGGGCGCACGGGGCTCGTCCGCCGCCCCTCGCCCCTCCCTCGCCGCTTCCCCCGCGAGCTGCGGGGCGGCGCCGCGCGCTCGTGCCGCGCCGCGTCTGTCATGCGGCGAAGCCCCGACGCGGGGGCCCAGCGCGCCGCCACGCGGCTCTCGCAGCCGCCTCCGACGCAACAGCGCGATTTTCAGCCCACTACGGGCAGGCGAAAAACGCCTCTCGCGCTTCTGCGTAGGGTTTTTCATCTCTCCTAAGTAAACTCTCCTTTCATCTCTCCTTACCGTGCGTTTACACGACTTTTAATTGAAAATGTATAACGTTATCCAATTATATCCTCATCTTTATTCGGTGGGGAAACTTCGGGGTACGTAGGTCATTTCACTGATTACAATCTTGGTCAACCCGTGTGGATATTAGGGGTTAGTAAAAGAGTTTGCGGCGTCATTCTTCGTGGTTTTCCAGTCCCCATCTGATCCTATTTAGTCTTAGTTAAATATTCGCTAAATCGCATTTTATTCATTTGGTCACTGATTCTCTTATTCACTGGTTTACTCACTCATTACTTGTTCCAACTTCTTGCACGAATATTATAATTTTTCTTGGAACGCGATCCGGTTCCATCGGTTGGTCGTGATCATTTGATCGTAGCTGATATAGCAGTCTGAATCCTCAACAATCTATGAAGAAAATTCCACCACTCTCTCATTTTACGAACTCGAGAGTCGAAACGCTAAATTTCGTGAATATGTTGGATTAAAAACACGTGGCACAATTGCATTAAGTGTTTTTCCTCTGCTGTTCGACTTCCTGTCTGTTCGCCGAATACTTTAATCCAATTATTCTTATTCTCTGGTTAGGCGGCTCGTGACGCTGATTATTTTGCAGGCTTTTTATTTCAGAGTGGTCACCATTCCTTGTGGTTTAAGTATTCGGGATTCCAAGTTAGTTTTGTAGTGGCCAGATCAGGATCGCGGCAGGTTTTCGCGTGATCCTTCCGTTTCTCCAGAACAAGCAAAAGAAATTTCATATTTTATTACATTTGTGTGTTTTAAAAAAATCATACTTTTTTATTCTTCTCATATACAGATTATTTCGTTAAGAAAAAACTGGTTTGCGTCAATTTTCAAGGATTTTAATATCTCTGGTTTCTCATTCCACCATACTTATCATTATTAATAAACATTATCATTATTAATACATTTTCAAAGAAATCATGATATTTTTTATAGAAAGAATTTCAGGTTTTCGGAAACGGGCAAATGTAACGGTGCACGGTATTCATCACAGAAAAAAATATCTGCATGGCTTTGCAGACACCTGCTCTAGACAGAATTTTTATTTCATTGATTTTTTATACAGAACTCGGTAGACTCTGCGTACGTGAGTACTTGAGAACTTGACCTAGATCTACTCGTGTTACCAGCGTATCCTGCGAAAGGATGGGTGTTCATAGTTTTGGCCAAGTAGACGAGGGAACTGCGCACTTTGCGCCTGCGGCGGTGTTGCCGCCGCTGCCCCCGCGCACCCTACTCGTCCACGGGCTGTCGCGTGGCCTCACGTTCTCGCCTTCCCCTTCGCTGGTGACGCCGTCGCATTTGCGCGCAGGGCTGCCAACGCTTTCTGCTTCATAAGGTTATCCATATTCGAAATAATGCGAACTTAGTGCACGAGATCTGGCATATTAGCCTTTTTAATTTTGTGATTAAGGTATTGCTTCGCAATGTGATTTGCTTGTTATCAGAATAGATCTTCCCCTTTCTGCAGAAATGTGTTCTGTTAATTTGTGGAATCTGTTGATTCGCATATGATTAAATGTGCATGTATTTGATATATTTTAAAAAATTGAGTCATTATACCATAAGTGAAATGAAACAAAAATGAGTACTACAAAGATTTTTGCATAACTATCAACGAGATGTTTCGTAAATTCTCGGCTATCCGGGAGACGCCGCGTCGTTGGCTGGGGTGCCGACGTTTCGCCTCTCGCGATAAGCTGCGAGCGACAGTAGTTAGCGAACTAGTCTCATTCTCCGTTAATCGCGTTATCGCAGACCTATAGACTTCGTGGAGTGCGCGTAGTGAGTAGTACTCCATAGAACCTGGGGCAAGCTGTTCCAGAGAGTGCTTACATTTTGCAGAAGGCGCGAATCAGGAAGCGCTTGGTGGGCAGAGGCGAGCTGAGCACCCTGTGTAGATCACAACGCCCTAAGAAAAACATTTCCGATGCTAAATGGGGAGCACAATTAGCCGTCCTAGATGAGCACAGTAACAAAACACTTCCTATCGTATCGCTTCATCTTTCTTCTCGTTCGTTTTGTAAATTCGTGTGCCGTGTAGTTCGGCTGACGTGAGTGTTTTTATGGTCTAGTACCGGCCACTTGGCCGCGATGAGAAATTCTGTGTTCATAAACGGCGTGACAGCCGATGGTGTGGCGGGGGATGCTGTTAGCCCAGGGGCACTGGGCACTCGTACTGGCCCACGAGAATTGCGAGGGCCTCGTGGACGTCTCACCTCATTGTTATCAAAGTACGGTCCGGCGATATCGGCCTCATCCTAAGTCATTAATTCATCTATACTAAGGCACGCCGCAGAGCCAGCTTGTTCGGACCGCGGTTTCCGTACGCGCTCTTCGTGCTTGGCTCGGCAATCCAGATCTGTACCTCTGCGACACTTGCTACTGCGCGACGTCATCTTGCGTCGTGCTGTGTATTCACGCTCGATGTGTTGGCAGCTCTCCCCTGGCTGTCAATCGTATGTATTTGGGATGAGCGTGTAGGGTTGTGAGTGAGGACTCAAAAGTTCACTCGTTATGTGAGCGTTATTGGCTACGTAACGCCCCTCAATAAACATTTTGCACGTAAAATCGCGTGTGGTATTACTTACTCAATTTGGTGAAGTTTAATATATGACTCTGCACAAATTGCCCTCGCATAGCGTCTCTGATAACATCACTGTCAGTTATAACGGTAGTGACACATGTGACATCAATTTGAATGAAATGTTTTCTGTAGTTAAAATTAATATTATGAAAGGACTTCAGAAAGCTCAATTAGAAGCAATTCATTTTATAATTTTATGTTTTGATCACAAAGTCGTACATTAATTCTGCAAGTGGGGGTTCATTAATAGATAAATTATTTTAATATGAGCTTGGCAGTGTGCAAGCTTCATCAACATTCCACGGTTGAATTCACATGCAAGGTATAAGACAATACTGTTATTAGTAGATCTAACTCACTGAATATTCTCGTGTAATCACCTCTAATAATTGCATAATCGTATTGATCATTTTATATAATGCGTACTCATACAAGTTCCTTGATAAAGTTCAGTACAAGTAGCTCACATATTGAAATCCAGTATACCACTAAATAATCAATAACCTATGAACACCAGTAGGCGAATATAAACCACATTATTAAATTCCAATCCGTGCGAAGTGCGCTTTCAACTTTCATTTCCACCCGGCGCTGTTCCTTCGGGGCTCACGGTGGGACGAAGGGTGGGGGGGGGGCAGGTGAGGCGCGCGGGAGAGCGCTCGTGACCCAGGGCGCGCGCCCTCTGATCGGCCTTCGCCTTCGATTCCCTCGGCCGCTTCCTTCGGCGCGCCCTCCAGAGAGCGCCCGCCGACGGACCCTGGCTGGGGAGCGAGAGCGACGCTGAGACGCGGGGACTGACGGTGGTGTAGCCGGAAAACTGCCCGTAAAAATTCGGTGTTGTTGGCGGTGAAGGGATAATTTTAACTGATGTTATTTAGTCATTAGTTCAGCCGAAAGTTTAGCAAAAACCTTTGTGTTATTTTTAGTATGTTATGATTTTAACAATGTATGTGGGAATCACTTATTGTACCCTGGAGTTTATATTCCATTTCTGCATTAGCTTGTACAACCTTTTGCTTTTCCTCACATTATTTTGCTTATTTCCCTGCTGGCAACCGATTGAGACCTACTGGATATAGCTGATACATCATGAAGGCACGGTCGTGTTTTTTCTTTCTGCGAAGTCAATGTTAAAAATCTAAAGTTGAAAAAAAATAGTCAAAATTTTCGGTTTCTATTGATGAGAAAGCATTGTTCGCTACGAAGAATTCCTATTCTGGTCTCCGTTTTCAGGAAGCTACTCTAATGATATACCTTCTCAGTGCTAGATTACCCAAGTGAACGACGAAGAATACAATCGTTCCACTGAAGCCATTGGGAGATCAAAGGGAGGCAACTATTGGATTTGGAAGAGATTGCGTTGCGAGTATATAATTCGAAGTCAATAATAACTGATGGTCAATGTTGCGATCAGTATACAAGAAAAGATCGTTCCTTACGTCAAATGCTAAATATTTAGTTACAACAGATAAGAATACCGAGTAGAATAGAAAAGTTGAGTCATTTATTTTGATTTTACAATAATTCCTTTTAAATGTGATTTTTATTGTTTATAAGTTTTTTGGCATCCCTACTGTTTGCAGAAAAAACGCCTTTTTGCTGCATCATTTTAGATAAGAAAATTCTGAACTTCGTGCTTTAGGCCTTAGCAATAGAAGGATTGCAGACATGTTTTTCACATATACTTCATTTTTTTAAAATTTGTAATAATATCATTTCTGGTTTATTTCATTGGCGTGAAGGGTATTCTCAATTTTTCTTTGTTTCCTTTTTCATACTACCTATTCTGTAATATTTCGTGTAACCATCATCATTTATCTTATCTATTTATCCACGTAAGTTCGCTTTTTTATCTTTACTCATTTTTCGACATATTTCGCTTCACCCATCGCAGTAGATACCGCACCGTCACCATCCTACTTTTGTTCCTAGTTTTCTTCTATGTACGTCACGTACGGCAAGCACACTTACATATACATCGAAAACTTACACACGTCACCGAAAGTTGCTTTCTCGCCCTCTCTTCCGCGTTAACGCTCCGCCGGCGCCTCTTTCCGAGCCCCTCCGCCGACAGGCCGCGTCGGTCCCTTCGGCGCCGCCGTCACGCCCCGCCGAACGCTGCCCGGGCCGGCCGCCGGCAAGTTCATAATTCCGCGGAATTACCTCGCTGATTCGGGCCATTTGTGCTTACCCTCGGCCTGCGCCGCTGTCCGGCCCGCCTCGGCGCCGCTCCGCCCCGCCCGCCCGCCCCGCCGCGCTGCGCTCGCTGCGGTCGCCCGCCGGCGCCACCGGTCGCACCGGCCCCCGGCCGCCCCGCGCCAAAGCGCCGCCCCCGCTCGCAGTCAAAGCGCCAGAGCGCGGCTCTGTGGCCCGGCGCGCTGGATTGCAATAATGGACCACTGATTATTAGAACACTGCAGATGCGCGACGGGCCAGCCGCAAGGCGGAACTGCTTGCGATTGTAGGGCGTAATCATGTTTCATGTCTGTTTATGTTACCATGGCTATTTTACATATTGTTAGATTTTTCTATGTACTGGTAGTTTCTTTGTCAATAATGTATGCGAAGTTAAATAAATTTTGTACTCGTGTAGGCTCTTAATTTAAATTTACCTGAACTCTGAAAAAAGTAATTCTTTGCAAAAATATCACCGTGTATTAATGGTTCCATAATGTTTAACCACTAAATTTTGGCTTTTTATTTGTAATCAGCTTTTATTAGGATGTGAAATGACAAACACGACAACATATTTTGGGAATGATGTATTACAGCTTTCAAACGAGGCTGTAAACTACGAAGCTTTCCAGCTTTTCCAGATTTTCAACCTGATACAATAATTTTAATAAATTATATATAATACCAAATATAAGAACCCAAAAACTGCGCATCTTAATGGTAATAATCATTGTTTATACAAGTGCCGCCAATAATTTAATTTCAATTAATCCTCTTTGATAGCTTCATTGCAACTGCGCTTTTTGGTAGCATCAGTTTCGTTTTTATGTTCGTTTTAGTCAGAGGGGAAAATATCTTCATATTGCAATATTTAACTTAATCTACAAATCGCAAGGCGAAACAATTTTAAGGATATCACTTTGAAGTGAATCACATATTTTAATAATTGAGAATGATATTTTACAAAATAAATATTCTTATTTGTTGGGTGACAGTTCTTAATAGTTTAATGTTTCCGTCATATGTGAGAAAAAATGTTTATTTTATTGAAGTTTAATTAAATGACCAATCAAATCTAGGTTCCAATAACCGCTTGCTTACAAAACAACACCAACAACAACAACAACAAAAAACGATTTGAAATGTTTGTCGTAATGATTAAATGTAATTTATTGCTGTCATTTTCATTTAGATACGTTTTTTTACCAATATTAAGAAGTTCGTTGAATAATTACGTGTTTAATATCAGTTATTATTGATTTAATTTGCTTCGTGTTACTAAACTTAAACCAAAAAAAACGCAATAACCTGATATAACTGGATGATTTGAGAAATCAGCACTAGGAATCTATGGGGTAGTGATGTTGAGCCACCATTCGCGCATTGCGAGCGCCCTTCACGACGGTTCTATACAGCGAATGTGCAAAGTGTTATCTCACTCCCCTGGACTCATAATCCTTCCTGCGTGATCGCTGTTTTATGCAACAGAAACATTACCTGCAAACCGATCCCGATGGCAGAGAGTTTGCGAGCACCCGCGGCGGCTGACCACCGAAATTCGGTGTCCCTCGCACTTCCGCTCGCTCAGCCGCGGCCGAATGCAATACAAATGCCGGACGAGAAGCGCGTGCGGCCACCGGCCTATTGCCGAGCCGCGCATTTTCAACGCGTGCCGACGGCAGCCGGTCGACACGCCCGAGATAAAAACCGGGGCACCGGATCAACTAGCTGACAAACAAATTGGACGCGCAGGCGCGCGTCCGCCCCAGCAGGTGCAATCACGTGGACGCGTCGCCCGCCCTGTTTCCCGACCGGTGGTGGCGCGGCGGCGGAGGGCGGCGGCGGCTTCGCAAAGCGAAACAGAGCGACCCGCACCTCGTGTGCAGCCCCCGGTTCTCTTTGTGTTCACCGATCCTCGGCCATCGCTAATCGGTTCGTCCCCTGTGGCCGGCCCCTATGCTGCTTGGCACTTCGTTTGTTCTTCGCTGCCCCCCCCCCTCCCCCGTTGGGGCTATTACATCATGTTCGGCTACTTCCCGCCATCGTTTTCTCTTTCCTCTATCGCGACAACCGATCCCCAGCGTCCGCCGCCTCTCCACCCCGGCTACCAGCACTAGATTCGAGCGCGAGATGGGGTGTGGCAGGGGTGAATCTCTTTTATCTGATGGAGCGTGATATGAATGAAGAAAACAGCGCGTTTGTTTTGTTTGCTATCCTTTCAATTAAATTCTAAATTTCTGTGGCTTTTAACTAAACAATCTGAATTGGCGAAACTGTTGAGACATATGTATTTTTTTTCACGAAGCTGGGACAATATTTGAATCTGTTACTGTGACCTGCGAGTTTGATGTCATCTATACCTCCAGTAGGATTTGAAATAGGTTAAAAGCTACTGTGGATCGAACATTAATGACGTCATGATGTTTCGGTTCAGCTTTTCCCCATATCTTGTTTTATATTTTTTTTGAACCCTGGCAGCAAAATTTCAAGGTTAATATTTTCGTAACTCGCTTCTTTTTCCTGTTTTTACCGTCAAAGATTAAGCATTGTTTCGTGAATACAATGATAACCAAAACTTCGGTCTAAAAAATGTGATTTATTTTCTTTTCACTTTCAGTGCATATAGCTGTCAGCGTCAGTCTTGTAAGTGTAAGTGTAAGTTGCGTTGCGACCAAGAAGTGGGTTAATTATTAACCGTGGCGAAGTTCTTCTCCCACTTGTCTCATTCTGTGACAAATATAGTGTTGTCGTCAATCCCATCACGTCTTTTACACACAAAATCTATACTCGATGACATTTTAATTTACGTACTTAGTGCATTTTTCAAAACACAGTAAGACATCTCATACCTGCTAATAACGCGCAGTGTCTATAAATACATATAAACCTTATTGTAAAAAAGGTTAATTAATAATCAAATAAGTAAACGTTCAGATTCATGTGACATTACGTTATCCATTGAGCTACCCGAGGGTACCCTACCTGAAGTAGCGACGTAGAGGGGCAGTGCGATGGGTCGTGGTTCGATGTTGGCTACAGGCAGAAAGGTTAAGTGACCTTAAACCTTTATATTGCAATTTGAGACTGTTTCCAATTCCTGTATTTTGCAAACCGTGTTTTTAGTACTGATATACAAAAGTTGGTGTTGGCCTGGTCACGCGTTTCACCGCAGAAATCTTTACACCATTCTTAGGCCACTTACTTTCTGTAACGTATTTTTCGCAGCGAACCCTGCTTCCTCACTACGTCTCTACCCCGCGTTTTGCGGAAGGTTTCGTAATATACTCGCCTTGCACATTATCACTGTCCGGTGTACGGCGGCTTTCCGCATCGTCCTCGGGCAATGCCATGAATATAAACTGTGTGCCTCACACACGTGTCCATTAGATTATCCTCTCCGCTGCTTCTCCTACAACGCATTCCCCTTGGTCCTCGCGGCCTCCCTCTTCGCTGCAACGGCTGCCCATGGCCACCGTTGGCGCAGCCGCTTCAAAGCGCGCCTCGCCCGCGCCCTCGCCCCGGCCCGCCCCGCCCGCGACGCGCCCATGCCCTAAGAGCGCGCCGTCCAGAGCAAATAATTCCCGCCCCGCGTTTAACAACTCGCTGGCCATCCTGACTTACTAAATTATGAACATGCATAATTCGGCGCGCGAGGAGGTAGCGGAGAGAAGCGCCACGCTTTGACCGCGGACCGTGAGCGAACCGTCGGCCGGTTCCGAGCCGACTGTGCCCTCACCCCACCCTCACAGCCGCCCTCATCGTAGCCTCACTGCGGCCTTCGCCTCCTCTCGTCTTCGCCCTCAAAGCGTCCTCATCGCCTCCCTCATCGCCTCCCTCACCGTGGCCTCAACGCTGCCTCACGCTGCCATCACCGCTGCCTCGACCGCTGCCCCTCACGGCTGCCCTCAACGTGCCTCACCGCTGCCTCACCGCTGCCTCAACCGATGCCCTCACGCTGCCTCACCGCTGCCCTACGCTCCCTCCCGCTGCCCTCACCCTGCCTTCACCGCTGCTCTCACCGTGCCTCCTCTCGGCTCTCCTTCCTCTCTTCTCCGCCCTCGCCACCGCAACTAGCCGTTAGTCTATTTTCCAAGCATACCCTGGCGCCTCCCCACCCCCTTACCCACATATAACCTCCGCTTCTTCGTTTTCTCTTCTTCATTGCTCCTCGATCCGCCACCGACATGTTCCCTGTTCCTCTGTCTCCAATTTCTATTGCTGTCCAAGCTGCCTATGGAATGGATATCCAGGCTCGCTTGACGCTCATTCCCTTCTCTAAATTTCAATGGCGCATTTGCCAAACACTTAGACGGAAATTCCCTACGCATTACAATAGAGATCAATTATGTATGTTCGTTTTCACTCATTTCCAACCTAATTACTTCTCAAAATAAATGATGCCAGGGTATAGTTCTTATCATCCTTCAAACGTCCGATTCTGCGCACTCTCATTTCCCTAGTGGAGAGAATGTAAAGTTGAGATATGAAGAACGTGATGGTGTCTATGACCACTTCTCATTAGTAGAGGTTTATGCTTGAACCGCTGAGCACTCGTAGCTTAGTAGAGTAAAGCAATTCGCTTCAATTTAAACATGTATTTGGTTTGGTAATTCTTGATTGCTTATATCGGTTAATTTTCGTGACGTCAGTCTAGTAACTCGAACACAAAATTCTTCTGCCTGAAACATATGAGATGTACAGTTTGTGATAGTATTCACTTATGATTTTCGGCTTTTTACTAGAAAACTTTTTTTTAAGACAACACGATACTCCAAAGTTTAATCGCAATGTTATTCTAATTAAAATGGTAATGCGTTTTCTTGTGTTTCGATTAGCAGCTTTATACCTACAATATGCATATTAAAGTATAGGATAATTTCATGATTTTGAGGTCCTTTCTTTCACTCAAAAGCGTATCAATACTACCAAAAGGTTAAGTCATTGCGCGTGAATTGTACTAAAAAAGCAATGAGTCCGAACACAGCGACTACTACTACAAATCCCAAGAGAAACACATTCGAAAGAACGACAGAGGGAGCTTGTTGAATGCTCATGACATCCCTAATAACAAGGGTAGTACGTCCAGAATGTGACCCCGAAGGTTACAACTTTGAGTCGTCACACTGTTCTCACAGCATTTTTATATTCAAGCAACCACCGCACTGTGATGTGAACAAATGTGTGTGGATTTCTTATGTAAACGAATGTACACACTTGGTTATTAATACTGGAAGCCGCTACTCCACCACTGAGACGAGCGTGTTTCTGTCTGGCTTCTTCCTTCTCGTGTCACCACTCACTGGGCCTGGAGAAGCAGGGCGAGGCGGGAGAAGATGAATAAGGAGACTCACAGTAAGTAATGAGTCGGGTGCTGCGTTGATATTAGGATACTCGTTAATGCGGCTTCCTGTAACGGCCTCAGCAAGGTTATTAGTCCATCTCTTTAGAACGAATTTGATAAATATACGTGCATCAGCTTCAACATGGAAGCGACATTAATCCTCCGTCTTGCTCGTTTTGGAATCATTTGCGTAAACCTCGATTTCATCTAATCTGACGTACGGAATTTTGACAGTGTCCATTTAACTCCTACCACTTCCTTGCTTCCTACATCAAAATCCGCTCGCTGGTGATATTCATTTGATTTTGAGCGAGTTTTCCTACTTGGGTTGCTGCTTTGTCTGACAGTCTGTACTGGTATCTCGCATTTTTGGGTTTTTGCAATGAGCTACCGATAGAGCCCACGTTGCGGGGAAGTATACCCGAATTGAATTACGATGAACGGAAGTAGTAAATCATAATACATACATGATGAAACGTTCGGTTGCGTGAGTAAGATCTATTTATCATTACTGATCTTATATTCGTAACAACAAGGTCACTCTGGGCTGCGAGACACACAACGTAGCTCTATGGCGAAGTTAAATGTTCACTTTGCGGTAGCAATAGATATTTTCAGTAACATCGTGCGATCAGTGTTTTGCACTAGTTATTTTTTTTGTGATTTGAATTCGGTTTCTTTCAAGGAACAGGCCACGTAGTTTTTATCTAATCGATTACACAATTCATCATCCGAAGTACTGCTGCGCAACCATGTCAGGATTTTAATTATTCGAAATCCAGCAACATAAGAGGATCTCCTTTCTTCAATTCCAAAATTCTTCACGACTCTGCATTTCAATCACTCTCGAACTTCGCGATCAGGAGAGTCGTTCCTCTCGGATCTAATCATTTCTTTCCGAAGTTGGCTTCCTCTTAATCTCGAGCTCATAAAAAAGCGTGACATATTCGTACGACCTTTCGGAACTCTGCCTTCGAATACGACTTCTGATTTAATACTCACTATCAATTGCTTGCGAGTTGCGCCCTTAGTATGGCACAGTACATGATGTCATTTTACTCAGTGTCCGTTTCACCAAAAATTCATTGTCGTCACGTTTCTTTCCGGGATCGAGGCGGTCGCTTTTGAGCTGTGGGCAGGCTTCTTGCTTTCCATTCCTCCCCTTCACCAATTCGGACATGGGCGCCTTTTCTTCCTCCTCCCCCTTTCACCGCTCATCTCACCACACTTTCGCCTCCATTCCTATGGCAGACCTCCCCTTCCTTCCCGTTTTCGCAACGCACTCTGGCTCTTCCGTCCTCCCCGCTATTCCGATCCTCTACTCACCCGCACACATCCCCAACCCGCATCACCGCACGCAACCAACTTCCTCTCCCCCCATCGCTTATCACCTCTCCCTTCTCTCTCAGCCCTCCCCTCAAACTCCACTCACCGCCCCCTTACCTTCCGCTACTCCCTCTCTCCCTACTCACTTCTCCCCGCCTCCTTTCCGCCCCGAAAAATTCTCGTTCCCGTTCCCTCCCCGCCTCTTCCTCGCATCAGGCTGGCGCGCTCTGTTGTTATCGTCCTGCGTGCGAGGGAAAGGGGCGAGTGTGGGGTGGGGTGGTGGGGTCAGGATGTCGTTGCGTTAATGTTTCGCTGCCCCTGGCGAAACTGCACGGTGCATTTCGTTAGCCCATTCCTTTTTTTTTCGAATGAAATGTTTGTTCGCACGCTTTAAATTATTTTTTGGATTTTCGCTTCAGCGCGTCTCCGTCCACGACACAGTTCAGCCGGCGAAGTCGTTCAAAAAGGGTGCGCTAATAAAACACCTAACAGGCACGTAAAGCGTCGTTCGAGCAAATTACCTGAGGGTTATTTTTAAAGGGACGGTATTAATGGTCCTGACCTTCGTTGGGTATATTTTCATTCAGCAACCATTTTTTTTGACATGGATTGCAATGTTTCTAGCTCGTAATAAATGGCCCAATTTTCTTCAGTAAGGATTCATAGTGATTTTAGGCTTAAGTAAACATATTGTGAATTTTTCAGTGTGGTTTTCCAATCGATTGTTGCAACTGTCAGATTGCTTTCAATTTTATACACCGTGTTAGACAAGAACAGAAAAAATATTGAATATACATAATGGTTGTTCCGAATTAAATAGTTAAAAATAGGTATCATATTTCTATCACGTGCTGCAGTTTTTTTAATGGTTTAAATATTGGTTTTCGATCTGGATATTTTCTTCGCAAAGTATAATAATATGAAATATATGTGAACTTTCAAACCCTGTAACTCTACGAGAAATTCGCAGTTTTATAGGTGCACTTGTCGCGCTTGCATTGATAAGAATTTATTATAAGCTTGCAATAATTAACGTCCATCCTTGAGTTGGTGACTTCGTTTACGAGATACAAGTAATAAAAATGCATTTATGAGGCACTGTGTGTAACTCGAATACGACCTGTAATTGCACGGCTTTGCAATCCTGTGTTTATTGCGCGGTGCAAAAGAACGTCCGGCCGTCTTAGAGCTTAATTATTAATCGTAATGTTGCTTTCTTTTTTACGGTTGTAGCTGTGTACTTGGCAATATGATTCGAAATACAAATTTCTCATCCTTTACAGATGAATATTATTTGATATTCGTGGAATAGGCAAACAAGATATTTGATCTTCTGGATTTTCGATTGTGACGTTTCACAGGCGTGATAGCATTTAATTATTGAAGACAAAAACTTAAATTTTGATGATTGCAAAGTTTGATTCATGTTGCATTCATGTCGAGCCATATTCGTTTTTGGCAGTGTGTAAAATGAATTTGTATTTTCTAAACAGACAAGTTTCTATTACAAAATTGTATGTTTTTAACTCGTCAATATCGTTAACAGTATTCAGTAATTGCTCTCCAAAACAGAGGCAAGCAACATTTCACAAGTTTTATCCAAAAAGTACGCGAAAAACGTTCAATATTTCTACGACACTTGAATCCCCCGACCAAAGTTACCAACACGGTGGCAAAAAAATCATCGCAATGGATCAACGAGGGAAGGGCACACTTGTCCGATAACCGTCGCTCAATTCCAACTTAATGGCCCCAGCAGCCGGGCAGGCGAAGCAATTCAAGAGGCAGCAGAGTTGCATCACCGATCACCCGACATGAAGCGGGTGGGGGTGCCCTCAATCTTTCAGCGCAGCCTCAACTCAAACGCGCATCTGCTCATCAAGGTGTCCACCGGCGCGAAAGCTTTTCGCCGCCCGCAACGCGCACTCGCCGCCGCCGCGCATCGCCTCGCGTCCCTCGCCACCGCCGCCGCTGCCACCACGACCACCCACCACCACCACCGGCCGCCGGCGCGCCGCGCACCGCTGAGCCGCGCCCTCGCCGCCCTCAGCCAGCCACGGACCTCCGCCGCCGCCCCAACCACCCCAACCACCACAACCGCCGCCGCGCGCCACTACACTACACCACACGCACCGCCGCCGCGCCGCCGCCGCCGCCGGCCGCCCGCGCTCCGAGCTTCCCGCGCACTAGCTCGCTCACGTCGCTGTGTCGTGGGATTGAAACCGCCCGCGGCGGCGGGCGGGCGGTGGCGGCGGCAAGGAGGGCCCATTCCGTATTTTCTTGCGCGTTGGCTCTGCGGGTGTGGTAATGCATACTATGCGCGCGCCGGCGGGCGCACGGGGCTCGTCCGCCGCCCCTCGCCCCTCCCTCGCCGCTTCCCCCGCGAGCTGCGGGGCGGCGCCGCGCGCTCGTGCCGCGCCGCGTCTGTCATGCGGCGAAGCCCCGACGCGGGGGCCCAGCGCGCCGCCACGCGGCTCTCGCAGCCGCCTCCGACGCAACAGCGCGATTTTCAGCCCACTACGGGCAGGCGAAAAACGCCTCTCCGCTCTGCGTAGGGTTTTTCATCTCTCCTAAGTAAACTCTCCTTTCATCTCTCTTCCGGTTGCGTTTCAGACTTTTAATGAAAAATGTATAACGTTATCCAATTATATCCTCATCTTTATTCGGTGGGCGAAACTTGGGGTACGCATAGGTCATTTCACTGGATTAAATCTTGGTCCAACCCGTGTGGATCTTAGGGGTTAAGTAAAGAGTTTGCGGCGGTCATTCTCGTGGTTTTCCCAGTCCCATCTGATCTATTTAGTCTTAGTTAATATTCGCTAAATCGCATTTTATTCATTGGTCACTGATTCTCTTATTCACTTGGTTTACTCACTCATTATTGTTCAACTTCTTGCAAACGAATATTATATTTTTCTTGAACGGATCCGGTTTCATCGGTTGGTCGTGATCATTTGATCGTAGCTATCATAGCAGTCTGAAATCCTCACAATCTATGAAGAAAAATTCACCACTCTCCTGCATTTACGAACTCGAGAGTCGACACGCTAGAATTTCGTGAATATGTTGGATTACAAAACACGTGGTCACAATTGCATTAAGTGTTTTTCCTCTGCTGTTCGACTTCCTGTCTGCTTCGCCGAATACTTTAATCCCAATTTATTTCTTATTCTCCCTGGTTAGGCGGCTCGTGACTCTGATTATTTTTTGCAGGCTTTTTATTTCAGAGTGGTCACCACCTTTCCTTGTGGTTTAAGTAATTCGGGATTCCAAGTTCAGTTTGTAGTGGCCAGATCAGGATTCGCGGTCAGGTTTTTCGCGTGATCCTTCCGTTCTCCAAGAACAACAAAAGAAATTCATATTTTTATTACATTTGTGGTGTTTTAAAAAATAATACTTTTTATTCTTCTCAATATAACAGATTATTTCGTTAAGAAAACTGGTTTGGCGTCAATTTTTCAATGGATTTTAATATCTCTGGTTTTCTCATTCCACCATATCTTATCATTATTAATAAACATTATATTATTAATACATTTTAAAGAAATCATGATCTTTCTTATGAAAGAAATTTCAGGTTTTCGGAAAGGGCAAATGTAACGGGGGTGCACGGTATTCATCACAGAAAGAAATATCTGCCTTGTTTTTGCGACCTGCTCTACCAGAATTTTTATTTCATTGGATTTTTTATACAGAACTCGGTAGACTCTGCGTACGTGAGTACTTGAGAACTTGACGCTAAGATCTACTCGTTGTTACCATCCCCCCGCGTATCCTGCGAAAGGGAGGGTTGTCATAGTTTGTTGGCCACGTAGACGAGGGAACTGCGCACTTTGGCGCCTGCGGCGGTGTTTGCCGCCGCTGCCCCCGCGCAACCTACTCGTCACCGGGCTGTCGCGGTGGCCTCACGTTCTCGCCTTCCCTTCGCTTGGTGACGCGTCGCATTTGCGCGCAAGGGCCTGCCAACGCTTTCTGCTTCATAAGTATCCTATTCGAAATATGCGAACTTAGTTGCACCAGATCTGGCATATTAGCCTTTTTAAATTTTGGTGTTAAGGTATTGCTTCGGCAATGTGATTTGCTTCGTTTATCGAATAGATCTTCCCCTTTTCTGCAGAATGTTGTTCTGTTAATTTGTGGAATCTGTTGATTCGCATATGAAATTAACTGGTGCATGTTATTTTGATATATTTTTAAAAAAAATTGAGTCTTATACATAAGTGAAATGAAAACCAAAATGAGTACTACAAAGATTTTTGCATAACTATCAACGGATGTTTCGTAAATTCTCGGGCATCCGGAGACGCCGCGCGTTGGCTGGGGTGCCGGACGTTCGCCTGACTGTTCGAGGCTTCCTCAGGGAAGAGGAAGCTGCGCTGAGCCTGCCTGGGCTGCCTGGGCCTGCCCTGGGCCTGCTGGGCCTGCCTGGGCCTCGCCTGGGCCTGCCTGAGCTGAACTGGCTGACTGGGGCTGACCTGGGCTGCCCTGGGCTTGCCTGGGTCCTGCCTGGGCTGCTCGTCACTGCCCTGAGGACGCCTGCGACATGTCAGGCGAAACGTCGGCACCCAGCCGAACGACG
>BOPP01000008.1:13356419-13369156 GCA_017312745.1 Gryllus bimaculatus
CGCGCCGCTCTTCGATGTGACAAATCGCCCATCGCCCGGGCGCCGTGGCGGCCGCCGCGGGAACGAACCGTAAAAAAGAGAATAAACAAACAACCAAAGAAAGAAATCCGAAACAAACCCGTCCGATGAGGAGCGCCGCGAGCGAGGGACCCTCGCGGCGAGTGTGCGTGCGTGCGCGCGGGCGAGAGGACGGGCGGTGGGCGGTGGGCGATGGGCGATGGGCGAACGGGCGTGCGCCGCGGGAGGCGCCTCACGCGCGCCCAGGTCTCCCGCTGCGGACGCCCCGGACGACGAGGCAGCGGGAATGCGAATGTACCGGGACTTGGTAGCGAGGAACGAAGGCTGCGAGAGCCAATGTGATTCTACGCTCATGTCAGTTATAGTGTAATTACTCATTGTCTCGGGTAACAACACGACAACACACTTCACTTTGCTTTTGGATAAAATTGTTAAAAGAGTTGAAGGCAGATACAAACGTGCTTCTGAATATCATTTAGATCGTCATTCATTAATTCATAATTGCTCCGGTATGCCAGGGCCAGGTTCCTGCCGCTGGTTGCCTACGTCCAGACACATCGTATTAACATTTTTATTAAGAAGCATTTATCTGAGTTGATGCTATCGGGCTTGAAGTGTCAGGCAGAGAAGATGAAGCCGGCGTTGACAGTATCATTTTCAGTTAGCTGGCAATAATTATGACACTACGATTGAATAAATAATACCTATTGGGTGCACTTTTCCAACTTTTCTCTGAGCATAAGAAGAGCCTCGCCGGAAGGTGACTTGCCGGTGAATGCCTCTGCATCAAAGGTGATGTGGGCAAACAGTCGCCGCGGGAGGTTGATGAGCTGTACGTGGAGTTTACCTCTGACGACGTGGTTGATGTGGTGAAGGATGAAGGTAAAAAAAAAGAGGGTGAATGAGAAAAGTGATGGCGTCAAAGATAGTGGGGAAGCATTTATTAGCAGTAAGACCGTCGAAGCTCAAGTATTCGAGACATTGTCGGCTGCGTTAGCTCAGCTGCAAGATCGTTGGTGTGTGCACCACCATTGACCGGGGTCTTAAGATTCGAGTCCTGATGGTATCTGATTTTCGAGACTAAGAACGTGGATAGGTACATCCAATTCAACTATTGAGATATAATTTAGCGGCCGGCTGCTCTGACCGCGAGTTTTCCGTGGGATCTTCTACAAATTCCAGGCGAATGGCGGAGATATTCCCTAACAATCAGGCCACAGACCGCGTGCGATTTTTCCTTCCTCATCCTTGTCCCCTTGCTGATACATACTGACACATCACACATTTCGATAAGTGGGTTGGGAGCGTACAGCCTTCCCCGACTGTGGCGGTACCCCGCTTGAGAGAGACCTGGAGTGGCAAAACCCCGCAAGCCGACATATATTTCCGTTACCGGATTACACTTTACAGCGAGGCACTGTCATCTCTCAGAATGTACTACACTTACCGGAGGGACTAATGATTTCGGTAGTTCATGCACTTGGAATCAATACTCTTTCACTGCACGAGACATTGACAATGTGTGGGACCGAGCTAGTGATAGAATGCGTAGCTTGATCTGGCTCCTGATAGTATTCGAAGAAACTGAAACGATAGAGTAATAATTACGCTTAGGGGAGATACATAACTACCGCCTGACTCTTGAGACGAATTTATGAGCGGTATTAAACAGTTTTGGATATAGCTGCAAAGGTGACAACAATGACTACAGTGATATGATGTAGATTTATTGTGATGTTGTTTGCACTGAATATATTGTCATGTATCTTAGAGATAAGACGGTTGTTGATTATAATGTGGAATAAATTCAACACGCCCTAAAAGATTCACGTCTTTTCGTGTAGTATTGATATCCACGTTATAATAATTACTGCACGTAGTATTCGAGATGATTTGTTCATAGAAAAAATAATGTTTCATTATTTGCATAGTTGTACTGTCATTATTGGTGCAATGTGGTCAAAGTAAAATGAATTATTCATAAACCTAATAATTTCCATTCTTTTCAATGCTCATCTCGAGTTTATTTGTTCAGAGGCGAAAGTATATTTAGTGATCAGTACTCAAATCAGTGCAGAAATGAAATAGAATAAATAGACTACTCATGTTTTGTGGTATAGGTATAAAAGTCGAGGAATCCATTGTAATAATATGTTAAAATATTTATGACATCGAAAACATATTGTTTCAAATTGATTTTCTTTGCTATAGGTGATTTTTTGTTGATAGTCGAATGGTAATGTGGGGATGATTTGGTTGTACAACACATGGCAGAGCTAACAGGTGTCTGTTGAGTGCCAGGCCTGATAAATGCTATTGAGGGAAGATATGTGAAAGTCACGATGAAAGGGTTGAAATTGTAGAGGAGAGGATTGGGTCTAGCATATAAATCGATCATTGTGACATTTTAGATCACACAATTGCCAGATGTGATGGTTCCCATGAACTTGTTTGAAATTAACATGAAAAAGGAGACATGGGATGAAAAGTGTTCAGAATGTAGATTCTTCGACGGAGCAATAAAATATTTGTAATAAATTTGAGAAGAAACGAAACGCCGTGAAGTTAAAGCTAAAATGTAAAGTAATTGTCATGATGGACGTCAAGAAAACAAAATGCCAGCTTTTTATACTGAATTAATTAAAAATGATGTTTCTCCTTGAATTACGTAGAACAATGATCTCGAGAAATTTTGCTCGCATTGGAATGAATATGGCATGAATTTAACACAGTTCAAGATGTAGACATATGGTGGGGGCCATAATGCATCTATATGTTTAATAATAATAATTATTTGTAGTACGAGTAGTAAGAGTGCGCTACTTTAATTTTATTTTATTTCAAGTGTACAAATCGCTTAAGTAATACGTTACATTAAGGTCAGTAACAAGTGCTGTCAGGCGAAAGTGCTTTGTTTACTTTGTTGCAATGACTTTCTTTCTGAACATTTTAGCATACCCTCACTTTTAGCACCGATGCTAAATATTGAAATTTTAGCACACGGTGCATGACCTAAAAATAAGCAGTTTTAATATTGTCTCTTAAACAAATAGTTTTTGGCATAAATGATATGATAACCTTTCACTTCACATCTTGTGAATTAAAGGGCGAATGGAGGAATCGGTATAATAATACCCAGAATCTCTTGTTGCGACCTATTTTCCACTCTTGAATTTTGTGTCTATAATTCCTTAACTTGAAATATAGTAATTTGATGAAGAAATGACATGATTAAAGTGTGGATACACTTCTAGTTGAATATTGTGTGTTTGCATTTTCAATGGGATGTGCCGATATTGTAGTTGCAGTTTATTTCTTCCTTATAATTAAATTAGGGTCAAGAATTTCAATCCGTTTTCTGTAATGACTCCAGCTTGCCAAAGACTTTCCTAATGAGGCGATGGTACGTACATAGGGTAACTGCAAAACCGAAAACATGATTTCCTTATCGCTTTTCCCGCGTGTGGTAATGACACCTGTAAAACGTTTACCAAAATGAGTGGATCATGAACGCAGTAAAGCAGGGTGCAACTTCGATCACCGAGATCTCAGATGTTACTGGCGGTTCGCGCATCTCTGTGGCTGAGGCGAACGAGCGCCCTGACGAGAGCAGGGAGATGCATTGGGAGGGAAACAGGCCAGGGGGAGGAGCGAAAGCTGCTCTCCGCACGCGAGCCACACTGCCCCGTGCCCTTTCCCACGCCCCGCCCCGCCCTTCCCGTCCCCACGGCCACTGCCCGGCCGCTTCAACCCGCCCGCCCGCCCGCTCCTCGCGCGACCCCGCCCGCCTCCGCTCTCGCCGCCCCGCCGCTCCTCCCCGCCCTGCCGCTCCCACACCCCCCGCCCTCGCCCTCCCTGCCCGCTCCACCCCAACCCACCTCCATACCGCCCCCGCACGTTCCCTGAGAACTCCCGCCACTTGGCCTGCTTCACTCCCCCTGTCCCCTCGTGTCCCGCCCTTGACGTTCCGGCCCCGCCCCGCCCCCCCGCCCCGTCCCCGCCCCCCCGCGCCCCCGCCCCGCCCCGCCCGCCCCGCCGTACCCTCCCTGTGCCCTGCCCGCCCCCGCTCACACCGTTCCCGCCTCCACGCCGTAGGCCGTGCCATGCGCGGCAGCACCCGCCGCGCTTTTGCGCCGCAGCCCTGAACTTGCCGCTCCGAAGGCTGCGGTCGTGAACTTGGGCGTGGGTTCCGTGCGGCGGTTGACCTGACCTATCGGCCAGCGCGAGGTTCCGTCGAACAAGCAAAGGGGCGGAATGGAGTTGTTAGCTGCATCTCCTGCAGCGACGTGCCTTCGCGCGTTACGAGAACAGCAGAGATTTCTCTCCGAAGTGAGGAACGTCAATGCACCAGAGATCCTCTTCATTTTAGTTTGAGGTAGAAATAATGGCCGTTGCGCAGATGCCTCATCAGATTTCTTTTACGAAAACCTAATGATCGTAAAACTATTCCAGAATCAATTTGTTTGAAATAACATGTTCCTACTTTATACTCTCATTTCACCTAGCATGTTGGTGTATTTAAGTTATTTCCTTTTCCCATTTCATCTGAAGATTATAAAGCAGCGTAACATAGTTTTTGTCGGAAAGAAACTTTACATCTGTATTGTTGATTTTTAATTTCTGAATGTTTTCAAAACACCGATTACATCTTTCTTAATAATTTTCTTTGAAAAAAAAGTTTTATGACTCGCAATAAACAATGTAAAGTAGTTTTCTTTCGCTTTTGCTCCCGGGTTGTGCATTATCAGTGTATTAAGTACCTTGCTCAATCCGAGATTCAATAGCAGTTTTTTCCACCCACTTAAACTCGCTTTCTGACAACTTCCGTTGCTTCTTTTGGCTTTCAGATATAATTACATGTACGTAAAGTATGTATTTTGATGTCATTACAGTTTATAAATGTAGGTCAGACTTCTGTATTTCATCACTACGTTTCTTAGCGTTTTACGGTATTTTTGAAAATATTGTAACTAAACATCTCTGAATTACTTAATTAAATTAAACTATTTTATTTTAATGTCCACAATTGAGTATTACACATTAAAATAAGAAAATTAAATTATATCGGAGGTTTGTAAAATTGTTGACATTTTTTCTGCGATAATGAGAGGGAGGAAACTTTCGTATGTTATTTCGTGCTCGTATTCCTTTCTCCAGTAATTGGCAACTGTTGCAAGTCTGATTCCGAGAGGTGTTTGCAAACAGAGACGCAGTTGTTCCAAATTACAACACACAGAAGAGCGGAGATTAGGCGATGCGTGTTGCTAGGAATGTCTGTAGGGCAGACGAGTGATGCACAGAGCGAGGCCGGTCCTGGGAGGAGCCGGTGGTGAGGGGGGGGGAGTGCGGCGAGTGCAACACGTGGAGGTGGCGCGCGGGAGCGCGGGGCGTGAGGGCCGGAGCCGAGCGTGGCGGCGTGAGGCGCGGCGCGGGCGGAGCTTCCGAGCAGCTCACGCGCTTCGCCGCGCACCGGATTTATGCGCGCAATAACCGCGTGCCCTCCGCGCGCCTTGCCTCTCCTCCTCCTCCTTCTGCCCCGCCCTGCCCCCGCCGCAGCCAACGCTGCCACCGCGCTCGCCGCCGTCCATCAGCCGGCGGGCGCCGATCCCGCAGCCTCCCGCTGGTAGCTCCTTCCTCCTCCGACTCCACCAGCCCCTCTGCCCCGGCCCCGGTGCCCGGCCCCGGCTCCCGCGTGCGGGAAAGCTACTACCGGGTGTGTTTCGTGGAATCCTCTTATGTGTGTACGGCTTTCCCGCCTCGCCGCGCGCTATATATAAATATAGCGAAAGCAAATACGCGGAACGGAACGAAAGGTAAATTACTGCTTTGTGAGTGGAGGTTCTCTGCTCGTTTGGTCGTGTCTGAAAGCCACTTGATTTGCCCTGTGTTTCCCACAATAGGCATCCGATTTGTTTTTAAAAAAAAAGTAACTTTTTATTTCATTGAACATCCTGTTTAAAACGGCGTTTCGCAAATCTTGATATGCGCTTTTTTTTGTCATTTTATAGTTCTCTCGTGTTGGCTAAAAGGGCGTTATGCGGCTATTAGTCAGGGTTAAATGCTGGGAAGCCGTGGAGCTACGTTCACCAACAATTTGAACGCAAATTGGGATAAAAATCGCTGCGGGCGGGCCACTCTTGACTGAGCCGGGGTATTTCGGACAATCTGTAGCGCCAACAGCGAGAGACGCAGCGGCGGCGGCGGCGGCGGCCGTGGCGCGTTGCCGGTGACCAGGGCGCGAAACTGACACTAATACCTTCCATTAACAGCTAAAAACCCGCGCCGCTCCCCTGTCGCAGTCCTGTCGCTGTCGGCTGGGCCTCACGCGAACTCGCTGCTGCCTCCCTGATGGTCTCGCCGCTGAATTTAGGTCTACGGCCCATCCGCCGTCCGGCGTCCCCTGGCAGGCGCTGTCACCGCCCTCTTACTGCTGTTGTGTGACATTTGCTCAGTAATTCATCGAGCAACGTTGTCTCCTTCGTTGCTAACGTTCCTAATTCACACACATTTAAAAAAATTACTAAACCTGGATTTATTCTTTATTTGTTAACGAGTTATATTTTTAAATTGTGAGCAGGGTTTCCGTTTTATATCTGTCTATACTAAAACATGAATTCGTATTTTCCTTTAATATATTTACAATGTGTGTTGCAAGTTAATGCGAACGTTTCGGAAAGTAGGCTGCTCATTTTGATAAATACGTAATTCGTTATAAATTTTCCTCGAAAAAGGACGAGGGAGAGAATATTCAGTGTTAAACAGTTAAACAGGCTGATGACTCAGCATCGGTAGGAGTGTCGATATTTTATTTCATATGAGGTGAGTTTCGAATTTAATTACTTTGAATACACGTAAAATGTGGATATAAAATGATTTGGTTTTATTTTGAAAAGGGAAATTGTAAATTCCCAACATATTGTGTTCTGAAATCGCCCCCAATCGCACTCTCGTCACATTGGCAGTCCCAGGCCACTTGGCCGCCCCGCAGAAGCAACCACACATCGGCCCCTCGGTTGCTCTCGCGTGTATCTCTCCTACCAACTCCGCCTGCCCCTCGCACCGCGCGCCGGCCGCTCCGCCCTTTTGTTGCCTCTGCTGCCCCTCCCCCACCCCCGCCGACTTCCGCCCTTTCCACTTACGCGCGCGCGCGCTGGGCGTCGACGGGCGGGCGAAGCAGCGCTTTCCGCTCGCGCCGCCCCGCCCCGCCCCCTTGTCCTCTCCGCCGAGCTACCCTGACGCCGCCTAATCACTTTAAGCGTTTTAACATCAACAGCGGCGCCGCGCGGCCAAGTTGGGAGTTTACTTTGGCGGCCGTCGCTGTCCGGCGGGGACGACGCTTGGGGGTGGAGAGACAGTTCAAAACGCTTTCTTATTCACTTAAGCGACCATTGAGAGCAAAATAGAAATCCCCTAAAAAATTCACTAAATCACTAATTAACCATTGGGTAATTGCATAGCTGTCTTATTCCAGAGTACGATAAAAATATTAAAACGAATAGAAAAGCGGTTGATTGCCAGAATAATAACATGTTGGAAAGATATACTTTTATTTAATTTTGGCAAAAACGCTCTCTCACAATCATTAAGAGCTTGCCTAGAAGTGTTTAATTGCGAATATTAGGCTTCCACGTCCATTGAAGATTAAAGGACTTTCCAAATCGGATGCCGAGTTTGCAAGAGCAATTATTAGACTCAATTATCCGAATGAAATTACGGACTTACACTGATTCCGAGAAAACGGTATTTAATAATACTAAATTTAGTCCTATGTATTTTAATAATTTCCCAGCAGGATTTTAATAACTGTCAAAGAGCTTACATTATAAGGTAACTTTCTATATAGTTTCAAATAATAAACACACAAAAAAAAATAAGATATTCAAAAATAGGATGAGAATGGTAAGCAGGAGAAGGAATAACCGTAAATAATTACCGGCGTAATTCGACATCCGAACCAAAGCAAAGTAAATTAATAAAAGTTAAAGCAATAAATATTAATTATATACGCAAAACCAATGTAATATATATCATTTTAAGTTCCTAAGCAATTTCTTCCTTTTTTATTTCGAAAGTAGACGCAATACTACAAAACAAATTAACAACACTATAACAAAATCTTCCCTACAATCCACTAGTACATAATTTCTTGCAACGATTATCGTCTGGGCCCCCGTGCTCACAGGATTCACCTTCGATATAATACAGATTACTTATCACTTGGTATCTTGCTCTCGGCCCAAATGAACGAGCGAGGAAATGCGGATTCTTCCCGAGCAACCATCCAAACAGACAGCACGAGATCCCAGCGCGGCCTCTGCGCCTAACGACGTGAGGCGTGGGAGCTCGTGACCACGGCGCAAGCGACGACCCGGTCCGCGGCAGCAGCGGGCCACCGAGAGGCCACCGGGAGGGGGCGAACGGGTCGAGTAAAAAAAAGGAGTCGCCGGCGTGGGAACCGACTGGGGGAGAGGGGCGGGCGTTGGCAGAAACAAACAGCGGAGGCAGAGTAATGACAGCCCTCCCTCCCTCCCTCCCCTATACCCCACCCCCCTGGGCGCGCTCTTCTTCTCCCCGTCGGCCTCGCGCACCTCTTATTCCAATTCATATAAAGCCCGCGCCGACGCCGCACGCCGCGGGATGACGTGCGGAAGGGGCACAGCGCTGCTACTCGCCTCGAATCGATTCTCCCCGCGTATATCCAATATGCAGTTCCCGCCGCCGCCGCCCTGCTGCTATTTTTTTTTTTTTTTTTTTGTAGCATAGTAACAATAAAAGACGGCGACGCCCGGGCCCCTATAAATATAGCCGGATGGCTTCATAAGGCAGAGGCTGCGCCGCTCCGGCGGAGTGGAGCGCACCTGCTCGCCTCTCGCGTCGCCCCCCTCCCCGCCACCCATCTCTCTCGGTCCCTTTGGCTTCATTCCTCATGGCGCTCGCTCACGCTGCTCTCGCCTTTGGCAGTGGCCAATCAATTCCACTCGATATATTTTTTTGTCGCTCTTTCTTGTGAACCATATTCCGCTTCGTCACCGTGCATGTGTAGTAATCTTCTTTCTCCTTTACCTTTTTTTTCATTCTTTAACCGTGCTACCACAACAGAGATCTGTTTGTTCTGCCAGAGTTCATCTTTCGTGTTTTAGATTTCATCCCTTTTCAACTTGCTCTGATCTTCTCTTGCCCGCCACTCCTCTTATCCCCAATTTCACCCCTGGTTATTCTGTCTTATTCTCAGAACTCGCTCGTTTGTCTCAGCCTGTCTTTGACCTCGCCTTCATTAACGCTTCGCTCACGAGTCCGACTCTTACTCAATATTGGCCTCCTCCAATCTTTTCCTCTGCATTTTCTGTTTTTTTTTTAACTCTGTGTTTTTCTTTTAACTCTCACATATTCAATTTCACATTATTCTTTCTCTAATGTATCCTGTCCCTTGCCTTATATTTCTCTCTCCTTTCACTCCTTTTTGTGTCCCTTAATTATTTTCATGGGTTGTTATTTTTCTCTCCATTTACATTCATAATGGGCTCCCCGCATCCAAACCTCACCTGCGCTGTGTTGTAATCGCCCTGAATTTTATGCCCTTCGTGCGCCACACCACCCGCACCGCGCCCCCTCAAAGGATGGAATTTCAGATGTGTGGTTGTAGAGGAGGGTTTCCCTCGCTGGCAGAGGGTGCGCTTCTCCGCAGATATCCTTACCTGACACAACCCTTCACATCTCCATTTAGGACCCTTGGCGGTACAACGCCCGTCTGCCGTGATAGACAAGCTACCTTTGCTGGCCGCAGATGTGTTTGATTCATAACGTGAAGATATCTCAAGATCAGTTAGAATTCAAGGATATTATATTAAATGCACTAGCAGTCTTTTGTCTGTGGGGATTACGGTCATCAAGTGATTTGAAACCTGTGTAGTAATTGTGTTTTAAAGTGTGAAAAAATTTCTTCAATATTTTGTAATAATTGATTAATGCGAAAATTGAAAACGTTACATTCGTTTCGTTGTTTCAAAGGTTGCCAAGATTATTTTCCGAAAGTAAGTGATCTGGAAGGGCATTCTACGTGAATATCGTAAAATGTATCGTTACGTTGCTTTTCTACATCACAATCACTTGCAGTTCATATTAAAGACACACTATTTTAAATTGTAAACTAAAACTTTCTCACGCTTTGGTTTGATTTCACCGATTACTCTTTCGTGGCCTTAATATTTACTATTCATTTTGTACTATTGCAATATTGTCTTTTACAATATTTTTCATCGATTCAATTTCATCACTTTTATTTTTATGAGCAATAAACCACTTCTTGTAGAGTTTAATAACTTCTTTCTCCGCTATTTTCTGTCTGTAAATCCATTTATCGCCATCATCTTAATCTCTTTAACCATATCAAAACCAAAGCAACATCCACCACCTGCCGTCACTCCAATCTTCACTCATCCTAGACTTCACTACTGAAACATCTCTTCCTTCTTTCGCTTTAATTTCAACAACTGCTTCATCCCCTCTCACTCTTCCTCCCCGCAGATCCTTCTTTTTTTCCTCTTCATGGCGTATATTTCAGTTAATACTCCGTTTTCGAGTTTGTCCCACCTCACTTTACAATATTCATCGTCACCAAACACAAGCATCTTATTACATATCAATAGATAACGATAGCATATCTATTCTCCTTGTAATGTCCTTTATTGACATACTTCACCGTAACTTCCTTATTCCCAAACCTTTCCTTCATCCCATCCGCCCTTGGCGCGATCCATTCACTCCAAGTGTTTCTTTTCAGTGCCATGCATTCCGTTCAGTTCTCTCTCCCCGCGCGTGCTCCTCCCTCCCCCCCCCCGGCGCTGGCTGAGCCCGGGGCTCGGAGCGCGCGCAGCGGCTTGCTCGTCAACGGAGGGGGGGGGCGTCGCGCAGGCATCGCTAACAGCTCCGTACAAGCGCCCCCCACCCCATCCCACCTTCCCCACCGCGGCGTAGCAACATTGTGCGGCTGTGCCGCGCAGCCACCGACATCGGCCGCAACGTTTCCTGGAATGCTGGATCCGCCTTCGCCCGACCTCGCTCCTCCCCGCTCCCTTGGCATTCCTGTTCCCTCGCTCTCCGCGGCTGGCTTCTAGGCTGACGGTCCCGCGCATGCGCCCCAAAGTACGCTGTCGCACACTTTCCCGCCTCCCCGTGCATGCTCGCGCAGAATCACGCTCTTCGCGCCAACCTCTCACATCGCTTAGCTCCTCGTGTCTCGTCTGCCCTTTCATCCGTCCATCTACGCACACGCCCCGCGCAGTCTACGATGCCTGGTATCACTAGCTTTTCTCGCACTTACGTTCTGCCTATCTGCCTCCACGGGCCATTGATGAAACGCAGAATTTTTCTCCCGATGGGGGAAGTCGGACGAGCGCGCATTCAACACACGACTAATCATTCTTCAAGGTATCAAAATTATTTCACAATCAATTCACGTAGCCTTTTTGGTGAAACCTTGTCTTTTCTGGGATCATTTCACTGAATTTTAACGAATTCGAACATTTTTCTGCCCAAACACAAAATATTCATGCTCATCCGCAGTTAACTATTTATGAAGAGTCGTTTATGAATACTCCAAAGTTAATGGAGTACTTTTAAGCAGTAATCTCACATCATTTCTCCTCGTTTTTGGACAGACTTTTCATTAACATGCCATGAAAAGGTTAAGTACTAGTAATGTAATGTTCGCTCTAAGCGAAAAGGAGTTCTATTCTAAGAGAGCGAAAAACTGCGAATATTTCAATATATTTATTTCAATTAAAATAAACAATTGTTCCACTGTTATACAGCAGGTCTTCCGAAGTAATTTACACAGGAGCAGGTAAGCAAAGAAATCGAGAATCTTTTTACGCTTTTCATATCCATTTTGAAATATATAGGAAAAGCATTTTCATTTTAAAGATACATATTTTTACACGTTCCATATGCCTGCATTAATATGTTTTTTTAGACTTTGCAGGAGTAATTGTGATGTATGAAAATCCATTTTTATTTTAACGTATTTTAACCATTTACATATTTACAACATATTTCTTATATATATTTCATTGTAGTTTTCAATAATTATTTCCACGACTCGAAAACGTACATTCGCGCTGTCGAGATGCCAGTTAGTTTCAGGAATAATCTTCCCATTAAAGCGAACATTCGCTATAGTTATCAAACGTACTCCAAACCTGGTTCTCGGACGTGGGGAGGTGGGGCTCGGGATTGATGAATCCGAATACTCTTTGGAGTATGCTGCAATTAATACGTGGTAATGGTTTTTCACTATTTAATTAGTTTCCAAACGACTGTTAGCTACGAATCGACTTTAAGGTTCTTATCGTGGACGTGTGTGTCGAATTTTGAAAATGCGTGAGTAACAATTTTAAAATTTAAATTTGCTTTTGCATTATTTATATTTTCCTTACGTATTTTTTGAAAACTATGCAAATATAATGGACACGTTTTGCTTCGTTCCGTTCCTTAGAAATTACACTGAGTTCAGGAACCTCTTGTTATTGCTACTCCTTTTCAGTCATCTCATCCCATTCCGTCACCCCTCGTTTGACACCCGACGTCTACGTAAGCCGAGGCATGTCCTTCCGTTCGGCGCCGCACCGCGGCGACCCACCACAGTCTTTCGGGCGATCCGCCGCGCCGCCGTCTTTTCGATACCACCTTCCGCGGCAGCGTTGCTCCGCCCACACCTCACT
>BOPP01000008.1:13401952-13414771 GCA_017312745.1 Gryllus bimaculatus
CTTCATTTCTGGCTTCGCTTCTTCCATTCCAACCGTCTAGCCTTCGCATGTTTCCTTCCACGCTTCGCCTCTTTCCTGTCACCCTTCGCATGCGTTTTGCCCATGACCTGACCTTATGTCCTCCACTTGTTCTTCGCGCTTTGCATGCTGTTTGTCCTTCGATTGTCCTGCTTGTCTTTTTTATACTCTCCGTCAGTTCTACTTTCCGTTTCCAACTACCGCTACTCTTCCTGTCTTCTTCTGATTTGAATTCTTTTTCTCCCTACCTTCCCTTGACCTTCGCTTCCCTTCCTCTTTTTTGTATCACCTTCCTGTTCCTATTATTTTTTTCCCTTGCTTCTGCTGCCTTCCTGCAATTTTATTACCCTCTTTCTGGGCTGCGCCTGTCCTCCGTCTGTCTTGTATTAATACTAATTTCTAACTACTGGATCTTCGGCCTATCACCTATATCTACACGACCCACAGAGTATATTCTCCACCTTTCCTTCTCTCTTCCCCCGGCGCTCACGAAAGACGTCCTTCTCTTCGCCGTCTATCCTTTTACGTATCTCCCTTCCGTTCTAATCTTCCTCACCTCAACGACTCGACCGTCCTTCGCTCCCGCTTCTGTCTCGTCGGTTCGTCTGCACTCGTTCACTGCCCTTCGCTCCCTCCCCGCTTTCCACCCGCCTCCCCTCCCGCTGCTCCAGCGCATTCATCAGCGAGCGAGCACGCACCGCACCGCACCGCACCGCACCGCGCCGCGGGGACACGGCCAGGGGACGAAGCGCGGCCGCCAACGCAGCGCGCCGCTCACGGCCGGGCGGACGGGCGCTTGGCGCGGCCAATAAAGTGCGATGAAATGTGGTTCCGCAGGGAATAAAACGAAGGATTTCTCATTTAGTACTTCGTTGCTGCTGTAACCGCCAACGATCAAGATTGGAAATGTTACGAAAAATAAACTCGGTTTGTTTGTTATTTATCTGAATCTTTCTGTTTCATCTGTTGGTTTATATAAGTGAATATATAAAGAAATGCGTTTATTTAATTAGATTCTCTTTTAGCAATTCCCACAAGTTACCTTTCTAACCAGGTTTTGTATAAGAGCAGTACTACAAAGGACAGTCAAATTGCACTGCCAAATGAGTTTTATCAATTGAAGATCTTTTAAATAATTCTTAAATTTTGAAGTATTGTCTGATTTTTTAAATTTCACTGTAATTATTTGGAATTGGTATCATACTTTCCGCTGCTAAATTATAATCTAAAAATATAATGCATTTGTCATGAAATCGGTTTAAATTGAAAAACGTAGTATTCCTGAAATGGAATGCTTATTCGGCAATATCGATGTAATAATATTCATCTAGAATGCAAACGTTTGTTCATACGATATGCACTTAAAGTTGTGCCTGCGATAACAGAACCATCGTTTCGGAACTCGAAATTTGTTTGTCCTCCCATTCCTTCGCCAAATATCCCTCTCTGACCGCGATGGGCTGCATGTGGACAGCGGGTGGTTGCGGATAATCGAGTGGGCGGGCGCCACATATGTGCGTGTCCCATGCGGGGCACGCGCCGCATTCTGGCCTTCATTGCAATCATCATCATCATGGTCGCGATCATCATCAACGCAGCGGTCGGGGAGGCCCGCGCGCCCTGGCGCCCCGCCCCTGGCCGGCCGCCCCGCGAGGCCATTCATCGTGGCTGACGGCGCCGCACGCGTTCCACCCCCACCCCCCGGGCCATCCCGGTGCTGCCGACCCTTCTTCTCGATTCCCATCACCCGCCCGCTCCTCCCACAGCGCCCGCTCACTATCATACCACCGTGCCTTACATTATTTTCCATTCACCACGCCGTTACGTTCCACACTCCCCTACTTTCCCCACACTCCTTCCTCTCCGCCTCCACTCCAATACCCCTCCTTTCTCACTTTCTCTTCCCCTGCCCATCCCCACACTCTTATATTCCCTATACCTAACCTTCACTACTCCGTAGTGGCAGTCGCTGTTCATGTTGGGGATACAGACGTCATTCAACATTTTAGCGCATGGCCGTGGAATTGATTTTCAGCTCTCTCACGTATAGATTTATTGCATTTTAAAAATACGTGTGCGGAGCTTATCTCAGGTCGTAGAGAGGAACATTTTCTCTCTAACTCTGCGCCCGTGTGTCCATGAAAGTGTTGGCTAGTTAGTGAGTGGGCATGGGTGTGATGGAAGCTATGTAATGGTCAAAAGATGCCTAGCTGTTGATACCCTGAAGCGTATGGGGCAATTGTTCTCAAGGACCATGAACTGTCACGGATACCGAACACGCGCCGACACTATGTTGACAGGAGGGGAATGACTGGGCTTATTTTTCCGTAATTCAGCTAATTTTATAAAATCATCTTGGTCTTCCTACAGTTAGAGTTCGTGTTGCTGCTGCAGTGGCTTCATCTGCCATTCTTTGCAGCAACCATCACCCTCGTTTTGGCACTCGCCTCGTCCCAACCCAACGGTCCCTGCGAACCCTCTTCTCCGCCTGGGCCGGTCTCTCCGCGGGAGCCGACGCCCCGCCCCCAGCCGCACCTCGCCTCGGGCCGCGTCGCTATCTCCGCCCACCCACCCGTGGGCGGCGGCGGCGGCGGCGCCGGGGTGCGGCGGACGCCGCCGCGGCGCTCTCCTGGCGCTCGTAAATTCTCGCGGAGGCGCCTTCTTAAAAAGGCTCTCCTTTTCTCGACGGCGGCGGCGGTGGCGGCGGCGCAAGATGCCGCAGGGGAGGTGGGGTGGGAGAGGGGAAAGAGGAGGAGGAGAAGCTTCCTGGAAGCGAATTAGGGTATCGAAGCCGCCTCCGGACAAATTTACTGAGTTGGCGCAGCGGCTTTTGAGCAGGACGTCGAGCAAGATCACTGCCGATAGCTGACGCGAGCGAAAGCCTTATTTTTTAAGGAATCGAGACGAAGCGGCTGTGATATGCAAATTATTTTCGAAAATCTGAGAAGTTTTTCCCCCGCTTTTCAGATACAAATCAAATGCCAATGAACGTAAAAGCCGGAATAAAAATATCTATTGTCAGTAATATTACGTGAATGTTATTCCCGTACAGGTTTTTGATATTTTACCCTAATTTGAAAAAGGGAAAGAATTTTAGAATTATCTGTCATTTGGGAAATCGTTTGAAAAATAATGGGAGACAAATACGAGACTATTGAAATGTTAATTAGTTGGTTCATCGTAGATTTAATACTTAATAAACTTTTTTTAAGAGTTATAATATAGACAATGAATTGATGTCTACAAGGCAATAATTCAGTTTTTCTGTTGATTGGCAAATGAAACGAAGGAAAATGTCGCACATGAATTATGTAAAAAGAAGCAGAAGGTTCGTTGAAGTGAATCCGGTTTCACATTCTAATTCCTAAAGGTAAATTAAGACATCATTCAATCTCTTTCGAGAGCGATTTACAACCACTACAGGGTGGCTGGGGATTGATGGTTTCCGCCAACTGACAGTGGTTAGGCGAATACTTGATGCGCGCACATTCGTCTCAAGACACTGCGTTGAGTTGTCGCGTCTGCTAAAAGGTTTCGTAATCGCGAACGTGTTTGACATTGAGTCCCTCCTTCCACTGCTCGCGGTTTGGAAGTCTGCGGTCATGGTGACGGGGCTAATGAGACGATACAATAGACACTACCTGATATCTTCTTTCTGATGTCATTGGGCGGGTGGAGAAACCCGTTGACGTTGTCAGCGTGTGCTCATTCTCTCTAAATGACTTAATTCAAATGTGTTCTGGTTTTTAAGTCGATGGCAGGATGTTGATTTCATTTTTTACTGGTTTCTCCGTACACTTTTACTGTCATGATGACATCAGTTCATGTTCTAATTCTTTTTTATTTGAAATTAAAAAAATGTTCATCTCTTTGTCATCCGCCTCCAGTGTTAGAAATACAATTATTTATTCCACAATTGTATTATTTAATGCGCATGATCTGGGCTGTCCGGGTGACGCCGCGTATGGCCTGGAATGCTGGTGCCTGGTATGCTGGCATACCAGCCCTGAGGAAGACCACGACAAGATGGTCGAAACACAGCCGTCAACAGCGTCGGCAACATAGCCTTCAACGCGGCGTTACCCGGACAGCCAAGATCATGCACATGACTATGGTCGCGGAAGCCTACGATTGTATTATTTAATGCTTATTGTTTAGTACTGAATATTAAACTACTTTGTAATACAGTTTATTTTTCTAGCAATTATCGTTACATTAGGTTTCAAAATAATTTAGTTAATATTTTACTAATCTCCATGATTTTGGCAATAATTGGCCAAATTTTGGTAATTTTCAATAATGGCATTATCCATTGTTTCCGAATAATTACTTCTCACTTGCATATTTTCTCAGTGCATTTCATTTTAAACGCTTTTACTCTACCTGGCAGGAGGCAAAGGTTTACTTCATTACAAGTAGGATCCCATGATGAATAATTGACAAAACATTGGGGAAAATGGGCGGAAAGCACGCCAACAATGAAATCTATGCAGATCTTCGGTCGGGAACATGGGTACCTATACGTAGAATGTAGACTGTAATGCAAGGAAGGTAGAGCGATGTAAAGTAAAGAAGGAATGTTCGAAAGACATGGGCTGTGGGTGCTCCAGTTCACTGGACTCAACGATTTCTAACGCCCCGATGCTCATATAAGAAAGAAAAAAAAAACATATAAGTCATTTTTGTGCTACATTACATCTACCGATACATGACTTAATTACTATAATTTCAGGAAAGTCAGCGTACGAATTTAATCCAAATTATAGTAAAAATGAGTGCAGAGCAACCTTGACGACTGGTAGTAGATACAATCGCCCGCGCAAGCAGGCGCGTGACAAATGTAAGCGCGAACCACGGCGGGTTTGGGCTTGGGCCGGTGCTGCATGCCTCGCCCCACGTGCGGACAATCTGCTTTCTCCTGGAGTGTCCTCGGCCGGCGCGGGTTGCGCGAGCGCAATTGGCGAAAGCGCGCGGCCGCGGCTACTGGCTGCGTCGGCGATATCGGAACGGCCTTGCGCCACGCCGAGCGTTTACGCGCGCTGTAATTTAGTAGTTTTCAGGAGTGAATTATCGCCCATAAGACTATCATTGACACAAACGAAAGTTTGTTCTGGAGCGCGGCGCGAGCGGAGCCGAGGGGAGTTTCAGTGCGAGAGATACAATTTAGTGCGAATGGCGCGATAACTACGGTAATTGGTTGGGTTTTATGACGTTATCGCCCTCTAGGAAACAATGCAGCGTTTTATCCGACAGCTTCCGAAGTGATTATCTCATGTCTGTGCCAAGACCTGTTAATGTTAATTTATTGATGTATGAGGCAAAAATACGGAGTTTCCTCTATGGGTATAAAACGTGCGTGATGCAGCTTAGTTAGAGTTAGAAATCCAAAATAAATGACGCCAGGTACGAAACAATTTAACAAACGGATATTTGCATCACGCTGTACTATGAGCTGTCCAATGATGGTTTCCGCTAAACATTCTCGATCGTTTACCTCCAATTTCAGTGGCCGAACGTCGAACCAGTTTCTTGCTTATTAGTTAGTAAGTAATAGTAACCTATTAGTTGGGAACAAGATAACTTCCTTCGTGGTTCCCTTCCGCGGCATGCACTACAAGCCCGGCTCCCCATTTCTTGCATCCAGCTGCCCCGCACCCAAGTTCAGCCACCTGCTTATCGGGAGCCGGTTTAGTCCGCGGCGGCGCGGCGTGTGAATCTGTGAGTGCTCCGAAACGGAAGGCGAGAACGTATTTCGATTCTCTCTGAATCGATTCAATTACGAGTTGTTAGAATCCAGTCGTAACAGTCGCATGCGCGTACTCTTCAACATTTCCCTGAAATTCAACCAATGTCGTTTTATTGGTCGTTTCTACGTGCTAGGGTCGGTTAGAGTGGCTCGTATGAAGCGCGTTTGCAACTCGATAGTCGGATTTTCATGCAGGATGGAATATGATTTCCCGTTATTTCTCGCGCGTTAAAAGAGGTCTCGGAGTGCTTCGTAGCGGCTCGCGTGAAAACTGTTCCGTGAAGTTATTGTAATCCTCTACCTATCAGAGTGACATTACCGCCCAAGGTTTTATGGGCTTGACTTTATAACACTTTTTAGTGCTCCTTTTGCGACGAGTAGGTTTGAAGATTGAAGGCCAGGAGATGACGAGGCGAATAGTGGCGGTTTATGCAAAGCACTGTAAACGTCAGGTTCCTAAAACAAGGTTCCGATAGTTTTCGCTGATGTGGAAAATTTCGTTTCCTGAAAATTCTTCTTGCTGAGTCTCCTTGTTTCACATACTTGTAAGCATTCATGAACATACTAATTATTTCTTAATGTGGTATGTGTAAAACTATGCGTGTAGTTAAACGTTTCACGCTTCCATTACATTGAGAAGTAATAAAACTGTTATATATGCATCTTATTGCACTAAAGAATTTTGTAATTTCGTGACACACTGGTAATTATTTTTATAATTTTTTTATTTTTATTTTTAATGCGTGTATATTATTTGCTCTATAAATACATTATTATCTTTCTTCGGGGTCAAGGTTTAGCAGCAGGATAGAAAAGCGAGCAAGAGAGAGAAAGAGAGATGTGGAAGGGAAAGAGAGAGATGTGGAAGGGAAAGAGAGAGATGTGGTGGAGGGGAAAGAGAGAGATGTGGTGGAGGGGAAAGAGAGAGATGTGGTGGAGGGGAAAGAGAGAGAGAAAGAGAAAAAATGGAGCATTTCATTCTCTCAAACACTTTCTGCTTTGTTGGTGGCCGCTTACCCCGACAGTGTTGGCTAATAAGGGTTACTCTCGCTCTATTGATGATCTTGTGTTAGTACATACACTAGCTGTATGCCTCACCACTTTCTCTGCTAATTGTTACATCGATGCTTCAAGATTGGTGTAACATATGCCTCTTCCTATGCTAATGGCTGTGCTAAATGTAGATTGGAGATAGTTCAAGTTCTCGCAATTCTTTGCGTTTAAAATGTTGTTAACAGGTCATAAGTACCACAAAGTGGGATATAAAATCATGTATTTGGTAAGGTCTATGTTATAAAAATATTCAGATAGGATTTGTATTACGAGAATATTAGAATATTTGTACTTACCACGCACTACAAAACTTCTAGTTGCTATTTCCTAATACTGCTCTTAAGCATCAAGAGATTTTTACAACATATGTGCATCTAGAAACGTTTTCCTCGAGTATTTCAAAGTTTTTATTTCATCTATTTATTTCTATGTTTTGTTATATCATGTTTTCAAACTCAAGAAATCGCAAACATTATTAATTTTATTAGAAGTTCTAAAAATGCGGTAATTTCTTTATATTATTCTTCAATCTGACAGAAATTTCACTTATTTCTGCAATAACTTTAAGGTGAGTTGAGCTTTGCAATTTGTCATTGCAAAAATTTTCTTGGCAAATTTTCGTCAATTTTTCGGTCCCTTAGTATAAATTGATAATATGCTTCAATATATAGTAGAAGATTATGAAAATCGGCGACGTGCGGGTTAAAGAAATGCTAATTCTCTTTATCCATTGGATTCTACTTTGCGCGCGGCCCTTCGCGGTCCTCCCTTCTACGGGCCGCCCTGCGCGCGGGGGGGGAGGGCGGCGCCGCCGGCGCAACGAGCCCACGCCTGCGACAGGTTCCTCGGGTTCATCCTTGCTCACACAATCGTGCCTCGCCTCGCCGTCCGCGCCTCGGCGGAAGCGGCGGAAAAGCGCGGCGGTCGTTGTTCGTATCGATGAGGATTCCGTCCGCGCGCGGCCGCCCAGCGCCGGCAGGCGGCGGCGCGGGGCGGCAAAGGGCGGGGGGTGGGGGTGGTGGGGGAGGGGGCGGCGCGCGAGGAGATGGCAGTTACCGGGCGGGGGAGGGGGAGGGTAACCGCTTTACTGCCTCTATGCTATTAATTAGCCAGCGGTCGCCCCAGGACGGGACACGGCGCCGCGGGCGACGTCGCCGGCGCCGGCACGACCGGGGCTGTTGATGCCAATGCCAGGCCGTGGCATTGCCATTACTACCCGCTTCGTATTGCAAAAAAGTCCGGGTGGGAAAATGTGAGAATGATGAGCATTGCTACTGGTTTTGCGAATGTTTCAAGTTTGTTTTTGGTAAGACGGTAGAACATTAGTGATCTTAATCTTGCAGAAAACAATTGTTTTGCGTAACAACACTGACTTCCGAAATCTCCATAACCTCTTACTGTATTTAGTAACTCGACAATCAATATGTCAAAATATTCTTTAATTGACTCTATAATTGATTCCAAAGATCAAATGTTAAATTAAATTAACCAATAGTTTTCCAGTGAGAAGTAATGAATACGTGAGTAGTTGTTTTCTGATTTAATTCGTTGATAAATGGCCATTACTTTAGTAAATTATTACTTTTACATTACATAACATGCCATGGAAAATGGTGATCTAGGACTTGTGACTTTAGGAAGATCTTTTTTAAAGAGTGAAGGAAGGAAGGAAAGAAAGGGGATAGGGAGGAAGGAAAGGAGATAATATAAATAAAATTAATTACTTTCGGGGCAAGAAATGTTGCAGAATGTTTCTACTTTACAAAATAAGCTCTCATACATTCCGAGCACGTTATATAAAGTGAATTGAAAAAGAAACATTTATTGGAGAACAGATGATTACTAGAAATAATTCCGAGAGATAACATTCCATTTTTTGTCTGGAAAGTGATTCATATTGAAAAGGAAATTTATTTGAAAAGCGAGCAAGTCTCGGAACTGAAATGTTATTGTCACGTGTTATGGAAAGAAATCTGCCGTAAATCACACTGATATGACACCATAAAACGCATAAAAACAATGCCTTGCGTGATTGGAGTTGGTCACAATTACAGTATCTTGCTACGCGCGTTCTGTAATTCCGATTTTTGAACAAATAGCTTTTGTTTGGTTTTTATTATTTACATTGGGCACTTCTGTGTACTGACGCCTGCAGCAATTCTCGAAAATGAGATAGTGCCACCTTTCAATTACAGTGAATAGCCATCGGCAATAAAAATGAAAATGAGGTGTCGCACGTCGGTCAGCGTTAAAATTGGGCAATTCGCCCTGCAATAAAGCCGTCATGCTGTTGTTGGACAGCTGGCTGGGTATAGGCCACCTGTTACTAATACCTGCGGCATCTCTTGCATCGATTGTGTTGAAATGCATACGAAAAACATTTAGTAAGGGCCTCATTTACGAAGAATGCGCTTGCATATTGACGTGTTTCCATAGTGATAATTTCTAGGTAGTCGTTGAGTGTTTGAAATAATAACATATCTTTCTCTCTGTGTCTGCAGAATGAACAGGCTTTCGTTGAACTTGTTTGTATCTCTCCTCCTAGGAGGCGAAAACTTCATCCAATATCTGATCATGAATATGTATCGAGATGTATAGGTTAGGTGATAAAGATCAGTTTTGGTGTTAAAAGTAAATGTAAAATAAAAAAGTTAGTATATCGTCAAATATCATTGAATTTTTGTAATTTTATTTATTCACTGCCTTTTGAATTTGATTATGGGGGACCGCATATTTCTTTTCGATGCCGTTTATTATCGTTTGATTTGTGTGATAGATTGATATAGTGTAATATTTCATCATGTATATTTAGTGTGTGGAATACAAAACAAGTGAAAATTGAAGATTTACTTGTTTGGCAAATACCTTAACTTTTGTTTGTAAAGAAAATAAAACGATAAAATATACTTTTACTCTAGACTTTCGTCTTCTGCTGTAAATGAAAGAATCCAATTTCAACAAGTAAATAGTATTTATGAACAAAATTGTGATTTTCATACACATTTACATAATATTCATTACAAATATACATATGCAAATATATTTGTAGCTGTAGCGTAAATGACAATGGAAGGTCGCGAAGTGTTCTATTGCCTGTTGCCTGTAATGGCAAAACATGTCCATCTATTTGCGATACATACCTGTCCTAACATCTGCAGTACTGTCCGAGTCCTTGGAGTGCAGGACCATATGGAAGCCGGGGATCGACTCAATACCAGAACATTAGGGCGTGTGAGGATTGTAAAAGGAAGGAAAGAAGTATCACGCGCAGTTCGTGGTTAGTTCCTTAAGGTAGTGGTACCGCTTGGCATACGACAGAGGGAACTTAAGAAGAGTGTGATGAAATCCGCCGCCTCTAGAATTACGGTCAAGACAGTGGATGACCTCGATCTCGTTACTTAGCTGAGCTCCAATATCCGCTAACATCATGACTCGAAGCTAGGAATTTGGGTATACGAAGATTTGTTGCGAACTCGCGCCTGAAAATAAAACAAGATTTAAAAAATGTTTTTCTAATTTTTACCGAATCTAGCGATAATAACGGATCAAATGAGACATTTCGTAGCCGCATAGATACTATGGTTTTTACACAATTTAAATGCAGTACCGAAAAATGTATAAATTAATTGTTATTTGTATTTAAGAATTTTTTTCACGTGTGTTATACACATTTCACGGTGGCCAACACTAATTCAACTACATAGTTACATTGTTCTAATTCCCAGAGCTGTACAGAATTTTACTAAATCATGTGCTGAAATATAGAAATGACGAACCTTGATCTGACAGCAGTGAAATATGTATAGTCACTGTCAGTTTTTCCTACCACAAATGTAAAACTTTCGTAAAAATTCCTATTGATTCCAAAATCCTAGATTGATAGCGAACAGAATTAGCAGTTGCGGAGCCGTTGAGGTGCTCTGATTAAGTGTATAAGACGCCTTACCAAACCAAAGGCTGATAATTATTTTCTTATTGAAAATTTCTGAGAAAAACTATAGTTGGCCAACGTAAATGGTAGAAGGCTGTACAATAAGAATATTCGTCAGTCAACAATTGAGAAGCGATAGTACCGTGGACTTATTGTTTAGTGTCTCTTTGGGGCACGTAATGAAGAATGGTTTTTAAGAGTGAATAACACGCCTTTGTCACGCGAGTAAACAGCGTTGGTGAGCGAGCCAATTCGCCCAGACAACAGGTCGAGGGAGCATAAAAGTTTTAGAAACCGCCGGTGGACGTTATATGAAGGGAGCGTGTTCCGCCGCGCGCTTTACGGCAGCTGCGCAGCGCTCGGGACGAGACGAGACGAGACGAGACGACGCGAGGCGAGAGGAGAGGAGAGGAGAGGAGAGGAGAGGAGAGAGAACAAACTTGGGAGAAGAAGCTGGCGGGGCGGAGCGACCGGAGGGCAATCCACGCTCCGCGCCGGCGGAAGCGCCCGAGGAGGACGCGCGTGGAAGAGGGCGCGGGGGAGGGGGAGGAGGAGGGGGAGAGCACGAGGGTGAGGGTCTCGCGGTGGGCGGAGTGGCGTAGTCGGAGATTCCGGGGAAGAACTTCGCGAGTGCTGATGAAGAAGCGGCGGGATTGGGTAGAATCGGGTGCGCGACTTTGGCATGTGGAAACGAACTAAGGGGGGTGCGTTACTTTAAAGCGGACTGGATATTGATACGTGTGTGATGGAAAGTTTAGGAGGAAAAAAAAGAGTGAAGAACAAGAAGACCAATAGGAGGCGGGAAAATCAAACGATGAAATGGAATATTTCAGAGAAAAGAAGCCACGTGTGAGAGGAAAGAAAAAATGGAGAAGGAACAGAGAATAGGAGAGGGAAAGGTAAAGTTGGAAAAGATATAATGAAAAAGTGAAAATAAATCAACGCAAATAAAAAGAGATAGAAATGCGAGAGAAAAGATAGCCAGGACCAAGAACTGCTTTCTTCCAAAGAGGAGTTTTGCAGAAAGTTGGATGGAACAAATAAAGCGAGCATGAATAGGAAAGGAAAAGGTGTCGGAGAAGCCAGGCGGGAGCAAGGAGGAGATCGAAGCGTATCGGTTTGGTGTCGGGAGGGTGGTAGAGTTGGTGGCGGCGGAGGGGGCGTGGAAGCCCCGGATTTGGCCGCATTGTGCTCCCGCTCCACCTCCCGCGCGGCGAAGCTCTGGACGCCTGGCACGCCCTCGCCCTCCGCCGCCGCTCTCGCCTCGTCCGGCCGCGGAAGTATGCAAGTATACACTCCGGCGCGTGTGTGGCGCCGCGTGCTCAGAGACTTTAGAAGTTTGTCTGAAAGGATGTCGACAGTTGAGTTTTCGCGAGGAACCTTTGTTTATACGAAATTCGAATTAGATTTCTTCCAAACCCGATCGCGGCTCGGATTTGTCAGTATTTGTTGGGCATGTATGTGACAGGGTTGGCATGAAACTTCCTTGATAGTTCTGCGTTTCAAAGAGGTTCAAAAGTATATTTTTTGGGCAAGTTATTCATGGTTTTCATTTGCTTCTTCGTTTACTAATGGTAAGGTCTATTTGTTGCGCGTTATGAATTCTTTTCATTAAACAATCTGGATTCCGAAGTTGGTTTGCGGTAGGCTAATTTTTTTATATCTGGCACTCATGTGTTTGATTCAAGTAGTGCTGTTTTTGTTGAGAATGAAGTTTTGACAGAGTGTTCCTTGTACTTTCTTTTGGTTCAAACCGCAAATAAACGAAATTCTGGACCCTTGTTGAACTCACTGTGTTTATTGCTGTAATTTAATGTCAAAAGACAGGATGGGTGACAAATGGTTATTTTTTCAGTTAATTTTCAGAAGAAAAAAAATTATGTTTCGACGTTTCTTTTTTGAGAAACACTTTTACTGAAAGTGGTTCAGACACCGAACTAAACAGAATTTAATTCAGTTAGCATGCGAATAGAACTAAACTAGATAACTCTATTAATTGTAATTAAGTAATATTGAGAATCGTACAGTGTTTTCATTTCAAATGGAGAAACACTATTGTGGGATAAACACA
>BOPP01000008.1:13416965-13477022 GCA_017312745.1 Gryllus bimaculatus
CGTCACGGCTTGCGCCCGTGGCGCGCCGGCGACAGCGCTGCCTTAGCGACGCGATTATATGCAAATTTCGCCGCGCGCCGCCGCCTCCGCCGCAGCAGACTTCGCCCGCGACGCTCGCGAGCTGCAGTCGCGGATGAGGTCGCCGCCAGCGCCCTCCGCGCCACTTCCGCCGCAATCCCACTTTGAGGCGGAATGTTTCCGCCCTCTCGCCTCGCGCGATTTCTCCCCGCGGCGCCCGAGATCGGCCTTGGGGTACGCCTTAATTGGGCGTGGTCGGAACTCCTTGCACTTGAATCGCATTCTGTAGTTACGGTGGAATGCAAGATGCGTTATGTCTTCAGATGTGAGCATTCTCTGTTGTTGGTTGCCATGCTCAAAGGAAGCTATTTTATTAATAATAATTCTAAATATTTGATTTGACTTAGTTAAACATACTTATGTAGAACCCAAATCCGCATTTCTCTCCACCAAAAATTTATCAAGGTATTGTATGTCATTATATTCTTTGTCGAGACGCAGATTGTAAAATACAGATGTTATACAGATCTTATACAGATCTCATTTCAATTCAAATGAATTTTTATAAAATGTTTTTTTAAACTATAATAATAAAATTAAGTAGTGTGTAGTGGTCATAAATATTAAAATGTTTATTAAATGCTCCGATGTAGTAAACATATCTTGACATTCAATGTTTTCGCTGTGTTTTCGTTTTTGAGTAGACATTTTCATTCTTTTAGTTTTTTTTCTTTCATTGCACTTTATTTCCCATTCTGCTCCTTTCACGAGAAGTAAAGTTATAGTTTGTTTAATAAACCTTTCTTTCTTAGTTTCTTTTCCCTTTGGGGGCCGACTTCGCGCCGCCTGCTGTAGGTGCTATTGCAGTCAGTGCTGTCACCACCTCTAAGCTGCTGGTTCGTGCGTCCATTTCCTCCCGGTCCCAGAAATCGCTACTTTTTTCACCAATGTCGGAACCGCTGTTGCCTTTGCAACGGAGCTTGTGCACTTTCTCTGTGCCACTTTCAATTTAAATCTTTCTCTGTGCAGAACGTTCCATCCATTCAACTTCGTCGAGATTTTCTATTGTGTTCACCTTTAACAAATATTGGGTAGATGTGAGTTGTGTTTGTGTGTTTTACATTACTACACCTAACATTGAAGCTAAAATCTGATATATACTTGCGTGGGGCACCAGATTTCCTATGGAGTTACTTATATCTTCTCCTCAATTTTTCGATTCGTCTAGTTTATTTTCTTGGAGAGATGACAAATTGTTACATTTGCAAAACTGCAACACGTTTTGTATAATCTGGAATTGCATATTAAGATATTGCAAATGGTAGTGCTAAACTCGTACATGTAGCAAGACATTTTCGATGGTAAACAACTAATTTTACGTTATCTTCTTTTCATTTTTGTAGTTGGGTATAAAGATCTGCGACGGCCTCAGTCCGTTTCAGAGATTGTCTAGTAAAGCGTCGTGGTTGGAAGATGTTTATGAGAAAGCCACGTTTACGAAAACACGCCCAGAGGTTCCTTTAATATTCAAAGTATTATTCATATATTATTCCGTACTACATCTGTTCTCCAGATACTGGGCTTTCCTTTCTGCGAGCGTAGGGTGGTGCTCGCCAACTTCCGAGAGCACTATCATTTTTAACTTTCCGTTGTAAAGGCCGAATAAATCACTAAAACTTTCAGAGTAAAATAGAGTAAGATATATCCACATACGTTCACGGGGGCTGTGCATTAGCAGGAGACCCCGAGAATGTGGTACGCCCTACTCTCCCTGCGCCCGAAACCCGCGTGCATGAATCATCGCCGGTGCGGCGTTGCCTAAGTTGTGGTTTTTTTCTCGGCAATAAAAGTGACGTTGCTCAGATCTCTCTGTATGATTGATTGCTGCTCCATTCACGGTGGCTGGTTATTGAGTGAATTAAACATCTGAACTTGGGGTATTGCAGAATCTGAAAGGTTAATTCTCGCGCGCATGAAATGAAGATATTACCGAGCGAATTTGTGATCCGCTTCGAAAATATTGATACGAAATTATGATTATTTTAACTTTGAGGGATTTGATGATTATATAAGCAATTGAATCCGCAAATGTCCGAAGTTAAATTATTTATGAGGCATACTATATTGAGGCAGCAGATACAGGAGTAGAAATTTCATTATAAATTATCTCTGAACAGTTAATTAATACAGCGTATTCTTAAGTAGCACGGACATTAAAACTTACACGCGTTAAAAATACTCTTGTTCACAGAACTGAACAATTTTGTATAGCCATGACTGTCCTATGCCCTATCTTTTGCGGATATATTTTCTCAAACATAAAAAAAACAGCATTTTAACAAACTGGTTCCGGTGCTATCACAGGTCCAAATTTACACAGCGTTTAAGCAAGTTCTGTCGCATGTACGCGATACAAATGAAAAAAAAAAGTCGTTTGCGAGTACAAGACGCGAAAGTAGGGCAAACAGTGCGCGCGAGGGCAGAAAAAGCGCCGTAAGGTGGAGTTGCGGGAGGGAGGACGGCGGCCATGCAAATGCACAGACAGAGCGGAGCCCCTCGCGGACGCCAGCCTCATTGCAGCGGCGACGACGGCACGGCGCGCAGTGCCAGAAAGAGCGGACGCGGCCAAAAGAAGCTTCTAACAGATATCGTCCCGTTCTGTAACAATGTTGCAAGAACAAGGGGGCGACCCGAAGTGTAGCGGCCGGAATGGTTGCTGTTCCTCCGTGGGACTGGGGTTCAAATCCCGATCGATCCATGTGGAAGTGTGTGGTTCACTTAGCTAATAACGAAATTAGTATAGTAATTGTCACCACCCTCTCACCTTTTTGGATGCATTTACGCTCGGAAATATGTTCCGCAGACGTAAAGAATACCAAGTGGTGACCTTGTTACTGGGTTACAAATGTATTTTAATAACTAATAATTAATCCTGGAGACCAGGAGACCCGGGTTTGGTTCCTGGTCGGAGTGACAATTCTTTGAACGAATTTAATTATAAAGAAATAAGGTTCTCACTGGTTTGCAAATTAGATGTCAAGAAATATCTCTTAAAAGTTTGTATCTCAAATGCATAGTTACTTGTATTTTAAAAAATTGATTTCTGATGGTGGATCACCAGTCTAGCAGAGGCTTCGCGCCGACGACCGCTCCAAGCCGCGTCTCTAAGGAGCAGTACGTCAATTGACTAGGACTCCATGTGATGCAGTACAGTGCCGTCGTTGTTCTCATCCCAATACAAATAATGTCAAACCTTGTTTTTATTTTATTGTGCAAGTTAAGAACATTGTGTTTAAACAATGAGAAAAATTAATTGTGTACTTTTTTTAAAACAATTGTCGTAAACAACTTTAACGCATTTTCTTAGGATATGACGACTTGCCAGTTACTCTCAAGAACAGATCTCTCTTAAAAACACTAGCTCGTTACTACTCGATTTGTTAAGAAATGTCGCAAAGATTTTTTTATCCAAAGCTTTCGAACTGTACACGGGACGAAGAAAATCGGCCTATTACGCCTTGGATCGATGTATGGATCCCTCTACATCAGGTCGGAAATTACCTAAGGTTTCAGAATACTAGTCTGAGGATATGCCAGGATATAAATTATTTTTACAATTGAACGCTCTAGAAATGTCATTTAAGTTTTTGACTGTCTCTTTCTCACCTTTATATAACATTTCGACGTTTTTCATCCCTATAAGTGTTTCCGTTATTTATTGTTTCGGTACCAATTTTGTCGAAAACAATTTGGTCTTTAAATGCACATTAAATACATTTTTGTTTATTTTCATGAACATTATGGGCTTAATACGAATCAGACGAACTTGAACGTCATTAAAGCAGTGATAATGTCGCTACTTTAATTCCCAGAGAGAATCTCTATACCGAAAAAAATATTTCTGAAACGGAGGTGTAACTTTGCAATTGTAATATGGTCGTGATCTCTGAAGATTGTGTAAATACTTGATAATTTAGAGAATGATGAGTCACCGTAGTTCGATGTAGAGTTTTCCGCCAATCTGGATTGCCGAGTTGGCTGACTCAACGCCTCGGTCTGAAGGGTTGTGGGTTCTAGTCCCGCCGGGGGTATGGTTGTTTGTCCCTGTTTCATTATATTTTTTGAGTGATGTGTATATGTGATGTAGCGGAAGATCTTGAGTCTGCTGACCACATACCGAGGAGCTCACAAATGTGCCAAGTGTTAATGTTAATGTGTCCCCGTGAGAGCCTTGGTGGATCGACATTCCCTGAAGCTGGAAATAGCCCCAGGAAAAATAAGTTAAATATAGAGTTTTGCCCATCTGGACTGTGGTTGCCGTCGCACAGTGTAGTGACGGCGGGGTGGGCGGCGGTGGGCGGGCCCACGACTCCTGGCGAAATGGAGCCCGAGCTCTCTGAATCTGGAGACGAGAGTCGGGCGGCGCGCGGCGGATGCCAATTAGAGGGCTCTCTCGGAGGGGTGGGGGGCGGGGCGGGGAGGAGCGGAAGCGGGGTCGGGGCGGGGTGAAGAGGAGGCAGGAGGAGGGGGCGAGGCGGAACGGGTCGTGCCGGGCCGGGGGGAAAGTTGCGGGGCAGCGGAGGGGCTGGAGGTTCGCACGAGACGGGAACAGGCGCCGAGCTCGTGTTCGGTCCTGGAGGAATCTAGCACGCTCCGTGCCCCCGCGACGCGCCTCTGGGGCGAAGCGGAGTAAATGGAGCGAATTCCGGCAAAGGAACGGTCGAGAAGCTCCTCGCAATGGTCGGGGATGATTACGACTCGTGTTTCTTTTTCCTGGAAACAAGAGAGCGCTAACCCTTTCCTGTTACTGTGCTCTAACCTGCAGAACGCTAATACGCTCGGGGAACAATTCTTTGGTTCAATGATTGGGCAGTCTCTTGTTTTGGTAATTAAAAAATGTCTAATTTCATTTGATATCTACATTCTCTCAAGATAATTACAAGTTTTGTGAACGCTAAATTATTTATTCCCGTATTTATTAGGTATTTAAAGAAAATCATATTAGGTATACTAGACTATGTTCAAATTAACAAAATTATTACAAACTAAATATTGACTAATGTAACAATTCACAAGAGCACGCAAGCCATTCGTTGTTTTAGCGTAGTACTGATGCGATGCTTTGCGAGTTTATGCATCAGTATCGTCATGAAGGGAAGGGTGAATCCTAATTTTATCTTGAAAAAAGATAATTTGTTATTAAGTTAAAACACTAATTCACTGGGTTTTAACCATCTGATGTATTTTGCGTTTACATGGCCGGTAATATTTTTAGTAAATAATTAACTTATCAAAATATATCAATATATATAAAACAGAATATATGGCAATGGGAGGCAATTTTCAGAACCTGTTAGCCTATAGTGGCATAATTAAATGTGTAAAGGTATTCAACTATCAGTATGTAACTTTAACAAGAGATGGTTGGACAAGTGATAGCAAAGTTCTAAATATAACAAAAAAGAGTTAATCAAGTTATAAGATACATCCATTGACGTGGAATTAAAGCATAAAAAGAAACAGAAAAATTACACTATAAAACAATTGTTGAAAGCCTGTTCACATTTGGAGTTGAGTTATGGACTATTAATGCCTGGGATAGAGTTAGGATCCAAGGAACAGAAATGGAATATTGGAGGCAGTGTTGTCAGATTACAAGAAAAAAAAGAATTAAAAATCAAAGAATAATAGAAATAATGAAACTTGGAAAATCCACTTTACAACTAATAGAACAAAGGCTATTTTGTAGTATGGGCATTTAACAAAGTTGGACAGTGAGCAACTGCCAAAGATGATGTGGGAATACCATCTTTAAGAAAGGAGATATAGAGGAAAACCAGGAAGGAAGTGAGAGGAAGACGTAAGATCAATTATGGCAGCGAGAGATTTAGACTCTGATGCCTAGGAATATCGAAAGAAATAGAGATTAGGCAGCGAGAATCGTCGGCAACTGTACAATACTCGCTTTTCTACTATTAATTCCCTTATTAACACACTTGCAGTAATGTTTACCCTTTAATGCACATTTGCTAAGACGATAATACAACAGTGGACAATCACATCTTTTGCCCTAAAAATCGCCGTGGCATTGACATAAAATTAAGGGCACGTTCTGTGTGATACACCCAGGAGAAATAAAGTAACATCGTAAATATTTAACGGTTTACATTAAAAAACATAGTTATTTCACAGCTGTCTGCTACTCATTTCTGTCACCATAACCCTCTTCCTTTCTCTCCCAGGTCCAATTACTACTGCGTAACAGGGCTGTGGAAGAGCCTGCATCCCGCCGCCGCCAGTACCGCCTGCGTATTCCGATAGCCACTCGCCTCAACTTCAGACGCCGGCCCGCCCCGCCCCGCGGCGCCGCGCCGCGCTCGCGAACCTCTCCGCCGCCGCCGCCGCTCCTGCTTTGTTTTGTTCGCGGCCGCGCCGCCGGAAGTTGCTTCGCGCTCGGAGCAGTTCCACCGAGCAGCCCAACTATTGTTTGCATCCAACATTATGGCGCTTTCCGCTCATGTATAAGTGAATAGCAATAAATCCGCTCGTGGAAGGTCACGTCTTTTTTGTTGGATTCATAACGTTAGTTGCTTTCTGATACATGAATAACGAATTCTTCTACGTGTTTCACACGTGTATTTCTGGCGTTCTAGTCGCGGCGCGGACGTGTTTCAAAAGTTTTCGCCAATATTAGCTTGTCACGTTCTTGTTGGTGCTGGTCGTTTGTTCCTGAGAATAACTTCTCCCCGGCAGTGCCACTTTTAATAGCTTCCAACACAGACTCAACCTCGGCGTCTATCTTCATTGTATGAAAAGACATTATCCGTACATGTGGAATGTAGCATGGAACAACTCGACGGGGGCGGAGAGGGCAATGAAGGGAGCAACAAAGGGAAGGAAGGAGAAGGCTGTCCTCGTAACCGCAACGTAGGACGTGCGGGCTGTTCGGAACGGCCAAGGAAGCTTTGGTGTTTGCCACGGTTTTGGTGGCGATGGTGGTGAAGGCGTCGGTAAAGGCGGCAGTGTGGTGGAGGCGAGCGGCGGCGGCGGCGATGCAGTGCTAAGTGTAATTGGAGCCGGCGACGTTGCTCCCGTTCTAGTGATGCGTGACGGTGGGGTGGAGGGGGGAGGCCAACGAAACGTGATGTAGGCGGAAAACCGGACGGAGGTCGCGTTCGGAGAAGATGCCCAGGGCGACGTGTTATGACGGCGACGGCGGCGAATTTGTGGGTTCCGCCGGCGGCGACGCGCACCTGTGTTTCTGGGCGTGGCGTCGTTGCACATACATTCGGCCCTGCTAGCAGACGACGCCCTCCCTCCCTCGCCCGCCCGCCCTCTGCGCCTTCCTGCAGCACCTACCCTGTCCTCGCTTGCGACCCTGCCGCCCTCGTACCAACTACATGCCACGCGGTTTCAAGGCTTCGATTGTCTGTTCTGCTGCTTTACACAACCGTCTTATTTCATGCGAGTTTCCTTTCTCAGCGTTCTTTTATATTTATTTCGTCTTTACTTCAGTGATGAACATAAGTATCCATGAATATCTCAGCCTCTTTGATTGTAAATCACTGTCAATATGATATTTATGAATCCACGGCAAAGAACATCACAATTTTGATTATCATTACGCAATCCAGCGTACTACCATATCCCGCTATTGCTTCTGAAAATTCCACTACCTAACTTCATTTTTGTATGAGGGATATTATTGTATTCCATCACTCCAAAACGATCCAAAAGAGAACAACTTCTTCACCTGCAATGACTGCATCGCGTGGGAAACATTCCATCGTATCCAACTTCCCACAATCTTGTGACTACGTCGATATCGAACGCTATCGGCTTTTCTGTTTCTTCCTCCTCACCGCCACATAATTTTGTCCATTTGGCGTCCTTATGCACATATTCCAGCTTCCTTCAGGCCATCGGCTCCTCTCACGTACTGTGGAGCCCGATGCTTGCAATGTGCGACAGCTTCCACCACTATTCTCGCCACGGTCCTCCACCGCTGCCTTCTGCGCTGCTACCCTCTCCTCCTCCTCCTTGTTCGTCGTCTCATCCGCACACGCCGCCGCCACCGCCTCCTTCTCCTCCCTGCCTTCTTCTCCCCTCGGCTTCTTCTCCTCCATTCCCGCTTTATTCTGCTGCCTTCCCTTCACCGCTTGCGCTTTTCCTCCCCCATCGCCGTCTCATTCTTCGCAGCCTTCGATTCCTTCTCCGCCCGCTTCCTCCCTTCTTCTTCCGGCTCTTCCACTTCCTCTTTCATCCTCCTCCTCTCCTCCTCCCTCTCCTCTCCTCCCTCCCTTCTCCTCGTCCGCGTCCTTGTGCTCCTCCTCCGCCGCCGGCCGCCACCGTCTTGCTGCCTCCGCCCTCTGTCCCCACTGCCATCTCTGCCACCAGCCTCTGCTGCTACTGCCTGCTGCCACCAACCGTTGCCACTATCCCGCTACCTCCGTCTACACACCGTAAGCCTCTCGTCGCCCCTGCGGCTGTGTCGCCCCGCCCGCCCCCTCCCCCGCCGCCACGCGAGGGCGCCGAGCCCGCGCGCCGCGCGGCGCCCCGGGGTCGCATCCGTCCTGATTAGCTCGGGCGCAGCCTAACTGTTTCCGCTTGCGCAGCCGCCGGTGCACAGCGGCCGCCCCACCGTCCACGCAGCCCGCAGCCACCCATCCACCCGCCTGCGCCCCCGCACCCACCCCCGCATGCGCGTTGCCTCGTCCCCGTACCACTCCCCGTCCATTCCAGAGAAACGCCACCATATCTGCAAACAAGGAGCGTCGATTAATTTTTTGTCGTCGCATTCTGTTGCTCTTCCTGCAGCTCTACGACACTCGTCCCTAATCCCTCTATTCCGCCATCTCCTACTCCAATTCTTCAATTACTTTTTTTAACTTTCCATTCTTCCCATATCCCCTCATTCCCTGTACTGCATATTCATCTCGCTCCTCCTCTCTTCCTCGCTCTACTCTCACTCATCTCTCTCTCTCTCTCTAATATCTTTTTTCCCTATCATCTCGTATCTCTCTTTTATCCCAGTTATTCATCTCTTCATCATTCATCTATAAGCTTCCTTGTTCCATTATCTTTACCTCCACCCGGTCTTGACTCAGTACTCTATTTACCCTACCCCATCTTTTTGCTGGCAGCCTTTCTTTGTTCTCATTGCCTTTCGTTTCTAGGGCCCCTTACGGCTCATTCGTTCCGTGTGGTTGCCTCCCCTAGCGTCCGCTCCTCCCCGTCGCCGCACGGCCGCGAAATAAAGCTGTGCCCTTCGCCGCGACGTGTTTATTCCGCTCGAAATCGCGCCGCCGCGCGAGGGACCGGGGCGCGGAGGGGGAGGGGGAGGGTAGGGGGCGGGGTTGCGGGAAAGGTGCGTCGCTGCTGCGTCAGAAGAAGAGACTACACTCCAGGAGGCGCGATGGCTGATGCTTAACGCAGGAACTCTGCTTACGACGAGACAAGGTCGAGATTTGCTATTGTAGGTGAAGGCGGTGAGTTTCTGCTGTGGGTCAGTCTCGAGAGGCTGTATGTCCAACATTACCTCACAGTCAATTTATTGTCGACAGATTCAGTACGGCTTGGATATCAAATTCATCCTTTTAACTTTTGTTAAAATGTGCATTAAAGGGGTATACATTTTACTAGGTGCTAAATGAATTTAGAGATGGTGTGTTCCAATCAAGTCTTTTGTACACTATTCAATTGTGATGTTAGCTGTATTTACTCCCAACATCTAAAATGTAATAGAGTTCTGATTTCTTTACACGATCGATTATCACATGTAGAGTTTCTCGTGGATTCGAAATACTTCAATATGTACAGTTATTTTTTATTACCCCCTCCATACATGCATTTTCAGTGCCGTTTGTCAAAGACCTAAGAGTAATGGAAAATCAGTCAAAATCTCATTATTGATATTTGTTGAATGCGAATCATATCTACGCATTTTGGTTGCATTTTGTCATAAAACATGTGGATGAAGAAAAATATAAAGTTATGAACATTTTTGTACGTCATCAACCCCTTCTAGGTTCGAGAAATTTGGCTTGCAAATATCATACGTTTGGACATTTGGATTTTAGGGATGCATCAGAGTTATGCTGTAGGGAAACCATATTTCTGGCTAGAAAATTTTACGTCATTCGATTTACGGCTCCTTTAGAGCGCATGCGACTTATCGGTCTCATCTCCAGAGAACACGGCCAATACAGGAAAGATGCGACCGGAATACAGCTGTATTTCGCCGATGCCTAATAAAAACGTTGTACTAAAACATGCCATGCTATCTGTGAACTTAGTTTCAGATAGGATTTTATGAGCTCCCCGTGTTGTTTTGAAAAGCTGCTTACTTGATGAATTAAGACGAAGAAAACTTGGCGCATTTGTTTCTTAACGGGTTTCGAGTTTCTGCTTATTTTTAAACCCCACTCCCAAATAGCTCTTCTGACGCCGGCCTGTTATTTTGGTCCCTGAAAGGGGGCGTTCCGGAGCTTCGCCTGCTGTCAGATGTGTTCGGAAGCGGACGGAGGCAGAAGGGTCCAGGTTTGGAACTCGCGTGTCAGTTGGACATCGCGTTTACGTCTGGAAGAACAAAGGCCTGGCACGGATGCGAGTGGGTTAAAGAACGAATTGCTTTATGCTTTGTCTTTTCACTTCCGTTTTCTTTTTTCGAATAATTGATTGTTTTAGTTCAGGAATATGCATACTCATAGGTCACATGGATTAAATTTCCACTTGGATGTGAAAAATAGAATAAAATATTGATTCGTATTGAAATCTATTCCAGAAATGCTTATAAAAAATAATTAGTTTGAATGATTTATTTAAAAGTGAACAAAGCTTTATTGTGAAACCCAGCGACAAGACACGGGAGCCAGTGTGAAACCAAATATAATGGAGGATATAGTGCGTTCGTTAACATTAAATATTCCTAAGTGTTTATGAACAAACAAAAATATTTACTGCGTGCTATTAAATTGCAAAACATCAATTGTCAATTTTATTTTACATATTTTTCAAGTTTTCCTTCCCATTTATGACAATCAATGGAGACAACGGAGAAACGGCTAAACCTCGTGTAGTAGATGGTTCAATAGCAGTATTGTTTAATATAACGAAATTGATGGACATAACTCGCTCCCATAGTGGGGAAATAGGATTTTAGAAGGCTAGATAGCAGTGTTTTCGAGTGTATAAGAGGGTACCATCCGATCCGGTGGCCGAGTCGCTAAGGCAGTAGTGCCGTAGCGAACTCGGACCGAAGGATCGCGGGTTCGAGTCTCGCCTCGGGCATGGTTGTATTGTGTTTCGTCCTTTCACCCCCTATCATCATCATTATCGTGTCAACCCACAGTTACCATACCGTTACAAGCAATAGTGGTCGCTAATGATCTAGTAGTTGATGCGACCTTAAATAACAAACAAACAAACAAAAAGATTGTACCGTGCGTTGCCGGTTGCATACGTGTGCTTCACCAGAATCTGCGAAATTCTCAGTTTTTCGGCTTAAATCTGCTTGATGGACGTCTCGGGAGTAAAGCGAGAGATCATTCGCTGGCGAGAGGAAATCAAATCGTAAAAGCTGCGTAAGAATAGTACTTTTGTTTCCATTATTTTGTTAACGTTTCCGGAATGACTCTCGTTTATCAATGACTCTCTTTTATCAGATAGTTTTTGTAAGGCTGAATATGGCTTGATAAGTTTAGTTGTGAAATTGACAGTTAGGTTGTTAAAATTGTTGTTGTTGCAAATATAGATCCCGTTTCTATCTCTTTCAACCAAGATCCTCGTATTCAGCCAAGGATTCACTACCCGCAAAAATGTTGCAAATTGTGTAATACTCTTTTGATAAGCAAGTTTTTACAATTTTAATTCTTCATTTCTTTTAACTTCTTAATTTAGCAATCATGTATGCTTTGAGGCAATTCTATTCTCGTTCAGATTAGCCGGCAGATTAAGCTATTTTTCATGTTGCTCTACTTTGTTCATTGCCAGTTTCTTAGTCCGATAGAGCAGATACAAGTTTCTTTTTCTGCGTTGAAGTCTCTTCTTTTTAAAAAAGAACAGCCGACGGTTCCATCTGTCGTTCTCGTAAAGCACGCGAAATAATCCTATCAGGATCATACGATAGTGTTTTGTAGGCAACATCGACGGCCTCGAATTTTAGAGCTGGCTGGATGGCCTTGGTCTCGTCCCCCGAAAGCGATATCGATTCGATTCAAAAAAGTACTTCTTCCTCCCCTGACTCATATTTGCATTGGTTTCGCGTACCACCACATTTTACTCCGCCGCCCGGTTCCGCTTATATCCGCGCGGCAGCCGCCGTCGCCTCGTTCACAGTTCCCGGGGCCGTCGTCGCTTCCTATTTCTCCTCCTCATCCGACGCTCCCCCCTCTCCCCCATCCTCGCGCGCCGCTGCCGCAGCCGAGACGTGCTCCGACGCCGCCGGGCCGACTTTCCGCTGTTTGATTGGTTCCGCGGGTGGGAGACGCCCGGAACTTCCGCCGCCGTCGCTGCCGCCCTCGCCGCCTCCGTCGATCTTTCCGGAAGTTTTCACTGCCGCCGCCGCCGCCGCCACGGTGATGCGTGAGTAAGGCGGGGCAGCGTGAGTGAAGAATAGCCGGCAACGGCAATGAGGAGCGGGGGGACGGTGCGGAGCGGGAACTGTTGGCGGTGGAGCCGAAGTGTGGAGGCGGGGCGGAATGACGGGGAGGATGGGGCGAAGGCCGGCTGGCAGGGGTGGTGAGGGCGGGGAGGGGTTTGATGCGGGGGTGGGGCGTGGGCAGAGAAAGCGGGGTAGCATCGGCGAGGGTGTGGCCAAGGAGGAGGCGGCGGGGAAAGGAACGAGGGTGGAGTGAGGAAGAGCGGGGAGTTAAGCCCCGAGTGAGCGTGAGGAGACAAAGGGCGTCGATGGCTGGGATTACGAGATTCCGAAACTTCCTACGCCACTTACGTATAATTATTTAGCTTTTACCGGATCGTTTCGGGGATGCGCTCGGATAACATGCGTTACTTTGCCTCTCGGAAAGTCAATCCTCCGGAATCTCTCGACTAAAACGCCTAGGAAAACCGGTAAATCGATTACACCTGTAAACAGGATTATAAGATGAATATTTACGGCTTTAGGTGTTTATATTTTTAAGGGAGAGTAATATCAGTAATAATCGTGTGTTCAAAAAGATTTTTGTTGCAAATATTTTCAATTACTCTTTTCGCCAGCATTGAAGCATAGAATTCGAGAATATGCGTTACATAATGTTTTCTCCTATATTAGGGAATCTTTATATCAGATCCATTTACTGTATAACTATTGACAAATAAAACTGTTCTGCGCGAGGAACTAATCCATAAGTTGAATTTGGAAGTATTTCCCCTCAATTATGTAGCATTGAATTCAGCTCAGTGATTCTATTGTACTACCAAATGAGAATTTGGCTGTAAGGTGGTGTTGGTAGTGCAGAATTATATGTATAAGTAACATTCCGAACAGAAGGAAATATTTCTCGGACCGACTTAATTTACGACAAAGCTAACTGAAGCATGAAGAACTAATAGTTTAAAATAATAATACAGCAAGAATCCTCTCATTGCCACTTGTAATACCCTTGTCAAACAATAAAACAAACCTTTGCCTTCAGAACCTTTTGTTTCTTTCTCGTTGACCTTATACTTCCTGTCTGTACTATTGTCCCTCTGAAGGTTCGTGTTAGAACTGTCCTAACAGCAGACTGTTGAGTCATCACGGACCTTTATTGTTGCACCGGGCAGGACGGGGCGGGGCGGGGAGTGGAAGCCCCGCCCGGAAGGCGTCGGGGGCGGCGGCGACAGGTGCGTAGCGCCGCGACGGATGCTCGGAAGTGGCGTCGGCGTCGGAACGCCCAGCCAGCGCCGCGCCGCGCCGCGACGCGACGCCCACCGCCGCGTCGTCCGCTTTTATTAGGGCGTCCTTAATGCGCTTTTTACGCTCTCGTGGGTGGGCGCGGGAGGCGACGCGGCAGACGCCCTTATTACTGTTATTGCCGCCTACTGCTGTTGGCTTTTGCGACGGAGGACGTCCGTTCGGCTTTGCGACCTGCGTCCGAGATGTGCAATTTTCTCGCTCTCTTCAGTATCACAAATGGAAACCTTCGCTACTCGCATAATACATACCCGTTACCTGTGTTTAGTACGAACGAAAGTTGTCTTTTAAGAGTTGTTAAGCTTTTAACAGCCTTTATAATTATTTAATTGTACATATGAATTATATTGTTTTGTACATTTCATTCTGAGAATACCATTCTCCTCTTTACAAAATGTTTTTAAGGTCATCTGGCATTATATTTAATGCTAATAACCACATCACTTGAAACATTCACATAAATTATTCAATATCGTCTTCTCCAAGCGGCTCGTTAGACATATTCTATGATCAGCAATTGGAATAGTCTGCGCAGGTATAATAGACATTGATAGACGTATACAAAGTAAATCCCATATGCTGGTCTCTATGAATTTCAATCATATTTTTATCCATCTTTACTTCAGTTTTTTTCCACGGTTTTGCCGTTAGATTTACTTCATTATTTCCTTCATGCTACTGCTACACTCCTCAATTTGTCTTCATTAGTTGTTCTTTCGTCACCAGTGTGAAATCGCCTTACCTATTCTAGTTACCTGCTCCATTAACTTCATCACCGCGCTGTTCTCTCTTTCACCCTTTCCCGCTCACCTCCGTCGTGTATCTTTACCTTGTCCTGATTCTCAGTCCATTCTCTCTTATCGCAAAGGCCCACCGCAAGTCTCCTTTCATTGTCTGCGGCACCTCGGAGGGGCGGGGCCATCTGAGCCGCCTCCTCACACACTTCCTGTCGCCCAACACACGGCCTTACTCGTCCCGCTTCCTGGACAGCTGCCAATGCCACCGCAGCCGCTACAACACGTCGCCAGTGCCACCCTCGTAAACACAACCTTGATTGCCACGTTCACCCACCTCCTTCTCTCGTCTTCCCTTTTTTTTCCTTTTTCGTCTTTTCTTGTCACATGCATATTTATGACTTCTCGTAATCTTTGTCAACAAGAGTATATCTTTATTCTCAGCACACATCTTTTCCTGCAACATATTAGTGTTGTGACATCTTCTCACAAACGAATTATCATTATTAATTTAATTTATTTGATTGTTTAGTCAAAATAAGTTTTGTGTCCCCGAAAATGCAGAAATTGTCAATAATTACTTTTTTCTATTTTTTTAGAAGTGCATCTTAAGGGTAAACTGCATCATAATTTTGCTCGTGTACACAATTATTTCGTGGTAGGCATTTAAACATACTCCTTCTGCAAATCATTACCGTTTGATCCGATAGTGTTTTCAATAATCAATTATCAATTTCAGTAGTCAATAACCATCTCCCCAGTTAATTCTCGTGTCGGGTAGTACCAACAAGATACGCTTCCAGCATTGCACAGCTGTGCCAATTGGACAATAACCTTTCGGAGCTTCAGGTGGCCGCAGTGATGAGTGGCCCCTTCGTTGCCTCCAGCTTCCGTCCGATCATTGTGTAATCCAGCTGGAACATGCTGCACGTATCCGGCGACGGATATTCTTCGCTATTCGTGAGTGACGTCACGCTTCATAGACGCGAAAAAGGCGGGAGGCTGCTTTGGAACGATCACAATGGCGCGTGAAACAAAATTGCGTCCTTGCGGGTGGAATTCTAACAAGTGAACAATTAAAGACGAAACAAAGGGCAAATATGGAAAGTGAATTTGAATTGAAGTTTACTACCTCGACAACACAACAAAATTGTATACAAACTCTGTTCAAGAAATTGGTCATTTTTTTCAATTAAATGAGGGGAAATGTACTACTTTGAGAAGAGAAATGGGAGATAACAATGCCATCCTACATAATTTCTGCAAATAAAAAAGAACTTCAGCTTCAAAGATACATGAAAGTGAATCGCACCGAATCGCTTATTTACGAAGAAATAGTAAGGACGTTGTGTTTACATTGCGTATTCAAATTGGGTGTAACTGCACAAAGGTGTTCTCGTTTAAAAAAAACTTGTCTTGACGCCTGTGCGTTTGTCAACTGTCTACCGGTGGTGCCTAGTTGTGTAGCTGCCTGCTTCCATGACGTCCATCGCTGAGTTTAAATCCCGGTTCATCCACGAGGAATTAGTGGTGGAAAAAATGAGTTCGCTGCAGGTTTTATTGAGGGTCTCCAGTTTTCCCTGCCTCCATTCCCTTTGCTCCATCATTATTCATATAATAGTTTCATAATCACTTACGCATCAAACTAATTCATCTGTTCTAGATATGATAGTAAGGCTTCGGCATTCGTATATCAACTTTTTACCGATATATGTAATTACTTCGCATAGTATACGTGCAATAGGTGCATATAATATAATCTTCGGCATTAAAGAAAACATATTTTAGGAATCATATACATGTGTATTAAAACGTTTGTGCATTCGCAGTAATGAAATGCTCTCATGAGTCTTCTTGAATCCTTCGTTTCCCATTATGAAACAAGACTGGGCTAAGCGCCAAAATCCAGCGGCGAAATGCCTCCATTCATGTTCGGAGGTGCTTCTCTCGCGAGGAGGCGACGGCGCCCGCGCCCGCGTGTGGCCTTTGCCGGAGTCCTCGCCCTCCCTCCCTCCCGCACGGCGTGGAGCGCGGCGCCCGACGGTGAGACCAGCGGCTCGAGCCCCGGCTCGACCGACCGGTCTGACCGGCTTTTTCTCGCGCTCCGACCGCCCGTCACCACCAGCTACCACCCACCGCCTCCGCGCCTCCCGCCGCCTCCTTTCGTTCCCCCATTGTCGTCGACTCACCGTTGCCTCTCCGCTCGTTCCTCACTGTTCCCTTCGCATTGCCGTTTTATCAGTCTCCTCGCTGCCGCTTTCTTTGCCCTTCCCTTTCCCGTCATTTTCGACCACCCCTTTATCGTCTCGTACCGCTTCATTGTTGTCGCTATTTCCAAGTATTACCATTTCCTTGCCGCCCCTGCCTTATCGTCATGACCTTCCCAACTTGTCACAGTCTGGATGCTTCCTTGCCATTAACTTACCACATTCTCGTCCCCTTGTTACCGTGGCGCATTCCTGATGTCTCGGACCGTACCGTCCATCCTCTTATCCGCATCTCTCTAGCCTTTTGCCGCGCCTTGTGCCTCATCGTCTTTTTTCCCCACCATTGTCGGAACGCTGTCTCTCTCTTCCAAGTAACATCCGTTATTGCCCGCCGCGACTCACTAGCGGCATCGCAACCTACTCTCGCTGTTAGCCCGTCCACTACCAGCATTGCCGATTTCTCCTCTCATCTCATACTATTTCTTTCCTTCAGCAAAATGACAACTCCCCCTACACGCTTGCCCGTCCTCATCTCCGCCACAGTCACCACTTGCCACCAATTAAATATCCATGACTGGTGTACTCAATTGCATTGTTATCATTATCACGAGAAATATTTCATCACCATTGCACTTGTCTGAAACCCCACAATCTTGTCACTATCGTTACGCTCTTTGTCACAGCATCTGCCTCCCCTGCCATTTTGCGCCTCTTGTGTGGCGACTGTGTGTAGTAATTCCGCCGCCGTTGCCCCCGCTCGCGCCAAGCCAGTGCCTTACTTGGGGTCCTGCCGTCACCCGTTGTTAGCTCTGTGCGACGTAGGACGTCGCGTGTCGACATGCGTTTAAATGCTCTGTGCGGCTGCTATGGGCAGGCCGCTGCTCGGTGGCTATATAAGCTCAGAATCTGGGAGAGAAATGAATTGAGTTTTATAAAAAGACTTTTGTTGGATGGTTGTTTACAGGCAGTGTGTATCGTGCTGTTTCTGTAGATTCTTATAAAGGAAGTGTACTTTGTATTTGTTTACTATTGACAGAATCAAACATCTCTCATGTAGTAAAATAGTTGTACCTTTCAATTCAAAAACTCAAGGAGTTATGATTTTTATATCATTGGTTTCGTTTGGCCCTTGAGTTACTTAATTTTAATTATCCTGCAGAATTATTTTTTGGAGTGAAAAAATGTTTGTCTTTATTTTACCTTCTATTTCCATTCTCTCCAATTTGCGTCTTTACTGAGCATTATGTATCAATTCATATTGTTGATCATTCAAAGTTCTGAGGTTATAACATTGTAAATGTGATTCATTGTTAGAGTATATTCAAAACAATAATTGACACGAATAGAGATGTGACTATTGAGACGGCATTTGACATAATAAAGCTTTCTGAACTCTCCAATAATTAACAATGCCGAAACTCTTATTTAGCGTACAACTTGATAACGTTCTAATGGCTCTGCTTGTTGCACTTTGCTAGAAGCAGTTTGTGTGATTATATGAATAATTTTGATCTTCCAGATCTGCAATGAATTACATAGGTTATATTTATCCGTTTTTAATGAATCAGTCAAAAATAAAATTTAAAAATTCTAAATATTGGGGATAGTTGGGGTTTCCTCAGTGTCAAAAGCGAATATGGAGGGTATAGGTTGATGAAAGATGAAGTTTCATAATATATTTGGAATAATTAAAAATATTGTTAACATATAAGAAGTGCAAATTGTTCAAAAAAATATTCTCTAAATTTTAAATTGTGTATTAAAATATACTGTATACAAAACGCTTACTTTTTTAAGTTAAGTTTTTATTTGAATCGGGAAGATGGGTTCGAAATAGAAATTTCAAAACAGAAGTGTGTTTGTAGGTGTTCCTAGATGTTGCAAAGGATAAGAGGGATTAAACTTAAAAACCAACTTATTGCGAACGTATTTCTTGAATGGTGTAGTACTAGAAGTAAGCTAGGAATACCTCAGTCATTTATACATGTGATGCATGCGGGTTTCGTTTTGAGAGTTGACTGACAGCACCTGCTGAGAACTTTGCTCACGCAGCAGAACGAAGAGTCAAAGGCCAAACACGATTCCCCCGTCCTGCGGTTACTTGAAAGCGCGCGGCCACGTCAGCGCTGCGACCGCAACAGTGAGGCTTCCGTTACGACTTAATGCGCCTCAATCGCAGCGAAACAACTTCTTCCAGCTGGCAACCACCGCTTTGCGGAGCATTGTCCCATGTGAGAGTGTCAGCGAGTGGGAGCCCGAAGCATATGATTAGGAAGACCGCAAGCTTTCTTTCCAAATTCCTTCGTACCCACCCCCACGCGCGACTTTGTTTTTTCTTCCACGACTTCGCAATTACGTGACCTCCAAGTGCAACGCTCTTTGAAAGCAAGCGACGGCGGAGAAAGAGAAGAGATCGAGTCCGCAACACGCGGCTTTGAACTCCTCGAAAAAACCATCGTTCGCGAACGAAACCGCGCCACTTCGGCGGGCGAAATGCTGACAAGCAAGCGCGCCTGCTTTGTAGCAACTTACACCTCTGCGCTCTCCGCCCGTTGCCGCGCTTCGAACTTGTTTCGGAAATATCAAGGATTTTCTATCGCCGCGCCGCGCAGTGTGGGGAACTTTCCGAGCGACGACTGCGAGCCCCGGCCGCGGCGCTGCCGGGTGAGGCACCGAGGCGAGGAGCTGCGGAAACGAGGCTCCGCGTCGCACTCGCAATAACGCGGGACTGCTGCACGCGCGGCATATTGACTCGTGAATTCGCAAGGCGCTGCACACAGTGCGAGGCACTCGACCTTCTCGGGGCAGAAACTTTCTTTTTATTCTTGGACCCAGCGCATTAAACGGTCGGTTGAGCGCGTTTCTTATCGACGTTACTGGTGCGGACAGTAATTTTTAAGTATGTTCGTGCGGATTTGTTTATATGAGTAGCGCACGAGTTCACGCTCTTAGAGGGGTGAATTAGACATAAAATATAAATTTTTAGAATTTACAAAAATATTAATGAGATGTGCATATGTATTCCGTGAAGTTAATTGCATGTGACATTTTGGTATTTTGACTTTCGAATGCATTGTTGTTGTTTTGTTGGTTTTTAGTACTTAGTCTCAAATTTTCAATAGGATAATGCATAATATTAAGACTATATTTCAGGTACATTTTTTGTTGAATAATCGGAAGATGTAGTTTTCCCTCATCACGAAATCATGGCAAACTGCCCGAGATGGAGAAACAATTTGCCATAGTTATTGAAAAAACATTGTAATATTATCAGTTCAATAAAAATTGTCCTGCTACGAATAGAATTCGCAGTACCTTATCATGGTTGAAACAAACCGGAAAAACCCAACGTGAGCCCCTGTAGCTCCGCAAAAACGCTCACTGTGCGCGTTCGGGGCCTGGCGCGGCGCGGCGCGGCGCGGCGTCTGGCGCGGAGTGGCGCGCACCCTATTTGTTTTTATGCCCCCAAAGCGGTTCATTTAGCGCAAATGGGTCCGCGGAGGGCAGGAGCAACGTATAATAGTTCATTTGGGCAGTGGCGCCGGGCACCGCGGCCCGCAGAGCGCCGGGACGCCAGGGCCGTTGCCCGCATGGAAATATGCGCGGCCGCGGCGCCGTCCCGGCCAATGGAAGAATTGGGATTAATTACGCCGAATGAGCTCGGAGGTTATCGCGCTGGCGGAAGCGAGCGCCAGCGCGCGCGTGCGGTGGGTGGAGTGCGTAATGGGCGGGCGCGCCGCGTCGAGCCGGGTGGGGTCGCGGATCCATGGGCAGACGGGTGGGCGGGCGAAGTGTCTGGTTGGCGGATCCAAGCATCTCTTGGAAAGTAACGCATGGATGGTCCGGAGAAAGCCGGAGGTTTCATTTTACCAAAAAGCTATAATAATAATAATAATAATAATAATAATAATAATAATAATAATAATAATAATAATAATTACATCTCTTTATCATTATTGCTCTCACGTCGAACACAATTTCCTATTAGGCGTGTACATGCAACTTTTAATCCTTTCAGTCAACCTCTTAGAGTCAATTTGTTTTTCTTTTATTGTTTACTTTTGTTCGTTTCCCCCCTAAAAAGTTTTGATATGACATTGAATTTGATTGTACTTTGATAACGGTTTTTGTTGAGAATATTGCGCAAAATTGGCGTATTTCAATTCATGTTTACGAATTGAAACGATACAGGTTGGTGTTGTTGTAATGTAATAACAAGAGAAATTCGTAGTATCTTTAATTTGTTGTACGTCCATCTTAAACATCTCAAGGAAACTGTGTTTCAATTTTGATAGTAGGTAAAAGTAGTAGTAATTGTCGTAATTCATTATGTTGTGATAATATTCTATGAATTGTAATGAAATGTCTGCTGCTGTTCAACACGTGCAAGTTATTCTCAAGTTATTCTGAGAAGATCTTAATGGGTTAATCGAAGAAGTCAACTGAGTCCCGTGCAGTGGTGTGTTGACTCTGCCAAGAGGCGAGTCCCTTTGATCTTCAGACGCCGGCGTTCTCTTTATAATTGATGGAGGCAGTCTCGGATCTGAGCGGCGAATCATTCTCATTTTTTAAAAATGAATTGGACATTCAAGCGTAAATGTTTCAGGTAATTGAAGATAAATGTTATAAAATAATGTATTGTTGATCAACAATACGTTAGGTTAGTCAGAAAGCGATTTAATGCACGGGAGGTTCTACACATTTAGAGGTTGAATAACTGGCACAGTTAATAAAGATTGTAAGGAAATCATTATAGAGAAATTCAATTCTGGCATATTATGTTGCTCACATTCTAAAAGTTGATTGGACTGAAGTGATATTGATAGAAAGACATGCTTGGGAGTCTGTATTTACTTTGTATACAACAGTATTTACTGTCCTAGTGTTTAAAAGGACAAGACAGCTCAGCAGTACAGGGGTTTCGTCTCAAGTGCAGTGAATCTCTAAATAATGTGGAGAATAAAAGTCGGTAATTTAAGAGCAATAAACTGAACAGCAATTTTAGTAATTTCATCCGTCATCTCATATTATGCTTCTCGATTTTAAAAAATATTACAAACACACGAGAAATATGGAATTGGGTGCACCGACGGGAAATGCAACATTGGAAATGAAGTTTTGCGGCATTTTATCGTTTTCTTGACTACTCGTGCAGTGCTGCTACAACAGATAAACCGCGAGGACAGATCACACATTCCCTCCAATTCTCATTTAATAGCTAGTTTCTCGGTAGATCCGATATGCAAATATAGTTCTCGCCGTACGTTACGCTGCAACACACTTTTCCATCGTGCAAAATCTCGAAATACCGCGTTTTAGGTTCCTAAAATTGGGTTTGTTTCTTATACACAAGGCATCTGTTTCTCGTTCTATTGCGTACAAGTATATTGAGGGCACCTCCTTCGCATTGTTCACCTTTTGAGTAAGTAAGAGAGCGTGAAAGTAATATATATACACACACACTCACACTCACACTCACACTCACACACTTCCCCACGTGATGTCTCTGGATGTTTTTTCTCCCTTCCTTGCCTCTGGGACTCTTTCCGCCACGGTGGCTTCCTTAAATACTCATTTCAACACTGCGACTGGTACGGCTGACGACGCCCGATCTGTCACCGCTTTCGTGGCCGTTGTGGTGTATGTCTTACGCGGCGCGGAGGCGAGCTTCCGACGCGGCTGACGATTTGATCTCGTCTGTCGCCACATTGTTTTCTACTTCTTCGACGCTCAAAATATCAAACTTGCCTTCTCCATCGCGCCGACGGATTGTTAGGAGACAAGATTGAGGAGATGTATTTAGAGGGTGGGCATTTGGTCTGGGCTAGTTTCACCTTTAGAAAAAGTCTGTAGATAATATTTGAGGAAACAATCATACTAGAGAAAAAAACCAAAGATGGTCATGTTTTGGTTCATCTGTGTGCCATTGTATATTTTTTCATGGTTATGTACAAATACATCATATTCTTAGGTTTAATCGAGAGAGAAAATTATGTCGCAATCACACTGTGCTACGGAGACTTTCTAAGAAAGGATTCAAGGGATCGCCAAAAAAATTGAGAGGTTGAGAGTAACATTCATTAAAATAATTAGCTGAACAAAAAGATGGCAGAGTATTCTGCTACTCGTTGAAAACACTTCGAGTTATTTTAATTGTTATTGCTTGGGAGTCGTGAGTTCCGAACGGGTACTTCCTAACGACTCTCGGAAAGCGCATGAATTTCACAGTTTAACGCACCGTGTAGTGAATTGTACAGCCGAAGCGCCTGGATCGGCGGATGCTAAAATACCTAACGGCTCCTTCTTTCACCTCACCTGATAATACGCCTGCCGCCCGCTAGTTGGCAGCTACTTGCAACGGGCCGCGCTCTCTCGACCGCCGGCGCCACTTTAAGTCTTAATGGGCCGCGAGGCCGTGCGCCCCACGTCCTGCCTCCCGCCCTGCGCCACCTCCCCCTTGCCCCACCACACCCGGTGATGTCTGCAGTTTATTCTGAGGCTGGACCGCTGATAACGCGCGCTGCGCCCCGCCCCGCCCCGGCACCCCGCCCCGCCGCGCCCGCCCGCCCCGCCCGCCCCGCCCGCCCCGCCCCGCCTCGGGTCGCCCGCCCGCGCACGGAATACGCGTAATTACGGAGGTCTGCGTTAGCCAGGCGGCCGACTCGCGGACCGCAGGGGCGGGCCCCGTCTGCCGGCAGGCGAGCGATGCGAGGCTGGCGCCGCGCCGCGAGTGGGGGCGGTGATGGCAGGGATGTGCCAGTGAATGTGCCAGTTCTGATAATGGAAGATGTTTGGGATGCCTAAGATTGATATGGTGATAGTCTTCGATATTATTATTATTAATTATATATTATTATTATTATTATTATTGTTGTTGTTGTGTTGTTGTTATTATTATTATTATTATTATTATTTATTATTATTATTATTATTATTATTTTGCGCTTTGGTTGTCGTTGAGGTAAGATAAGTTTTATCGTTGAAAGTTGGATTGGGGTTGATAGTATCGAATGATGGTACAGATTGAATGGTATAGTAAATGGATCTGATTACGCTTCTGACACTAGTTCTTGTTTAAGGGGGACAATGAAAATTGCAGAATGGGCGATGAAAATATATCTAAAAAATTAATTTTTGTAGCAATTACGAGCGTAATAGTTATTCTAGTAGTGACTTTATTGCGAAGAAAGCTTAGTTAATTTCCACTAAACAAAGATTTTTTCAAAACACTGACCATTATATCACAGATGTTCTGTGTGAATTCTCCGAAATTTTATTATTTTTTGTACTATTATGTACTAGTAAGACGTGATGAATTTCGTGAATGTGTGAGCTTGCCCCCTTGCAGACTATGGTAATATCCGTGTGAAATGTGCGTTTTATCGATTCCTTGTAACCTGATGTATAATCTTAGTTAATGTAAATGTCGCACTTCCTTGTACGGCATGTACTTCGAATTAACGTGTGATGTAATTACACGTTTATGGGATAAGTAGTAGGTAAGGTGGCACTTCGATGCTGCGATGCAAGTTAATGTTTCATCATGGTAAGTGACATAATGGGTTCCATACTTTTGATAACACTATTTGAAGTGAAGTGTTGTGTTTAAGATGTACGATGGATGTAATTATATGATTAGGTGCTTATTATCATTACTAACTCCTGAATGCGGAATGGGAATGAACCACCGGCGTTGCGACTTAAACATTTAGTAAGTACTGAAATCTTCGATCTGTTGACTTCATAAAATTCGAAGTGTTTTTTTTTATTCATTACATGCAGTTACATTAATCATCACAAACAATATAGATCGTGAGTTTTAAAGTAATAAATTATAAAGTTTGTACGTTTTGCACTTCACATTTTCAGTTGAATGATTGTCGCCTTTGTAAACAGTTGTAAAACGGCAGCGAGCAGATGTTGTTTGCGACACGGTGGTATGGCCTGAATGTGTCAGGACGGGCAAGCCAGTTGCTCAGCCGCTGGGCCGGTCAGTCTGCGATAGTAATTGCACCCCAGAACGCTGCGAAACAGCGGCGTGTTTGTTGCCTCCGGCGCTCGAAAGTTTAGCGTGCGGCAGCCCAGCCTACGCTTCCGCCTGGCGGCACCCCCTTCCACGCCCCGGACGTCGCCACCACTCCCGACGCACCCCGCCGCCCCCGCGCCAACACCTCCTCGTTTCCGCCACCCCTCCACACTCCCGTCTCCCGTTCTCTCTTCTAATTGCTCGCATCCGCCTCCTCTCCGCACTCAACCCTGTCTCCCTTCCATACGCTCGTCTACGTCTCCTCTCGATGTACTCGTCTCGCTTCCCCTGCATACGTCCGTCCTCACCGTCCTTCACACCTCCGTCTCCTCCTTCTACACCCCCGCCCCACCTCCCCTCTAGAACCTCGTCCACCTCTTCTCGATTCGATCGTTCTTGCCTCTTCACACCCTCCCCTCCCCTCCCCACACCCGTTTCTTGCTCTCCCTTCTCCACACTTACACCGCGTCTTCACTTTTCCTTCCTTTGCTTTTGAATCCGCTTCAGTGTCACCTCTCTGTCCCCGCATCTTTCGTGTCCGCACTTCCGCTCCCGCCACCTTCCGTGTCTCCCAGCTCGTGCAGCCTCCCCCGATGGGGCCCTGCCCCGTCCCCGTCCCCGTCTTCGTCCCCGCTTCCGCTCGCCGGCTGGTCGTTCGATCTTGCGCCAGTGAGCCGCGTCTGACGCCGCGCGGCGCGGATATTGCCAGCGCTACCTAGAGAGAAGGCCCTGCGGCCCAGCGATCTGCGCGTCATACACAGAGGCGCGTCATACAAAAATGTTCGAAAGTCTGGCATCTTAATTTTTTCGGGAATAAAGATATTTTATTTGCCTCAAATAGAAAATATTGTTGATAAATATTGTGATTATTCGTTTTCGTAAACTATGTCATTTAAACATTATAGTATTTCTCAAAATGCTATGAGAAATTTGGGCTTAAACAGGCTTGACATAAAACAATCTCTTTTAACTGAGATTTCGAGTCTCCGTGTGCAGTTAACTGGTACATTTTTATGCTAATCACATTTTTCTGGTATACATACATTACTGGTTTGTGACAACTTTAAGCCCTACACACAAGCATAACAATACACACATGTGTTTGGTGTCAAAACTAAATGTAAGTATCTGAACTTAGTGAACTATTACTTAGTGTCTGAAGCTTAGAGAAGAACATAGAAGCGAGTAGAATACGATAGCGTTCCGTTCCTTCTTTATAGCTCAATCCTTGCCAAGCCACTTTCTCCATTTTAAAAAGTCATCTCAAATTGGTGCTCTCTCATTCACTACAAACGAAACCCTTTCCTCTACGTGAATGCGTTGAGCGCTTGCATGGCAGCGTGCCGAAAGCGCGGACAGCAGCGATGGCACTCTCAGTAACGGCCTATGTAATGCGGGGTGCGACAACGGCCATAGCCAACTGCAGCGTCAGAAACGAAAACACGTTGGTGACGCGTTGATGCGAACAGATGTGAACTTCTCGGGAGCGATGGTGATGGTGGCGATGGTGATGGTGGCAATGGTGGTGATGGTGATGATGGTGGTGATGGTGATGGTGGCGATGGTGATGGTGGCGATTTTGATGGCGGCGACTGTGATGGCAGCGACTGTGATGGCAGCGACTGTGATGGTGGCGACTGTGATGGCGGCGATGGTGATGGCGGCGACGACGACTTTGGGACTGACTATTATGGTGGTGGTTATAGTTGCGTTATGGGGAGCTCTTGCATCACAGCGTGCAGAAATTTGTCGATGTCGATGTGGATGTCGATGATGGTGGCGTCGGCGGGGGGGAGTTGAAGGTGTTGGTGATGATGACGTCTGCGGAGGCATCGTGTCGGCGATGGTTGCGACGACGGTGGCGTTGGCGATGCAGAGGGTGGTTGGGGACGCCGGTTGCGGCAGGGCGCTGACTACGGAATACGAGGCGGACGGACGGGTCGCCGGCAGCGGTGGCAGAGGTGGCACCTCGACCGCCACCAGCTGCGTTGGACGCGGCGCGAACGCGTGGCGAGCGCGCGGCGCGGCGCGGCGGAGCGGTAGAGCGTGCCGGTGGATAAATTAAATCCCGTCATTGGAAACGAATTTATTGAAAGTAATTTGTCATTACGGGCATGAAAAATACCTGCGAATGCGCGATCGATCTTCGTTAGCCCGCGCGTTGCCCCGCGCGTTTATCGCTCGCTTCCCGTTTATCGCCCTGGGACGCCCGCAGGTGACGCCGCCGCCTCCCTCCGCCCCCACTCCCGTACGGGGGTAGACGGACAGGCTGCACGGGCGAACACCGACTGCATCCCGCGGTGAACGTTTCCTAAGCCGTTTACCTACCTCTCCAAAAAGACATACCCTGACTGCATCATTTGTAGTCAACTACATTCAATTCAATCAATGCGTTCTTTTCCGTGGCGAGGCTCAGGCCGTTAAGTCTGCTCTACAGCCTGACCACGAAAATTACACTATGCGCCCTTCACCGTCTAGCAGAGGAGGTAGGTTTTACTCGGGTGACGAAACTGGCGTGGTTTTAATTTTTCTCAGAGGCTTCTTTTCAGCTTGAGGATATTTTACATGATGCAAAAATACAACATGGGACAGCCGGCTTTACTTCTCCTCCCGAAGGAATGTGTTCGATGCATTCATATTTATAAGGAAATGCATTATAAGGGGATGCATTCATACTTATAAGAAATCAATCCTTAATAAGGACTGATTTCTTTTACTGTTTACCACGGTAGTGTGGTTTTAATTCACCCCGCTAGTGTATAAATTAATAAGGTATTTGAATTGATATTAGTAAATTATTTGGACTAATGAAGTTTTGAGATTATCTCTTTTAAATTGTTTGAATGTGAGAATGTCTTCTTTGGCTTTCGACATTCGTAGTGCACGTTTCAAGAGATTTGAGAACTGCTCAAGCTTAACGTAAGAAATTGGAGAAATATATTGTGTTTGCTATGCGACTTCTTGGTGGTATTTTCAACATGTTGCAATTTATACATACTTTAGTTTGTTTTAATCACCAAGAACATTTTCCAGCCATCTTTTTATTGTTCATAATGCGTATTTTCCGAAGATATTGCAATCTGAGATAGAGAAACCATGTATTCCAAATCATTTTCACATTATTGTTATTGAAGTCTTACTCCCGTGTACAGGAGTGAAAATAGAAGTATTTAACATTGTATTGTGCATTAAATTTAGTGTGAATGTAAATGGAAACGTGCTGCCATACGCAGTCAGCATGTAATTCCGTCCATGAGTGCACGAGCTGTATATAGCGTTGATCGTGTTTACCTGTTTTGTTTGTCCTCTTCTCACGGGAATCGGTGTGTGTTTCGCTTTCGAGTACTGCTCAGAAACATAGGATGGAAGTAAACATTCTACCGGCGTAATCTACTGCACATCTCACAATTTTCACACTCTAAAGAGTTTCGTTTCCGTAAGAATTCGTCGTATATTGTTTTAAAATCTGTTCATGTGTCAGAAAAGACGCGTGTGTGGAAAACACACGTCATGTTTTGTTGTGATATGCGTTCGTTTGCCGCCTTTCTTTTCATCATTCACGCGTGAGAGCGCTTATTTTGCGGGCGTGGGAGTGCGTAAAAGCTTTGCGTGAGCATTACATTTAGCGCAGCGAGGGCCGCATGCATGTATTAGATGAAGAGGCTGCAGTGCAAAACCCTCAGCTAGCTCCCACGGTTTGGGAAGGAAGGGAGCAGAATGGAAGCGGAAAAACTTGATCACATTTCAGAGTACGAAATTTCATGTGCAAGAGGCGCAACGTGGGAGCGGAATATGAAGATACGCAATACAAAAGCCACATTTACAGAGAGACTGATAACCCGATAGTATCATTGTGATGACAGCCCGTAGGTTTGCGGTCGGTCCTCGAGTTTTTCATCTCGTATACAGTTTGCTGAAATCCTAGTTTCTCCATGTGGACATTACGGTGCATAGGGCGAGTTTGCAGAATAATGTGTCGAGATTCTTCTGTTTTTCTTGTTTTTTTATTTTAGTTCTTTTACTGATCATTATTCGACCGAAAATTATAGTGGTTATTCTATATTTGCACAGAGAATAAATGAAAACTGTGGAGGAAAGTGTGAGCTTTTACGTTCGTATCCTAACAGTAGACAATATTCTCTTCTGGTGCTCTGATACCCTCCTCAAGGTCTTAATTAATATATTAATTGGTGTTACTCCTAGGAATGGTGTTAGGTTGCAAATATGGAAGTGTTGTAGGTACAGTGACGAATACGGTAATAATAATGTGAGGTTGGACCTAAAAACATATTCGCTGGGCTATGTCACGTAGCTCGTTGCGCCGGGACCGCCGATATCTCAATGCGATTTGTTCAACTCCCGTCTGCTCCCATGAGTGGACTGGGGTCGTAGCAGTGCGCTGTCCACGCGTGCATTTTTGACAGTTGGCGTGCGTTTCTCTCTCTCTCTCTCTCTTTTTTTTTGCGCGCGTTCTTTACATTGCCCGGACAAATGGATGCGCGCCCTGCATGTAGTAGATTCCGCTCTATTTCTGGTGCGTGAAGTTTGCCGTTGAGTGTCTAGTCCGTTTGACGAGTGACGCCTTTTTTTTTGTCAAGCGTTGGCGTAATTTTGCGTTCCTCTTTTTATCCAATGGTATCTGTTTGCTCGCTTTTAGGGTGGGTTGTTGCCTCATGTTGATATTTTGTCAGCATTGTTCATTCCAGTTCTTTATTTTCTTTCATATTTATATTTGGTTTCAGTACGTAGTACTATTTTGTTCTGTGGCATGTTCTTCTTTATTTAACCACGAGCCCGAATAATGTTCTCAAAGTCTTGGTATTTACATTTCTTTTTTCCTACAGTTCACGTTTTGTAGTAGGGTGGTACATTTTTTAGTACTTGTTTAAGCTATCTCCATGTTTACTGTTTCAAATTTTTATTTCCATTTTTAGATATTAAAGGAGTAAGATAACTTTACTTCACACGCATTGCAATGTTCCGAGTTCAATACTACGTTTTTGTACGCATTTTACTAAAGAATACCCATCGAGAGTTTGCTAACTTACGTGCATTGTAGTCAGCTGAGGCTAAAATGTGGTATGCGTAATCAAAGCTTGTGAGCTTAAATTTGAGGCTGATAATGTGATGTTTTTCTGTAATTGTGGCTTGTGAAACAAAGAGCAAACCATACCTTATATTTTTTATTTCATTCAAAATATTTTGGGGGGAAAAGTACTCTGATACTAGGTCACATACGATCGCTGATATGTCACAATAAAAGGAGTCTCTCTCAAATTTCCCGATAAGCAACAACTTATCCTTTACGTAAGAATACGTAAGAAAGACAGCCCTTGGAGAAGACTCGCCTTTAGCGTCGCTGTCCAGTTCCGCGTTCTGAGTGACGTTAAGCTGTTTTGGTCGCACTTCTTGCCCGACATTCTTTTTGATAGCGTTTAGTTCCCTTTTTGTTCTGCCTTTTACCTCTCTCTATGCCGCTCGCTGCGTTTTGAAAGTTCTGAAGTATGTTGTTTAGTTACAGAGCGCCTTTAGAACTTTTACTTCTTTGAGCGGTAAGTTTCAGATTGACGTCTGGACCAAGTTGGAAAAGGTGCGCCACGACCAAACTGCGTGTGTCTTTTCTGGCCCGAGATTACGTTGGAAACTGTAACACCGGGAAAAGTTACGGCATAAAATGTGTAGTATTTTAATCTCGTTGCCAACTTTTATGTCTCTCTTTAGAATACCGAGAAATTCACGAGATGTTTCCCAGAAATGCAGTTACGTATTCATATAATAACCGGGTTCCTCATTTTCGCCTCCCTGCTCTTTTTATTATGTTCGTTTTGGTGTCTTTCTGGAAGTGTGAAAAACAGGTAACAGTAACTGTGCAAAGGGGGCTTCACAAAATGTGATATAAATGCAAGAGGTAAAACTAAAGGCGCAGAGTGAGTTTTTAACTTTGAAACAAATACGATTATTTGGTGTTGATCCAAGATGCACTATTATGCATCATCCGAATTGTATGTTACACGAGCTACATGAATAAATTTTGAGCTATGAAATTATTATTATTATTATTATTATTGTGGTTGTTTCTATTTTTATTGTTACTATTATTATCATTATTAATATTTCGCATTGTGTTAATGAAAGTGAAGGAGAACGTGGCACATAACCATCATCATATTTTCGTCGTATCATAACGCACGTGATAGGCTTATAACGTCAGTGGAAACTATATTTGAAAACGTCGTGAGTAGTTTGTTTTTCTCTCAAAGTCCATTTTTAATTAAACATCCTTCATAGACAGGTTCATAAAATCTGGATTTCAACGAATTTTTTTTTACAGAACGGGTTACCGAGTCGAAACGAAAAGAACCTCGCATGCCTATAGACAGCGTGTAAAGACAGCCAGGGAGGCCGCATATTCCGGCGGAAGAGGCATCTCATTTCGAGGCGTGTATACTCTTCATAACGAACGAGAGGCCCGGACGGCAGGGTACGTCAGCGTTAAAAAAAGGGACGCCCTCGCCGCTACAACGTCTGACAAAAGGGCCACGTGTCCGCGGCGGAGGCCCGCTGTCAAAAATTAGCCTCCCCCGCGCGCCGGCGGGCGAGCAGGAGGCGGGGCGGTGAGGGGCGGGGGACCTTACGATAGCGAGCGTTCGCCCCGGACCGACCGGGCCACGGGCGAGAGCGCGGGGGCCCAGGAGAACCACTGCGCCCGCCCGGCCACCGAGCGCTTTAAAGCTCTGCGGCGCGGCGGAGGGTACGAGCGGGCCCCACCTTGCGCTGATATTGGCGGCCGAATGTGAGAGGAAAGAGGGCAGGCGGGGCGTCATGGAAGGAGACCTGTAAACTCACCAATTCAGCCAGTGACGATGGAGTTTACCAGCACTAAAGTTAGGCAGGAACGTCTTCGATACGTACGTAGATCACGGGGTTATAATGTGACAATTTTCACGTGCTAGTTGAAGGTGCGGCTTGCCTCGTGATTGATTTATTGATTTATTACTATCCTGTTCACAGAGATTTTGTCTTTTCAAGGTGTTTAAGAATACATAATTCATCATACAATTTTTGAACTATTTCTATGTACATGAACACCTATAGAATCATCGCCATCTGTGGAAAAGTTGTTTTTGTAACACGGAAGCGATATGGGGTAAAAAGCTAATTTGTTAATTTACTTGGGGGTTTTGCAAAATATCTTTGAATGGTGTGCTAATGCAGTATGAGATGGCATCATTGTCCCTTTTTTCTTCAATTAAAAAACTTGAAGCTCACTTATGCCATAGGTCGAACATATCGTCATACCTCTGGCCTTATGTCACTTTCCTACTTTTGTTCCATCATTTATTTCCGTATTTCGCCTGTTATTTGTTGACGTTTCTTGCCCATACTTGCTTGATATTCTGTACACAGAAATTTCATTGAAGTAGTAGTTCTGTTTTCTGTTTTACATCTTCAATGTAAATAGAAACAAAATGAGAAAACTTTTTGTCCATTTGTAATTACTTTCGACTTGGATTATTGAATTGTCGTGTTGTTATGTTTAATAACTTCTTTTGTGTAATAATCTTGCTAAGTTCTCAAATTTTCTTCCACTGACTTCTAATGTCATCTTATTCATTACTATATCCCTTATTTATACTATCTTACCAAGAACATTTACTTGGCACTCCTCTTTCATTTACATACCCTATGAAACCTTTCCTGCCTCTTTTTATTTATTTCATCGCTAATCTCAAAACTACACATCTTCTCAGATTTTCTTTCCATCTCTCTCTCTCTAATATACCTCCATCTCTCCGGCAATGTACCTCGAACTACTCCCAGCTACAGTGACCTTCGTAAGTGACACGTTTATTCGTAAACAGGTACTCACCTTCGGCCTCATTATACCGAATACCTTCGTTCCTGTGGACCATTTCTTGCACGGTACTTCGCCTGCGAGAGACGTTCCTTTCGACAAGTCGATGGGTACGTCGGTCAGAGAGAACACGCATCGGACGCGACGCTACGAGGACCGCAGGGCGGGAATTAGGTCCGCCATTCACGCGGACTCTTCCTTGATCGTATGTAGTGCTAGAGTCCGCCACCTGCACCCGCGCCACCGCTCCCCCCATCCTCTCGCTCCTGCTCGAAGCTCCCGCCTTGCCACTACCCCGAGGTAGTAAAAATAGTGTCCATAGCCAAAGTCCACGATGCCGCACGCGGCTCGCTCACGCCCGCGCCTCGCCGGCCGCCGACCCGCGACCCTCAGCCTCAGCCCTCGCCTCGATACCACTTCGCCCTCAGCCCTCGCCTCGCCCTCGCCCTGCGCACCATCAGCCCATCTCTGCTCCTCGGACCTCGCCCCGCCACAATCACCGATGCAATCAGCCGGATCGCAAACCGCTGATATCGCAATCAAACGCCAGCCCACCACATCAATAAGCATGTCCGCATTTTTATATTATACCCCCGGGTCGGACACGATTTATTCATACAGCTGGTAAAGCAACACCTCTATATGACCTGTGCGCCATAAAGCAAGGAAAAAGTAATGCGTATCATTAAATAAAAATAAATAAATAAACAATCAAAAAAACATAAGTATATCAGGGCGCAGAATGGGCGACAGGATAACGATGCGCGCCCGGTGGAATTGACATCAGGAAGCCGCGGTAGCGGATATCCGTGCGTAACCTGGCCGGTGGGATCGAGTGGCTCGAGGTGAGGCGCGTGAGTCGGGGCGTTGCCGTCGCGCTGCGCTGCCGCTGGCCTTTTCTTATCAATTATCGCCCGCTGCTCCAATTGAAGTGGTGAGGATTTAGTGAAGATAAGAAGTGAATACGCTGGCGGATCCCCGCGCGATTGACATTGAAACTGTGCAGGTGCTGCTATTGCCTGTAGAGGGAAGATCGCTGCACAAATAGTAAGTGGGCATGTCTGGGTATGTGTGTTATGTTCGAGGTGGGTGTGACGCATTGTGTTTTGAGGTGAGCGAGAAGTGTAATAGTATTGGGTTGTGGGTGTGGGATGTTTTGATGGTGTGGAAAAAATTTAGTGGTGTGTATTGGTGGTTGAGGTGATGGTGTGTGGCTGTTGATGATGGGCGACGTGAGGAGTTGATGAGGTGGAGGGGTATGAGGTCGGGGTGTGGATGTCCTGAGGTGGAGTGTGTTCTGGATGTTTGCGCCTGGTGGAGGGAGCGGAACTTGCGGCATAGATTACATAGTGTGCGGAACTGACAGTGCTCGAGTCCGAGTTTTGGTGGCTGTGTCTCTTTGCCTTGTCTTACTGGCCTCCTCGCTACATCTAATTTCTCACCGCAGGTGCGTTTGTATATCTCTCGTTCATCTCTTTACTTCTCCTCGCATCTCTTCTCACTCTCGTCTTTCTGTCCACCTACCTATTAAGATTTCTACATTATCTTTCTTTCTTTCTACTTCTCTCTACTTTCTCTTGCTCCTTTCCTTTCTTTCTCTATTTTTACTCACCGTCTCCTTGCCCCAAGTCAACTCTCTCTCCCCTTTCCCCCTCTCTTCTCTCATACAGCTCTCTCCTATTCTTACTCATTCTTGGTTAAAGATTCACTCGTAAGATTTCGGAGACGCGTTGTTCACTGATTTTGAACTCTACCCTTTGAATATTCACATCAGGGTGTCGCTGTATCTCTATAATCTTCTACTTCTCTATCTACACTATATATTTCATTATCCCTGTGCTGTTAAATTCTTTCGTATCCTAATTTGAATTTTGATCCTCCTCACTTTTGCTATATTCCTGATCAAACTTCTGGTTTACCTCTCCTCTACGAAGCTACGATCTGGATTCACCTCTGTTGATTTTCGTCCGTTCTGACAACGTTGACGTCCGCCGGCATTGGTTCTCTTCGCTGACTCTCTCCCCTTACCGCCAGTGAGGGCAGGTCTCCTTTCGATCCTCCGGAGGCCGTGTCACGTCGCGCGCACGAGCCATTGTCCCTGCGCGTGTACCATTTGCTCTCGCCGGCGCTCCTGCGGTGGACACGGCTCCGGGCGAGGCGCGGCCGCGAGGAAGCTATGGGGAGCGAGGAGGCTATGGGGGCGAGGCAGCGAAGGAACCCGTGGCGAAGGCGCAGATAAGAGAAGTAAGAAGTAAGGAGAAAGGGAAAGGAAGAAAATTCGACAGAGGCAAATAATTGGTGGTATGACATACAATGGAAATCTGAAAAAGTTTTCGATATAGATGTTCTCACTATGCTTCTTGTGGTTGATATTTTAAAAATAGTTTGGTAGGTTATGACACGAGTACGAGGACTATTTCACGAAAGAAAATAAATCGTGATGTAAGTAAAAAGGTAATAAGGCCACGTATTAAAATGAACACAAACTATCAAGGGAACTTTCAGTTGTGTTATACTATGCACAAATCCACGCTATGTCAATAAGAGTGATAAAATAGCGTGGATTAAACGTCTGATTAATCGAAACGAATGGAATACTTTATGGAATAATTGGTAGCTAGTACAAAGTGAAATAATCGCAAAGGGGTTATGGGAATAGACGGACGTTAACGTCACAGTTCTAATTTTTTCCCGACCAAAGTCTGTATTGAAGTTTCACATAATTTTGTACAAGATTGACATTTAGACATTATCTCTACCAGAAGAGGTTCTGTTCCACAGCACACACCGCATTTTTACAACTTGTCCCACGAGCAAGGCACTCGTTGGCAAGAACGTGTAGAAACCCGGCCACACGAGCATTCCATAGCGGCGAGTGAGTGGGGTGGGGGCGTATGGCTGCAGCGCCCGTGCGCTGCCCGTCGCAACGAGGGCCGACGCGCGGCGCGCCGCTCGTTCCGCCTCGACGAGTCGCACAGCTGGGGCTAATTTTTGCTTTATGTCTAGTTTACAAGTAACGCGGGCACGGTCGCCGCTGCGGGCTCTGGAAGCAAGAGAGCGTTGTTCAAACGATACTGTTGACGGTGAATGTGTGTTGGGCAGTGTGTTGTGCTGTGATAAAAAAATATAGGTTTGTTGTTCCAGGGGGAAAAATAGAAGTTTACACATGCACCTGCTGTCGATATAGATGCGGGTATTTTGCGTCGGTGAATGAGGTGGGACTGTAAATAATATTTTTTCCAGGGAATAAAAAATCGTGTATGTTTTGCCAATATATGCGACTACGATATTTGTTGTAAAGTTTTGTTCCATGCATTTCATCAATTCATATGTATTATGACATTCGTTGGTGAATGGTAAAATTAGATTTTCACTGAAGCATCGTCAAAAAGTTGGTTGCAGAACTAGGATTAAAGGTACGAGAAATTTGCATTATTTCTGTATTTTTATGACAAATATGAATTTGATTTTTATTAATGATATGCATTTTCACTTCAATCGATTCTTAGTTTCCTGATTGTTTTCTAAATATGATTTTGTAGTAAAGGAAGAAATTGTTTATTTTTAAAATTATTTCTGTGACGTTTCTGCTATTTGGTTTCCATTCAAACTTTTTGTAGTTTGTAAAATTTTCAAAATATTTATATTTTACTAATAAAGTAAATTATTTTTAGACTGTAAAAATGTATTCCATGGAAAAGGTTCCATTCATTTATTAGTTACCATTTTTCGATTGGTTTGAGAATTTACTCCATTAGAATAACTTAATGAATTTTGACTTACAATATTGAATGATATATAATCACAAGATGAAAACACTCGTGTCTTGTGCGGGATTGGAACTCACAAACCTTCCTTCCGTGCCCCAAACTTGTAGGACACAGGTGGGCAAACTTCTCCTTACAAAATGTTTTTATACCAATAGCCTGTAAAGATTAATCATGTGTTGACTTTTTAGGACGGCTAATTAACGGTGTCCCCCATGGCCGGGCCTATTTTAATTCCCACGCTTGGGGGTAAGAGAGAGATGTGGGAACCTGACGTATTCCCTTCCCAGTTACTAGCTAACTCCTCCTGCCTGAGATTTTCTTCGTCACACAGAAGATTAAAATATAAAATAATAAATTTTGCTCTTCGCTTACGAATGTGTATACGCGCATAAATTTGTACTTCTGGTTCATGATTATAAACTATGATTGTGATAATAATAACTATGATGATAATGATAATTATAAATTAGTTATTATTATTATTATTATTATTATTATTATTATTATTATGATTATTATTTACAGGCGAGTCTCGAGCGCTCGTCTGCTTATCCACGCGTAAAATGTTGAAAACAAGATAATACAAATGAGCAGTACATTATTATTGGCGATTCGTTTTAAATAAATTGTAAAACCCCAATTTCGAAAACAAGAAGAGAGAAAAGTATTCCGATAAAACGATGACCCTATAATTTCTGTAAGTGACACAACGGGAGCGTATTAATCGGTCAAATGTTCGATTACCGATTTATCGACAGGGAACGGATCACCAATTATCAGCCGATTAATCCCTATGCCCCTGGTTCAAATTGAGTCATGTCACTGGTGAACGTAATTAATTATCCGCGGAAATCGTTCCAATTATTTTTCATCAAAAAAGTTCTTGTATTGAACGTGATGAAATCAATGGGAATAGTGATAACCGAACAGCGCGTCTCAAATCCCTCTGGCTTGTGATGCTCGCTGGAGCTGTAAAGAGTTGCACTGTGTATTCAACATTTACGCAACGTATGCCACTGGCTGGTATTATCTGTGGACATACTCCGCACACAATGGCAGGGACAAGCCCATAGGCCGGACCTCTGCGAGCTCAGCCGCTCAATTCTACTCCGGGCTGTGTCAATTCCATTCTGCCCGCTCCAACTACGAAGCTTCCTTCAGCAGCTCACAGCCCCGCAGCGAGAATAACGAGCAGAAATACTCGTTTCATATTAGTATGTGCACGGTACACAAAAGGGACTTGATTTAAGAGGATTTGGTGGTTACACGTTACATGAATAGCTTGGAGTCGCGAAAATTGGTAGTAGAAGAGCACACGCTGAAAATGTTTTATACGGTTTTGAAGGTACAGATATAGTTGTAATGTAGTTCTGTATTGTAACTACAATATAATTTCTGACAAATATACACTCTTCAGAAAAAAAAGTTGTATTTTTCTCTTATTTTTTAACTTGGTTTTGGGATGATGCTTCGTCGTCTGCCAAACAAATTCGTGTATCACTAATTTCTAACCTCATGTAGACCTAATAAAAAAGACCTACAAGCGTTTAGCTCTCTTAAATTAACGAAACTTCTCTTTTAACACTAATTTAAAACTATTTGGTGTGATCATTGGCTTGTTAGGTAGATTACATAGGTAGTGCTATTATCTCATGGTGATCTGACTACTTGACACCATCCTTCAGTCACTTTACTGTCCCGGAGTACAAACAACACTTAATTCTCAGCTCAGACCTCTCAATCCCACATCTTCGTTTATTACACCACTCAACTTCGTCACATCGAGACTACCCAAGTTGCTAGCTCCTTTACTCCTCCGCCAGATACAAGTTTCTCTTTCCACTTAATGCCCTCTTCAGATTCCCGCTACTTTCCAAGCACTGTTGACGGGACTTGTGCTTCCCGAACAGTTAATTTGCGAGCCGTACGTGGTGTGCATAATTATTCACGGAGACACTCTTCATTTCCTCGTCGTCTCCTCGTCGTCTCCTCGTCGTCGTCTCCTCGTCGTCGTCTCCTCGTCGTCGTCTCCTCGTCGTCGTCTCCTCGTCGTCGTCTCGTCGTCGTCTCCTCGTCGTCGTCTCCTCGTCGTCTCCTCGTCGTCTCCTCGTCGTCTCCTCGTCGTCTCCTCGTCGTCTCCTCGTATTGATTATTATAGTTATATCGTCTATCTATCTCCTCTAAATGGAATCTGGAGGTTAAAGTGAGTCACATCGGGCAAAAAATCAGTATATAAAAATTAATTAATGTCAAGTAAGCGACTAATTGAAACAATTCTTAAATTGCAATGGAGTCTGAATATTGGTACTTAAGGCTAGTATTTACGCCCCGACTACTTTCTTTACTTTATTCTTAATTTTCTCCACCGATCGCCTCTTTGTGCCGTTCATTACTCTTCGTCTCTTACTACTATTTCTAACACTTTCTTTATAGCTATTTATTTTATGGCTATCTTTATTTATTGAATCACACTGCTCCGATTTGGTATTAACCATTAACTCAGCGGCTATCTACCCTCTCACCATATCTCTCCGCTCTCCTCTTCACTTTTCCAAACTCCACTAACACCGCGCAATGCGGTTGTCGTTTCTCGCACGCTTCTTCTGTCCGCCCCCGCCCGCACTCCACACCGCCCGCCCCCTACCGCTCCTCACCGCCTCGCACTTGAATGGGGCTTTCTACGCCGCGTTCTGCGCGCGCGCCAACGTTTCTTGCGGAGCCCGCGGCGGCGGCTGCAGCGGCAGCAGCAGCGTCGGAGGCGGCGGCGAGGCTCGGGGGCGGAGACAGTTTTTGGCTGCAGCGACAGGCGTCTGAATGATTCACGAGCGGCGCGGGTGACGCCTAGGGCGAGGGCGAGGGCGCGAGCAAGGGCGAGGGCGGTGTCGCACGGCCTCCTGCCAGGAGCGCGCGAATCGCCCGGTGCCGCCCGTGCCTCGCCCCTCCTGCCCCGCGCCGCCAGACAATGCGGTGCGTATCTCCCGGTTATAATTTCATGCGGCGCCGCTGCGAGATAGCGTCCGGAATTTAGTGCGGTCTTGGGACGGGCCGGTCACCGAGACAGGTTAAATATTCAGCGGCGGGATATGACGCAACGCCCCGCGCCCCTCGCCCCCCGCCGCGACCACCGCGCGCGACATAAAACAGGCGTTTAGCCCACCTCCGAGGGGGCAGGGCTACTCGTAGTTCCGCGCCATTGCTTCTGCACTTGCCTCCCGTCTTTTCTTCCACAACGTGAACTCTGTTTTAACTGGGTTGTGGGTTTCTTTCGCTTGTCTCTTCCTTTGGCCTCTTACCGAAGGCTTTTCGTGCCCTCCTCGTTGTGACACGATGCTTTGTTTCATATATTCTATAACTTTTATCTGGCTTGGTCGTAGATGTAATTTGGTCTTCAGATGCCATTGCAGTTAAAGAAAATAAAAGTACAAAAACCTAAAGAGTCAGATATCATAATTAATTAAAGACTTTGACGTTTTCTACCAAACTATAACGTACATTCTTACTGATCGCATTTGTTATATATTCCAGACTTTCACAATATTGTTCCCGAGACGTAACAGCGTGTTACGTTTGGTCTTTCCCCCATGTTTGCTATTCCAGATTTTACATCTCCGAAAGTTGGGTCTACCCAAATTAACTTCACCCTCCATGGTTTCACCACATCTCGCGTGTCGTCTCTCGAACTAATCTTTGCTAACATCCTCGTGCACCCCACGTTTTGCGTCCTCAGCTTGCACGAAGACTACGTCGTACAGCAGCGCCCTCGTACAGACTTCGCTTCCCTATCTCGTGTCTCGTTGCCTCTCCATGCATGAGCCCTCCCGGCGGCGCCGACATCATTTCCGTCTCCATTGCCACCACCTTGCACCCATCCCTGCTGCCCGTTTCTCCTCCTGTTTCTTCTAAACGCTTCTCTCCCTTCTTACTTTGCTTTCTCGTTTTCTCTTCTTGTCCTCTCTTTCTTCTCACATTTACATCTCTCACCTCACAATTTCTTCTCTCTTTCTCGCATTTTTATTCCTCAGTTCTTCCTCATTTACTCTCTTCAACCCTCCCTCTCTCCTCGTCCTCGTCCTCCTCCTCCTCCTCCTTCTCCTTGCAGCAACAGCTGGTGCCACGCGGATGCGTTGGAGCGCGCTGGAGCGCACTGGATCGCTTCGGCGGCGGCGGCGGCGGCGACGGCGGCGACGGCAGTGTCGGCAGCGCCGGCGACACGAGGGCGGTGAATAACGCAGGCAGGCGATTTTCAATTACGCCGGAGGCGGCGGGCGGGCGAGCGCCTATGTGTGGCAGACGCCAACGCGGCGCGGCGCGGCGCGGCGGTGGGGGCGGGGAGCAGCCGATGGCACGGGGTTACGCTGCAAGCGAACACGTGGGAACAGAAGGGGGCGGCTGTAGCGGAGGCAGCGACAGGGGATGAGTTGGAATACGACGTGAGCGCCGAACTGTGCCAATTTTTTTTGTTCTTGTCGGTGAAGGTGCGTTCTTTCTCACAACTGGCTTTGACCCGTCCAAGAGATTGCTTATGTAACCGCACGTGTCATAAAATAGTTTCTTTTTAAAGAATAATCTTCAAAATGCATATTTTATTCATTATTGTACTGCAGACAGCAATGAAGATTGTAAATAATGTAACTTGTTTATAGTTAGAGTGGAATATTTTGAATAATGGAAAAGTTTGGGAATCATTATTGCATGTCTATCCAAGAGCATTTTTACTAACTATGTTTTCAGTACTGAAAGTACTCGGGTATCTAAGAAAGTTCGATAGGTGTGTAGGTGTAAGATGTTTTCCACTACTCTAAACTAATCCATTGCAGAACCATCACAAAATTATCTTCTTAGTACCTATACACAATACCTTGCTCTTTTGTTGACGAAGGGTAGACAATACATTATATTACAATACATTACGCACATTAGATGTGAATTGACAGAACTTCGTTTAGAATTATTTAGTTTCAAAATTTGTATCACATATTATTCTCAGCTATTCTATTTCGACGACACGCTATTCTCTCCGAAACACGGTGGCAAAGTAATAAGCACAAAATTAAAAAAAAAGGCTTTTTTTCCTTCATCGATTAATGACAAAATTAAATTTAATGCCATCTCATACAATTGATAAGCATATAAGAAGAGGTGATAGAATAATAATCACGGAATTAAATAATTATCTCCCTCGGAGATCTGGAGAGGCTCGCACTGTGCGGCATGTTCTCTAGCAGATGCGGCCGTGGGCTACGAGGCGGCGTCGAAAGCAAGAGCGGTGGGGGAGGAAATGGTGACGCCGAGAGGCAGAGCGGAAGAGTGGAGAGAGGCCGGAAGTGCATCCCCCTTTTCCTCTCTCGCTCGCTCCGGCGCCGCGCCGCGCCGCGCCGCGCCGCACCGCACCGCGCCACGCCCTCCGCGCAGCGCACGGGACACTGCGTCAAATAACCCTGTTATTTTTATTTATTGCGTCCCCCGGGCTCGCGGAAGATAAATGCAAGGCGGCGCGGCGCCCCGGCGTCGGGATATACACTTACCAGTTACGAAAATGATATTGTGGTGCCGTGAAATGATTAAAATTTCTATGAAATTGTTTCGTGTGTCGACTGACGGCGCTTTAATGCTTGTCAGGTTTAAGATCTATGGTTCTTCCTGCTTCATTTTCTTAGCATGTCATCTTTCAATTCATCATTATGTATCTATGGAATTTAACCGGAAAGTGACACAACGCGCAGAGATATGCTCAACAACATCGCCTTGTTTTGACAGAATAAAACAAGTGGATTTTAAAATTTTTAACACTAAATTAATTACCTGTTGACAGCAATTCTTTACTACATACATATTCCCAAATAAATGTACTTTAATAAATAAAAAGCATCTAGACTATAAAGTAAGCAAAAATATCATGAAAAAGTAAATCACGTTTTTGTTGTTCATCATGCTCCAATAAATACGAGTAATTTAAATGCATGAATCGTTTAGCAATAATCACGTTACTATTTCTTTACCGATTCATTCATTATGTGCACAAAACTAGGAATGTATTATCATTTGCAATAATCACTCTGCAGTGCTTCTATTACATTATTGTATAGTAAATAAAGTGGAATTCGGCGCTCTTAAATCGGAAGGGGATAAAAAATCACGAGATATTATTTCGAAATGCCAGGGTTCAAATTATGAAATACTGTGTGTTTAAAGAATGTGAATAAACAAATCAGTCCTTCAAGAAATTGCAGTTCTTTCAATTCCAGTTAACAAGGGTTCTGGGTATTTTAATCTTCATGATAGCTTCATGCTCCCCCTGTCATATGACGTAATCGAGTAAGCCGCGTGTCAGGTGCGTTTCATATATTCTCGCCACAAGTGCCCGTAAAACCGGCGCGACGCCTGCAAACTGCCTTGTTGGCGCGCCTTCGCACCTCGTAGGTGCAGCGCGGTATGCAAGAGTCATCCACACGAGAGCGCTCGCTTTGTGCCAAGTTCAAACAGCATACTTGCTGCGACGGGGGCGGCGGTGAGGCTCCGCTGACGACGCGCTGACGACCTCAGCCGGGGCGGTGACGATGTCAGCAGCTTCGGCGGCGGCGGCGGCGGCGGCGGCTGGCGGCGACGCGGGGCAGATAGCTGGCCCAGAGGATTTAGTGGAGGCGGCGGCTCACTGGAGACTTCGTGAATGGAGCTGGCCGAAACAGTCGGTCTGAAAGAATCTCATCAGGGAATGGTGGATGTAATGTAACTTGTAGGGCAGGGAAGTCATGTGACAACCTCAAAACGATTCGAATTACCTTCCAGGCTGGACGGCTGTGGTCTAGAGGAAATCATATTTATAGACGTTTACATCTGCGGCATCCTCAGTGGTGAAGTGGTCGTAGAGAAAAGGTCCTTGCAGACAGCTCGCTGGAAATAGGATTTCCGACGAATTGCGACCGTCCAGCCTGGAAGGCTACTCGATTTGTGAATCTAGCCGTGAAAGCCTCCATTGCTTTATTAATCTCAAAACGATACGGCGGAAAATACATCAGTAGTAAATGAGACGACGCCGGCGAGGAAAGTAATGACAAAGAGCGAAAAAAATGACAAAATGACGGCACTCGTTACTGAGCACGGAGGGTGTTGGTGGGTGCAGAATATATCTATGAGGTTTACTGATCGTGGTGAAAAGTCGATGGTGGAGTTATTAAGGTGGATGTCTGATAAACATGCGACAATGCCGAAGGTAGCCTTACTGGCGGGAACAACGAACACTTTACTTGTGCAGATATGATGAATACTGCAAATACAACAACACAATTGTGGAGCTGAGACGGCGACTGAAGCAGCTTGCGGTGACCATAGCAGTGAAGGAAGGGAAGATTCAGATAGTGATGACAGAAATGACGAGGCGAAGACCATGTCTACATCAATGGCGTTGATTGCGGCGGCGGAGGAGGGCGTAGTGGTAGTAATAGCAGCAAAGGCGGTTGCGATAGCAACGACAGGGGCACTAATCCTAGCGATTACCGTTGCTACGTCTAAGCAAGCGGCGCGGCGGCTTCTGCTGCTGAATTATTGGCGCAAGGCAGACGCGCGCTCATTATAGCGCACGCCCTGCCGCAGGGGCGGCCCGCCCCGCCCCCTTTCTAACCCCTTTGAGCCCCACCACTCCGTCTCGCTCGATGCACTCTCTTCCCTCGTTTGCTCTATTTCATAGGCTACCGTGCAGGTGTTGTTCTCAGGTTCCCTTCCATGTGGATGTTGTTGCTTCATCTAGTTCATCGAATTTTCTGCTTGAATCCTTTAGTTTGTGTCAAAAGAGCTGGTGTAGTTTTTGCTAACTTTATCAGCGAACTTTGTTCAGAAAATTATTTTTTATATATTGTACTTAAAATAGTTTTTTAGGTCTGTCTAGAATTCACAACTTCCTTATTGAAATAAATCCTACTTCAGCTCAGCTACGGAGAGCCTTATAAGCCTCTCCAAACAGCAAGCGTAATCGTTGACTTTTTTCTGTTGTTAGACCTTCGTATCCATATTTACTACAGTGTGAGCTGCAGAACACAGGAACACCGGATGTCAACTGTGCAAAACTGGTCTTATTCATTCTTCCGAATATATTCCTGCTACTGATGTACCGATCTGTTTCCAATCAATTGAGGTTTTTATCGGTTGATAAAGTACTTTGGTAGTGTCGGGTTTTAGATTTTTCTTCCTCTTTATTCAACAACATGGTTTGCCACGTAATAACGTCATTATTTCTTTACCAATTTATTTATTATGTGCAAAAATCTAAGAATGTTGGACTCCTTCCCTAGTTCTCCAGATTTGTTGTTTGGACAAGCTGCCCATACTCAAGGTTCAAGGGGAGGTGTTTCAGATTTCCCATTTTCCGTGCACCTTATTCACATCACAGATTGCCACTTTACCTAATTTCAGTTTCTTTACCCTTTCATGACGCTCAAGCCCCTAGGAATGAAGGGCTCCTTCCCCAGTCGTCCAGATTCCCTCCATCGCCCAGCTGCCCATTCTCAAGGCACGGCCCAGTGGGCAGCGGGGGAGCGCAGGCGGTCGATGGCGGCGTGCGAGGCAGCCCGCGCGCCGCGCCGCGACGCGATGGGTCGGTCGATAGCTGGGCACGGCGCCCGACGCCTAAATCGGTGGTAGACGTAAAGGTTAAGGCGGAGACATTCTGGGTAATGCGCCCCCGTGAAATGTCTCTGGGTCCTCGGCGCGCAGAGGGGGGCGGGGGAAGGTGGGGAGACGGGGCACCGCCGCCGCCAATGGCCCCACTTAGCGTTTTAGTAGCCGCGTTGGGGCCCGTCCATTCACGTGCGATTCCTGGCGGCGGTGCTGCGCGTAGTTTTTAAGCAGAAGGGAAGGAACTGAACCGTTGGTGTCGTAATGTACCCTAATGTAAATGCACAAGAAATTTGATGCTGAGTTCTTTAATTGATCTGGTTTCTTACTGGTTAATATAATGCAAAATATTATGGTTATATATCCATGACATTTATTCGTGTGAAATATCCTGTTGGATTTTCGATGAGTAAAAATTTTAATAACGGACTGTGAACACGTCGCCGAAATGACAGCATGAACTCAGACTGTAGGGACGTGTAAATATAATTATTTCCTACAGGTATTCCGTTTTTTAGTAATGGAAAACGCATAAATGAGTTTATAAACTGTTCCATTAAAAAGTTATATATCGAACGAATATGAATGTACTTGTGAAATTGTTAAATTATACATGCTGTACACGTAATATTCCTCTAAAGAAAATTACATCCTCTTAATTCAACAGCTGAATAAAAGTCCATTTTTAAAAAGTCTTACCTGGCAAAGTGCAATATGTTTATCTGCGTTTATATTAAAAGATGTATTTCTTGATACAGGTTTCAGTAAAAAGTGTGGTAAACAAATTGTAGTGTTCAAACACTTGTGAAGTCCCAATTAGCAAGCATTCGGCCACACGTGAACAGCGTGTTAGAAGTTGGCATTAAGTGATCAATTGCTTGTGTTTTTGTATCAAGTGTATTTCTGTGTAGGTTTCTCACGCAATATATAAATGCTGTATATTGTCCTCCATTTTTCGCATCTTGACCTCTGCAAATATCTGCAGAACACAAGATAGTTACACTCATCCGGAAAGCAATCGTAAACTCAAGCCGTTTGAAAATATCCAACGCACAAAAACACACATTCTATTTGTGCGCCCATCGAGCGGCGTCGCCTTTTTCTCTCTCGCAAAAAGTTAGGAAAGCGTAAGCGAAAGGAAATTGGAGGTCGGACAGGAGCAGCATCTAGAGCCACGAACAACAAAACCCGCAAGAGACTGGTACTAATAAGAACAGCAATGACCTGCGGCCGTCGGCGCCGGCAGTTGCAGCGGCCAGGTCTCTCCGCACAGTGGACCGAACCGACTCGACACAAAAAGTGCGCGCAGGTTGCTTTCTGTATTTGTCAAGCAAGTATTTCAACCGACAAAACCTTATTTAAGAACAGAAAAATTATGGGTACTTTTATGTGTTGTTTTCAATGTTTCTCTACACTTCCAACAGTATATTTTCATGGCATGTTAGGCAGGAAAATAGTTGTTTAATTAATATTTAATTTTTGTTCACAAAATGTTCATTTCGAAAAGTTAGATTACTATCTGTAACTTGTGTTTTTTTTGTAAGATATCATGAAGAAATACAGTATTTCTCTTTTCCGCATTTGATTTTCTTTATACACCCACTCCATGATCTCTTAAACAATTGCCGCACTTAAATATTTATTAGAGTAGCATGTAATTAACAGTTAAAATATTAATTTATTATATAATATCTTCGAATTTTGGGTCAGTTTTTACAAAAAAACATTACTTTGCACGATACGCTACCACGCAACACCCATTGATTACTAGTGAACCCATTGATTTTTTTCGTGTTGCTATGCGCGCCTATGACCTATTTGGAAAGTGTGTACACCGCTGGCGAAGTAAGAGGAGCGCTGGCGAGACACACACGGAAACGCCCTCCGCGGCCGGCGTCAGCTGCTCGGCGCCATCGATTGGCCCCTGGGCGGGGCCGAAGGAGGAGGCGGAGGTGCATGACCGAGCCTGCTGCAAAGCCCTTTCCTAGCGCTCAGACGCCTGACCTTTCAAATACTCGCGCGTTTATACCGGAGGAATGAAGGAGATGCGACTCCATCAGGCAATGACAGTAGCGGTACGTGGCAATTGGTATCAGGTGCAGGATGTTAAAGACCTTATCGGTGGGTATGGTCGGGGTGGAGATATTGTATCAATGAGAGAAACGTGAGTAATGTGTCATGAGAAATTTGTTTTAAGAATTGGATCGGTAATAAAGCTTGTCTAGTATGCTTCCGCTTACTGTTTAGTCTCTTCCGAGATTTCGAGGAACCATTGCTTAGGAGGTTGTCAAGTGTTACATCTATTTGGATCTCTTTTCTATCTCTCCTCCTGCCGGCTACGACTGGCTATTGGCGCGGGTGGCCATGGCATACACCATGGTTCCCTGACTAAAAACGAATTGGCCCAAGGGACCGTATTTTCGGTAAATAGTTTCTGACTGGCGAAGCCCCGGATTTCTTAGCGCTAACCGGTATTTAGTTAATGAAAGCACTACTACGTAGGGATGCGGCATCGATGTCATGTTTTTAAAACGTGAATGTTTTTGTAGAAACACCGATGTTTTATACATCGATGTGTTAACCACGATGTTTTTTGAAAAACATGTTTTGTAATCGCTGTTTTTTCTCTTCAGATGTTTTGTTTCTGAATGAAAAATTCCCATTATACTGTGGAAGTCACAATATGAAATAACTGGTGGTAACAGTATTAGTTCATGTGTTAGAACCATAGGGACGCTATTTGTAGTACCTTCATCGACAAAACTTCCTCCCACGAGTATGCCTCCATACCGTTGTATTCCCTTCTTCATATTAATTATGCTCATTGAGATATGAGTAACAAAATATGCTCTGTGGGGTATCTCTTCTTACTGTACTCTTATTGGGCGAATTGATTAACATGAACACTCAAATTAAATTTTAATGCACCCAGATTTAATGTTATAGGCTACTAAAGCAATGTAAAACATCGGTGGGTTTTGTAAATGTATTTTTAACATCGATGTTTTAATTTTGAACATCAATTTTTACTAACATCGATGTTTTGTTATCGATGTCTCGTATCTACTACTAGGAAGCGCTCCGCTGTACCATAGGACCATACAGACCTTCATCTGGAGTCGCCAGGCCTTCACCCACTAAGAGAACTTGTACTGCATTGGGAAAAAACTTAAGAGGATCCGAATCGCTGAGAAGTAGAATAGAGCGCGATGAAACCTAAACCAAAGCTTAAAACGGGGACGGACCTCTTTTGGATCGAGGTGTGAGGTAGAACGGTAGGCGTCTGTGGTCTTCACGGACGGCTGTGATATCACGGAGGCGCTGCGTGTGCTGGCGATTACAGACGTGACGAACAGTACCATTACACCACAACTACTTTTTCATCCCACTTAAAGACATATTCTGTATATTAATGGGATATATTTTCTGTTCTGGACTTGTTTCGCACAACTATCTCGTAAAATAAGTCGAGATGTATCTCCAACGTCTCGTTTTAATTGCTGTAATACGTTTTTATCTAAATTTTACAAGAGTGTTCATAGATCTGCTCTAAGTAAATACCATGAATTCAGCTTGTTTCAACTTTTTTGCCTGTGACGTCTATGACTAGCCAACTATCACCCCCTTTTTTCTTCCCTGTTTTTTAGAATTATATTTATCTTTGCCTCTGTCTCTTGATGCTGCTGTGCCATCCTAATTTCATAATAATTCTTTACCCTGTTTTCTCTCTATCTTTTCCATTGTCATCCCATCCCTTCCCTTATTTTCATTCGATTGCAGTCGCTAACAGTATCTTTTCGCTTTGCCCTTTGGTTAGCATTAGTTTTCTTAACAAGGCGTGCTTCTCTACTTCTCTTGCATGTCTCTCTGTCGCCGTCATTGTCTGGTCTCGTCAAAGCTGGATCCAGTCGCCCGCGGGTCCCTGGGCGACCAAAACGAGCCAGCGCCGTGATTCGGCACCTGCGGACGAGAACAAAAGACCTGGGCGTCATTGCTGTGCCTGTGTGTAGCAGTAGGGGCTGTGCCCATGTGTAGGTGTAAAATTCGGGGTATGGATGGCGGGTACAGTAGCAGAAGATCGCTATGGCTGTATTGTTGACAGGTGACTACGGCGGTGGACGAAACGCTGAGGGTGGCGGTGGAGTAGACGTTAAGATGGCGATGGCGGAGATGTTGGCAGCGACCGCAATAGCGAGGATTTTGACACGGTAGAGTCGTTGACGGTGTAGGCAAAGGTGTGGTGAGGGTGATGGCTATGGCGGCGAAGCGGGGGAGACGGTTGGCAGTCACCAGCCGCCGGACGTCGATATCTCGCGAGCGAGTTAAAGGGACGCTGCTGCTGTTGCGGTCCCTTCTGTCGCTGGTCCGACGGTGGCACGTGACAGGTGAAGGACCTCGGCGGGGAGCGACTGCAGGGGGAGTAAAATATTATACTTAATGGAATTCAAATAATATATTGAATAATTGTGTAGAAATCTTGGAGCTTTGCGTTGTTTACAGAGTAAAAATGATTAGTGAGATGTGAGATGAATTATTTTACTCGCATCAGAAATGCATCGGTTTATTTAATTTGAGCATAGGATGAAAATACGATACTGGTATTCACTTCTATGTCTTCGCAGTATATCATTTAATTATTAGACGTAGATGAATAGAATTAATGGGCAAAAATAATATTATGAAATAAACTCTTGAGAGAGGCATAATATTTTATTTTGCTAAGTTTTCATCATTTGATTATTGCTAACAAATGTTCAACTATCCATGAGAAGTGTTAACAGATGTTCCTGGCAACACAAACAAAACTTTGAAGATAAATCATAAAGACCTCAGAAAAGAGAAATTTTGATATGTATATTTCACTCATTTTCATTTCTTCATTCTAATTACATTAACTAGTTTATCACCAAAAACAGAAATATGGGACATGTTTATCATCCAAAGTAATTAAAGTAGGTAAATAAGAAGGCATACAAAATGAAAATAAATGACGCTAATGGGGGAGCCAAGTAAGTGAAAATCTTTCCTCCAAAATTGATTCGTTCTTCAACTACCAATTAAACTGCCCCAAAGACATCGTTTGTTGAACCCTTTCTTGCTATGTGTGACACATTTAGAGTCATCTCATTCAAATTATTCGGAAAGTATTATCACAAAGTTCCATAAAAATACCGAAAAATTGCAGGAAATAGAAAATAACAAAAAGTTCAAGGAAAGAACCAATATTATTGATTTTTAGAATTTAATTTCCTTCTTTGCTTCTACTTTGGATAGTTTTCTTCGAGAGCTCTTTGCCGAAGAAGCCTTTGTTTTTCTCGGGAACTTCAAATTAATCGAGAATTCAATCACTGAAGACGATTGAGGAGACTGGTATCTCTGTTCGAAAGGTCGTTCTCTGGTCTTTTCATTACATGCAAGATTTGCTGCTCTTCGAAAAATTGCTTCCGCATGCGCTGCGCGAAGGTGAAGTATTGCCTTGGGAAGAATGCAAATGAAGGTTCTCGGCAGGGATGGCATGAAAAAGTTTGTAACAAGCATTATATATGCTTCCTTCTGTATCGACTTCTACGTGAAAAACCTTCGGAACACAGTTGAAAATCCAACAGTAGACGAGTCCCGTTTTTAATTACGTGAATAGGTGTATTGATGATAGAAATATTGAAATAATTGAAACCTAAATCAATCCACATAATGAAATTATTGTAATGAAAGTTGTAATAAAGTATTCATGTTATTTGATGCGAAGGATTCGAGTGAGGCGGCCTGAAACAGCATTTATCGTTCCCAGAACATGGTTTGGAACAGTTAATTCTGAATTCAAAAAGGATCAAGTTTTAATGTTTCCGCGCAACTGTTTATTGCTTTCCATCATGTTTACGTTGATTTGAATTTAAAATCAGATGAAAATAATGATTTAGCATTTTTACAATAGCCTCATAAATAACGAATCAGAATACATGTTCATCTCCTTTAAAAAGAAAAACACTGCCACCCATGCTCCCTTCATTACTTAACACATCAACGGTGATTTTTGTTATAAAAGGTATTAGATAAGTAAACGTAGACGCGCGCCAAGGGTGTACTACATGCAGAAATAGGTTTTATATCGATGGGTATACTGCCTAATTGTTTAATCTAAGAAGAGTTTGGCGGTCCTTTAATTTAATTGAATTAATTAAATTTTTCTGTGATTTGAAGCAATATCTTACTTAACATGATATATCTGTTGTTCTGATATATCTTTTCTTTCTTCCCCCCCCCTCTCTCTCTCTCTCTCTATTTTATATACATAATTGTGTATTATGATTTAGTACCTGCGCTAATGACATTTTTTTTCCTTTCAGGTACGTACCATATCTGCTGACAAACTTCATTCTTCTTCTTGTTCGTTGTTTGTCCGATGCAGGTAGGTTTTGATAAATAATATTAATAAAATCTTTTGCTTTTGAAAGAAATTTTGTGCAGTTACGTACCTATCATATGTGTCGTTTAAAGAAAGATCTACTAAATTATTCACTAGAAATGCAATTCAATTTAAACCACTTCATTACACAACCTTCTTTATTAATTGAGTTTTTACAAAATTTTATTCCCGAAATTTGAATTGTCAGGTCTTTTTATAACAAAACTAGCGTTACCGTTTTTTTAATCAATATTTTAAAAAAAATGAGATCTAATGTCATAGAGTGGTCATCTTCACAACATAGCAATTCCCAACAGCTTAGACGCAATCTTTTCTTATTTTTTAAACAATTAACAATTTGGTTATTCATTTTCTTTTTTGGAATTTTCCCGACCGACTCTTGACCGACGTGTTAGCATCGTGATAGAAGACTATCGCATTGGTGAAATTTGGTGTTTCACAATAAATATAATTATCCACTTGCACAATTTTAGTAAATGAATCTAAATTGGTGTTTGGTCACGAAAAAAAATAACGAACATTTGAGTTGCTCGTCAAGAATTGAGATTGTTACAAGACTGTGAAGGGCCAAACACCCACATGGGTCATAAGACGAGATGAGGGCGTTGGTGTTAGAGATTATTGAGTACTCAATCTAGACTTTGATATTTGTGTACATAAATTGTAAATATTAAAAATTCCTTCCGGGCTGGATAATCGTGGTCTATCGGACATTCTGTACCCAAACGTTTCGTCTGCTACTGCTGAAGATACTTTCGGTGGCGAATGAATGCACGTAGTTGCCCTTGAGCTTCGCTGGGGAACTGGTGATTATCAGCTGCAACGTTTTGGCACAGACTTTCCAATGGACTACGGTTGTCCAGCTCGGAAGGTATTTTTAATAGTACTCGTATATCCAGCCGTGAAAGCCTCCATTGTTTTAAAAACTGTAATGTTATGAAAACAAAAACAAGGATCTGTCTACCCAGCAGAACTAGTTAGAAACTGAGATGGTTTTAACATTACGTTACAGAAAGTTATTTCGTTCTTTTGTGTCAACATTTTTTATACATGTGTATAAAATTGTATTTTTTTCTTTTTGTGTTAAAAACAGATTTTCAGAGAAGGTTGATTGCACATTAGCTACCTTTGCTTAAAAGGCTGGGGCTTAGAAGTAGAAATTCAGCACTAAACGCAGACGCTTAGCTGCCGTGTGTCGCAAGGAAGGTTAGAAGCGGCGGGAAATGGCGTGGGAGTGGAGGGAGAAGGGAATGGGGGCAGCGGGAGGGGCCCCGGACCCGCTTCATCGGGAACCTCTGCCTCCACCTCCGACGCCGCCGCCGCCGCGACGCCGCCACCGTGTCGATACCCGGCAGCCGGCGCGAGGCCGTGAACGCGGCGGCCGGTGCGCTGCGGTCGTGCGGTTTTTTTGAGGCAGGATTGAATCGCGCTGCCCTGCCCCCATCCCCCGCCCGCCCGCCAGCGCCGCCTTCCCAGGAGGGGCGCCAAAAAAATTCAATTACCGACGACCAATATTGACAAACGCTCAGGTGGCAGAATTAAATTTTCGGTTGTAACGCGTCGTCATTCGTGCAGAACCGCCTTCCGTTGGCCTCGCCGCCATCCCGCACACCAGCAGAGTTTTCCTTTGCTTACGATTCCCGCCCACGTTTTTTTCCGATAATCTCATTGGCCCTACCCACCCTCTCATTGGAGTCTACAGTATTCTCCTTATCCCGACGCCCCAATCGGCCATGTTACCTCAGTTGCATTCCAAGTTCTCGTCGTTAGGACTGACCCGCCTCGTCGTCCTTGCTTCTCCTCCTCCTTTCGTCCCGTCGCGCAGTCGTCCAGTTGTTCCGTCGCGACTCGTCGCCGAGTTGTCCAGTCTTGTAATCCCGTTGCCCCGTCGCCCGTTTGTCTCTTCGTCTCGTCTCGTCTCGTCTCGTCTTCGCGCAGCCATTTTCCGTCCATTCCCACCGCAAGGGTCTGTCATTCAATGGCCGGCGCCTCCTTCCTTCCCCAGAGGCAAATACGTGAGACGTTGGAGGTCGAGTGACGGCCCGATTCCTCGCGAGGAGCAGATAGCGCGGAGGAGCAGGTGAAGCTGAGGCGCTCCGAGGGGAGATGCGAATGATAAGAGGAGATTGAACGTTTGGGGCGTATCGAGGGTGGTAGAGGTGTTGGCGACAAAAGATTTTCAGGTTGCGGGTAAGGGGAAGGAAACTGAATTGAATGGAAATTGCTTTTAAAATTGTAATTTCTAACACATTCAGCCTCTTTCTTCTCGAATCAACTTAATGAGCGTTCTTCAGAGCATACCGAAAATCATGTGGCCTGTTCTAGAACATTTCTGTTTGTTTGTCTCGAAATTTTTAATGACTGGGTGAAAGCATTTTGAAAGCATTTTACGTTATGCGAAATGAATATGAGACATGCATTTTTTAGTAGACGTTACTGAATAGTGTGGATGTAGAAAGAACTCTTTTCGTTGTTTGTCGAAATACTTCCCACTTCAGAAGCACGTTTAACATGCATCATCGTAGGCTTCAATGTTTCATTTTCAATGGTAAGGTGATTTAAAGAATTAATTTTAACCTGATTTGAAAGTACTTCCTATACATGATTAGCAAATGAACAGTAATCAGAAAAATGTTATAGGACTGTGACGCGAGATAAATTCGCTTAACCCTGAAATGGAGACAGGCTTCGCTGGCAAAAATGCGTGGAAGCTAGGGGATGGAGACGGAAGCAAGGATTCGCTTGGGGAAGAGGGGATCGTGGCACCACCTGTGCAACACCTGCTGGAAGCCTGTCGGAAGCAGTAGAGCGCAATGGAGGCTTGCGTGTGTGTGTGTGTGTCTGTGTGTCTGTGTGTGTGTGTGTGTGCGCATGCGTCTGTGTATGCTGGAATATACGCAAAAGAGGAGCGATTCCGGGTAGTAATGAAAAATGGTAGTCTTATGAAAAAGCGAACTCTATGCACTCGCTAGAAAAATCGGTAGATGCTTTCATTGATGAAACAGACGATTTCGGAACGATTAAATGAATAATATAAAAAGGTCTGTTTCCTACAAGAACGGACGAAGCTTGAGAAAATAATCAAAAGGAGTATTTGCGTCGAGAAAAGAAGGCGGAAGAAAGATACGAACGTCGGTCCTTGGAAACACTGGTTTCTGAAGGACCTTCAAAGGGCAGACGGAATATTATCCAGGGAAGCGAAGGGGAAAAAATAGCCATTAAAAGAAAAAAGAAAAGAAGGTCGGTAGTCGGGCGACCACGACGAAAAAGTGCAGTTGGTCGCGACAGCTGGAGGGTGGCGATTGGCGGTGGAAACGTTGGTCGCGGATACTGTGACGGAGAACAGATAGAGGTTAAACCCCTATCAAGGTAGAGCACGAAGACAATAATTCAGCGGTGGCAGATTGAAGCCATAACTGCGCTACTGTCCGAAACATTAGCGATGAAATTAATACTGATGCCACTTCATGATAACTAGGATTAACATAATATTGGCAGTAACTGGTAGTGATGGTAATGATTACAATAGTGATGGAAGTGATTCGACAAAGTAACCAATGGTCATGGCGGTGATGCACATATTGATTGAGCGTCGGTGGTAATGTTAGAAAAGGCGATAAAAATATGAGAATTCGAATTCTCTAAAAAGAACCGAATGTAGTGTCGATTACAAAAATCACGGACATTCCGGAACAAATGACATGAAATAAATGCGCGCTGGTATACCACTGACGAAAAATGAAATGAAAGAAAATCTGCTGCATTCGTAAAACTGAAATTATTGATATCTGAATTCAATTCTACTACGCTACGTTTCTTTTCTGAGGATGCAAAGAGAAGCGATCACACTATTAAAGATACGTGCAGATGCTAAAGGCCAAACAACAAGCGAAGCGGAACGTGCGGTCGCCGTGCTGAAGGTTTAGCGCCTTCGACAAGCTTGGAAGAGAACGACACTTAGACGAAACAAGTTTACAGGACATGTCTAAAGGGAGATAGGTTTTCTTAAGCGAGGCGTAAGAAGGACTTCGGCTGATTTGTATATCTAGTCCCTGATGAAGGAAATCGAATCAACGAATGAAAACACTAATCATACAAAGGGAGGCATCTTTACAGCTATTCGTAGTGTTCACTAAATTAATAGAGATATAGACGGCAATAAAAGCAACGACGAAAATCGATAAGACAATAATTATTACTGAACTGCATCAAAAAGAAAAGAAACCTTCTGCGCATGCGCTACAATTTTGTTTGACGGCCCTGTTCTCTCCGTAATCATTGGTTGCCGCCTGTAAACCCTTCTGTAGCCTATGTCGTAAACCTATGCGTATGATGCTGTTGGTAAACATGGTCTTTACAGACATTTAAGTCCGAATAATATAGGACATCAAAGACAACGAAGGTAGTGCAGTGGCTTGTGTGAAGAGCACTTAAAACACACACAGCTGCTTTCATGAAAGTGAATTTTGAAGTTAAGGATTAAATGTATAGTACGGTTTATTTAGTCCTGCACTTGACTTAAATCAGCTGTTCACTATTTCATCCAATCGGGCGCTTATACGTCGCTATGTGGACGTTCAAGCTCCCGTTTGAATGAAATAGTGAACAGCTGATTTACGTCAAGTGCACGACTAATTACATCCTAGTATAGTGTGGAGTCATACGGGTGTAATCGAACACAGACGAGAGTGGTTTGTAAAACAGTAGATTTATTAATAATGTAGATCGTAGTCTCAATTTAACAAGGAGAGAGGAATTAAGACACGCAACATACCACCGATGTTCCCTCTATGAAGCCGCTCTGTTTTGGCCATTCTACGCATCTCGCAAGTGACGAACAATGAATGCCGGCCATCGCCCTAGTGCACTACACGCACAGACCAACAACAACCACAATCAAAAAACACCACCCAAAACACAAAACAACACCAAAACCCCCCACCACCCAAACCACAACCCCACACACAACCCAACCAAGCCGCTTCACCTGTCGCCGACGCCGCTAGAACAAGAAGACTGGGGACATTGTTTCTCCTGGCCTTATATACCATTTTGGCTCTACCCGCCGCCCCCATTGCCTCGTCCCCATAGCCGCTCTGGGCCCGCTACGTCCACGGAAAGTCCTAGTGCGTCATCACTCCGCCCTTTGTTTAATATCCGGCGGTGCTCACCGTTTTCCACGTGGTTGTCTGTTTTGAGCGTGGCACGACGCTACAATAGTATACCTTCGATTCGTCTTCTCAATGCTCGAACTTAGTGTTGTGATAGAAATTGACTCATCTCTCCATACCCACGAGTGCTCCTTGTATTTTTGTTCCCGAACTAAAGTTGAGCTATTTTTTGCGATTTAGTTTCTGGACCCATATTACCCTCACGATAACGATACCGGCAGCGGCTGCGGTTGCGGCGGCGATGGCGGCGCAGGAAGGGACGGCAGCGACGCAGCGCGGGCGAGTGCCGCGGGCTACGGGGCGAGCGTGGCGCGGCGGTGTGCCGTGTGTGCGTGCGGCGGAGACACGGCCGCTGCGTCTGTGCGTGTCGACGCCTCCTCCGCCCCGCCCGCCGCCGCTAAACAAACACCGTAAACGGCCCCGTAAAACCATAAACCGCGCCGCCGCCGCCGCCGCCGCCGCCGCTGCTGTCGGGCTCCGCCGCGCCGGCCGTTGCGCTGTCATCGCCCGCGCCGCTGCCGACGCGCTGACAGACGACAGTCTCCGTCGCTGGCTCTGCCCCGAGAAGCTGAAATAAATTTCGCTGCTTTCCGGTAATGGGTTTTCATGTTTAAACTCCACAATTTTCTTTAATAATAGCTTTTCAGCACATCTACATTCATTGTGCACTTATTTCCTAAATAAATTAAAAGTTGTTTTCGCAACTATTCACATTAGGTGGCTTCAACCGTACTTAGAGCGCTTTTCTTTTGTTTCCCGCTTTTCAGGTACCAGGATGCTTCACGTTATCTGATATGCCATAGTTCGGTTTGTTTGGCTTCATTTGATCTTGAATTTTGTCTGCTGTCAATAGTGGCATACAATCTTACTCTCCAAGTGTTGGTACTATTATCGTTTTCATTCAGATAATAATATTTCTGAAATTTAATTTTATATTTTTGTAATGTTTATGAATGGATACAATAGATATGTGATATTAGTATTACTCTTCACGTCGCTGGATTTTTTTCTGTCTATGATTATACGCTAATTAGAGTTAACAATAAAACTCATGTTGTTGGAGACAATAACAGATTTCGAATGCGCTGTGCTTGCGAATGCGAATGGTTCTAGAAAATTGGAAACTGATGATATTGTAACTTTATTACTTGTAAGATAGGCATTGAACGTTAGTAAAATTTGTGAAAATGAGATGAGAATAAGTGGGTTACTAAAGTTACATCAAGGCATCGGAATTCGTCCAATTGATTCAAGTTGTCCAAATTAACCAATGTTGACTTCCTTCACCTACAAACTTAGCTATCAAGTTCACATCAAAGCGAGAAGAGCATCCCCCACCCCCTCGCCACTTGAATCGTGGCCAAGTCAACTCCACGGTCTTCTCACGAACCTCCCAAGTGTTTCCGTAATTGGCGGAGTCGGGGCGCCCCCCGCCCCCCGTCCGACGCCTCCGCCGCGGCGGCAGTGGACGCCGGCACGCGGCTGCTGACCGTCCGCGGAGGCCGCCGCGACCGGAAGCGCCCCGGCGCCGCCGGCCGCTTCTCGCTTCCGGTCGCGCGGCGTCGGGCGAGGGGGTTCGTTTCCGGGCGGAGGCTGCTGCGAGCCCTCGGACCGCCCGCCCCGGCGGAGCAGCAACCCAGGCGTTGATGGAGGCGCGAAGTTCGGGCTGGCAACGGAGGGAAGGGATGCCGGAGGAGGAGGAGGGGAAAAAAGCGCGAAGGAAGACTACGATTGTTAAGGGACGGGATTGAAAAGTCCCTGAAGTGCTTGGAAGTTTTGCTGGCTTCTCCGGGTGCGAAAACATTGGCGTCCTACGCGCGTACATTTAGAAACGTCAGATTTGTGCTCTTGTTTACGCTGTCTGAGAAATGGGAGTCGAACGACATTTAGGAAAATTTCGTATTAAAGACATATTAAAATGGATCTAAAGCCAAATACTTAAATCTATAGAAATGACCAAATCTTTAAAGCTTGACAACTCATTGGGTCTTCAATGTTTACAAGGCAGCGTTATCCAACACATAATGTATGGCTGAAATTTAATTAGAGTATTACTGTTAAACAAATCGATCAATTTGCTTGTGTGAGGGTTTTTGTGTGCAAACCAACAGTTGAACTAGTAGAGTAAAACATTGATAATGTAACATTCTCAAATTTTACTCAACAGAAACATCGGGGAAATCGATCTAAGTTTATTGATGTAGAGGGTACTCGTAATTATTATTTATTGCGAAAATTTTTCACATTTATATGAAACTGAAAATTTGAAGTCAGACGAACAGCAGTTTTGAAAATGTATCTGTACAAAACTGAGAATTCCCACGCTGGCTTCTGAGGAAAATGGAAAGTACAAAGGCCTGATCCGGAGTGAAAGGGCGATCTGCGGTGGAGGTAGCGCCCGCTATGGGAGCCCCGCAGCGGAGCGGGGTGGTGGGCGTTGGGCGGCGGGAGGCGCGGCGCGCGCAACGTGTCGGCCGAGGGCGGCGCCGGCGGGCGTGCTCCGCATCGGCATTCGCCCCCGCGCTGTGGGCCTAGTTTCGTCCGCTGCCGGAGTCAAAGCTTCGCCTCGATTCTTGTATCTAATTGGGGAGAAATGATGAAATACGTTGATATTCATTACAATACTTTCGTGAAAGAATATATGCTTTAAAAACTAGTTCCTCCTTAGGTTTCTTTGGCACTCGAAATAGTCTCGAACGATCAGAGAGTAGAAACAATCTCTGAAGTTGTGAGAGTCAGTGGAGTCTTTATTGTAATACTGGTGAATCGACTGTATCAGTTGTTTGTTTTGAAATAATTTCAATTGAACGTTGACATTTGGATATTGGCATGTGCCAAAATCACTAAGAATTTAATGCTGTAGTGAAAATAATTTTTTATTACTGACGCATGGACATTTTTTCACTTGATTATGTTTTTTCGAAAATCTCTAATAACATAAAAGACGTATTTGTTTAAAATTTCGCGCGTGGATACATTTTGGAAGAAATCTTGTGTAATTTACTTGTGTACAAGATTTGTGTTTGTTCTTTTGAGAAATGAGGAGGAAAAAAGCAATTCTCCTATTTAAGTTGTATTTATGGCGTTGTAAAACATGTACATAATTCTTTAATGCAGAAATTAAGATCTGATGTTATTTAGTCATGAATGATTGTGGAAGCAAACATACTATTGTAGTACCTACAAGTACTATTGTATTGCTATAAGTTAATATTTAATTCGATGAAACTCGAAATCTTTGAAATTGCTCCAATCTCTTGCAGCAATTTTGACCCTATTTTGGTGGTAGGCGTCCTACTGTCTTCGGGCAAGAGTACGGGAGCTCCGCCGGCGGGGAGGCCGCTTCCTCCT
>BOPP01000008.1:13483477-13514606 GCA_017312745.1 Gryllus bimaculatus
CCAGCCCCGCACGGTGGTCCGAAAGGTGCGAATAGCAAAACATTCCTTACCTCACGCTACACGTGGCTCTTACGAGAAAAAAAAACAACAAAAAACAAAAAAGCAGATATAGCATGTTTTGTCGAAAATATCTCTTAATTTGTGATGACATAGCGCACTTCTCAACTACTCTCTCGGAGTGATGAGAGTTTTTTTTGTACTTAACTATTGTATTTATTGATTTATACTGATATGAATGGAATCGTTGACAATGCGCAAAAAAGAGCTCTGAAAATATAATAAAACATTTCCAGAATCTGTATTACTAATTTTCAATATGCACAGAATTTGAAAGAAAACTATGCAGCCTCTGGCCATGTGAGTGGTGTCTATCGTTTGGTTAGATACAAAGGAATTAGGAAAAAATACCGAAAGAATGAAATGAAAAGAAAAAGAATAAAAAGAAATAGTTTTGATTTTGGCCGAAAAAATCATTCTGGCTATTCACGCATTACGTGAATCAGCAATGTTTTTATATCCTTGGTTTATAAAGAACTGTTGTAATATGTATCTGTACATAGTATGGTATTACAGTATTCGTCAAGACTGTTTTTGATAAAATATCTAATTTGTTGCAAAATTATAAGAGAGTATTTTATTTGTTGTTTCTCAGTAGTGTGCGTACTAATTCTGTTTGGATTTCTGAAACAGAAATTTTCTGTTTCAGCTCTCTTCAGTTATTTGTGGAAATCTGTAACTAAGTTACTTGCAGAATACAGCCATTTCTTGTATGTTGATACCCAGCATTTTAACAGTATTGTTTTGTGAAAATTCATATTTTGTCCTTTCATTTACTCTTGTAAATATTTTGTGAGTTAAAATAGTTATTTGTTAATTACATACACAAAATCAGAAAAGAAATGAAATGTGCACCGACTGAACTTTCGGCCCACTGTGCATCGCAAGAGGAAGAGAAAACTTGCACGTGCTAGCATCACCTCCGTGCGGATGCATTGGGGAACACTGCCAGTGTTTCTTCCATCTCGGACAGAGCCGTTGCTGATGGCGTGTTTTCCGAAGGATTTTAATTGTATTTTATTTCGGATAATACATACAGAATCTAATTGAATTTGGTGGGAACTAGTTCATGTTTGTTGAATTAAAGATACAACCGGCATGTGCTGTGTTTTATTTTAATTAAAGCTTTTAAAATCACGTTTTAGTTTGTGAAAGATTTAAAGGAGAACAATTCGCATCGACTGTCTTTTGATGAATATTCCTATTTGTAGCTAGGGTATATTTTGTTTGTTTCTTTATTTTTAATATAATGTCGCGTTCACATATTGAAAATCTATTGTGTGTAAAATAAACTCTCTAATACGCGTGTTGTTTATGTGTTGCAGAATGTAGAATTACTTGTGAATAAACATTCATATTTTCTCTCTCTCCATCAATGGTTGAATAACATTTTGAACCTCTCAGCATTTTTCTTGTCCTAAGATGTTTTGAAACTTCTTGTGCTAAGTAGTGGTGAAGAACGAAAATGTCAAATTATTTAATTCTATTGTTTAACAGGAAAAATAATAAACTAATAATAACTAATTCTTTTGTTTAACAGGAAAAATAAATAATTTATCTACAATACTAACATGTAATGTTGCACTGTCATGTGTTTTCTAAAGGTTTCTGCGATGTTCAATATTTTCAGTGGCTACTTTCTAGTATAGGTCACATTAAGTAGATAAAATTTCATTATAAATGTGTACCAAAGTAACGTGAATAATTTTATTAAACGTACAACATGCACAAAAGTCTACATCAAAACCAAAGCGGTGTATTTCCGCGCCAGTTGATGAATTGGAGTAGATCCTGAATAAGAGAAATGGCAGAACAACAATTCGTATCGGAGATTAACTCTAAATGCAATTTCAAATTATATTACTAATTCAGCTGAAACGTTAAGTGAAACTTTTTATTAAATAATTTTGCCATGAAATATTTTTCGCAGAAACGCCTCTACGGGCGCTCACAACACATGGTTATGTAAATGCCCGTGCATGCACTCATTCGGGTCCTAATTGCGTGATAATGGTGCCATTTGCACTGTCGCGCTGGTAAATCCGTTATATGTAAATGTTAGACAAACCACCTCCCCAGTCCTACATGATTAATGGAGACGAGCGAAATGGGCGCCCGCGTTCCATCCATTAAAACACACTCAGGAGCGATAAAACATTCATTCCTCCGGAACCCACCTCGGCGAGGCGGTGGCCACCGTTTACACGGCCCCAGAAATCAGTCAATTACCAGTCCGTTGCCTAAACCAAACAATGTAAATGAAAATATCGATTGAAAAAGCAGGCAGTTTGGATGTTTAAGTTGTCGGACGTGGGTGGTACTGAACACGAGAAAACGAACCGACCTGTTGGACAAATAGTTTGTGTAGAACATGGTTGGAAAAGTGAATTTGCAGAGTTGCTAAACGAAATGCAACTAAAAAGTGGAAAGTGTACAAATAATGATTGGTAATATTCCTGGTACGAGGAATGTGTACAATTTTATATCAAGGAATTTGTACTAAAATACTCTTTTCTTCAAATCATGTTAAATATTACACATTTCGTTTCTATGGCCGACGGTTCGTAAAAGTAAACAGTATAAAAATCTTTCGATAGAACTCAGTTACTGAACAGTACATGAAACAAACATTATGAATAAAATATTTATTCACTTAGGACCAACACAGGTTGAAGACAATTGTACATTTTCAGTGTGGCTAGTATAGCTGTTAAAATTTTTGTGCCAACGACCATTTCAGGTGTTTACCTCTTTAATGCCGTGTGACTTTAAGATGGCTTCATATCGCCTTATGTTTATTCTCCTCCTTTCATTACACTCTAAATGACCATTCGAAAATCAATTATATGTATTTTAGTGACCCATTGCCATCGAGAACATTTATTTGCGTTTCATTTTACCCTTCGGTATTTAAATGCTATCGATTTGATGTTGGTTTTCGTACAGAGAAGAGATGAATTGATCGCAGTTGAGGAATTAAACCTTCGAACACATTTAATAAATAATTTTTTTTTAACTTTAGAATGTGAGGTACACATACGGTTGATGATAATATTGATAAATATTCACTATTAATATCAAGTACAATTCATGTAGAGACATGGCGAATGAGGGCTGGAAACGTGGATTGTCATGTCTGGGTCCAGCGTGCGCGTTGAGGGGACTATTGCAACGGAGGCGGTGCGGGCGTGCTCTGGAACATGGGAACGCGCAACGCGCCAGCAGCGGTCGTGGCGGTGGCGCTGGCGGTGGCGCTGGCGGTGGCGCTGGCGGTGGCGATGGCGGTGGCGCTGGCGGTGGCGAGGGTGCTGGGCGAGGGGTGCGGGCCGGTCGGCGGGGCGGTGCTCTGCGGAGCCCGTGATTGCGCGCCACCGCGCCCGTCCGCCTGCCACGCGCCCCCTGCCGAACGCCCGCCCGCGCCGGTTTTACGCAGCACGTAATGAGAACTCCCGCGCCAGCGCCCGACCCGCTCGACCCGCCCGACCCGCATTCCCGCTACTCGTGGGCACGCCCCCTGGACTCTCTCTCGGCTCTCCTGTCCTCTCCTCTCTTCCTTCCCTTCATTTTCTACTCCCCTCTCCCATTTCCTTTTTCCTTCTCCACCTCAGCCTTCTCATCCTCGCTTATCGCTTCTCCCTCCTCTTCGTTGTCCCGCTCATTCACCCCCTATTACTATGTCCCGCTCATTCACCCCTTCTCCTACTTCACTTTTCTTTCTCTTCACACTCTACACCTCCTTCTTCTTTTTCGTTTCTTTCTTTTCATCACCACTCGTTCTGCCACTTTTACTCCTCTTCCACCTTTACTCCTTTCCTTTTACTTTACTTTTTACTTGTCCACCGATTTTTCCATCTTTACTACTCCTCCGTCAATTTTTATTTACCCCGTTATTTTCCTTTTCCTGTTTGTGCTTTTACGTATTTGAAATATTTTTCTATTTTGCCCCTCTCTTTTTTCGTCCACTTTGCTATCCGCTTCTGTCGTGTCAGTCGACGTCTCGCTATGCTCGTCTCTCCTGTTCCAGTTATTTATACTCTTCAGCAATCTTGATAAACATCACTAGTCAGTGTTATAACGCTGATATGCCGTCTCGCCTCGTTAGAGTTCCGGTTGGTTATAACCACTGCGTTGTACCGTTTAATCATTTCGTCACCGTCTGCCCCAGCGCCAACTTTTCTGCCGTTACGCTTCGTGCTACCGTCCTTCTGACTTGTAAGCGCGCAATATATCTCCGCATTGTTTTACCACCTTGTCCCCTGCTTTATTGCTCTTCTGCAAAATCACTTTTCCCTCGAAATCTGTTCTGCAAACATTACGACGTGCACCTGCGTTTCGTTTTTATCTCGCGTCTCTTTAATCCGTTTTTATAATCTTCTTCACAAAGCGAAGAGTTTACGGTTTAATATTTATATCAATATTTTTTGTACCTTTATGAACTGTCTTGCATGCTTCATGCAAGAACGCGTTCTTGCGGTTCATGCAAGAACATAATTTTACACTTTGTGATGCATTAGGACAACGAAGATATGAAGAACACTTACCAACTCTAAAAATGTTTTCCCCCTCTGTATTTAATGTACTCTCATATTTAACCGTGGAATCAAATGCATAAAAGGGGTATAAGATTAATCGATTAAATCCATTAAAGCATATTACATTTGGAAAAAATATTTCGATATTAATTAACAGTATTTCTTAGTGTTCGTTGGAAAATAGTTTTAGAACATCATAACTGTTGTGCTGTAATCTATGCACATTCGATTCCCCTATCCTTACAGTTTCAAGGTAATTAACTCATATCGTATGGTTCTTCGCTTGTAAGATAGAAGCGTGTACGTGAAACATGAAAAATGAAACCGCTCATTAAGCATGTAACTACCCGCTAGTGAATTTCATCCTGGGCCTTCTGAATCCGCGTCTCGTCAGCCGGGCGTAAGAACCACATCCAACATACTTGAAGGATGTTGAACCGCGCTCCTCCGCGAGGCTTAAACGCCAAAGGTTTTATTGTGGGCCGCCGCCTTTTGTTCTCTGGCGGGCGGCGGGTGGCGGGCGGCGTTCATATAAGGGCGCGCGCTCGTGGGCTTTATACGCCCTTTAGGCCGGGCACACAGGTCGCGGCGGCGCGGCGGCCGCCCCGGGCGACGCCCTTTTGTGAACTCGCGCCTCGCCACGCCCCCTCGCCCTCCCCCTTCGTCCCCTCCACCCTTTTTCGTTTCTCCGCACGCAAGTTTGCGGCGTTCGCTCGGCGAGGTATGAATTTGCTGGGAGTACCGGTAACTTTTCGGCAGGTTGAACTTGGGGTGTCTGGAACAGGGAATTAAAAAGTTCAGGTAAATGGGAGTAATTTGAAATTGGTTATGAGAGGTACATATTAAGTTTATTTGTGTTTCTGATTTTCGTAATATTCTATTAACAGTTAGTAAGTATAGAGAACATCACGAAACAACAGGGACGAAGATCTTCCAAGTTAGAAGAGGAAGAGCTCTTTTGCGTTGTTAGCATTGCCCTGTGCATTTTATTCTTTTGATTTATTAATCCAAATGTCCTTGTCTATGGTCACTTATAAAAAAATACAAAAATATAATTCGTTTTAAAATGTATTCTCGCTTTCTTAAATTAAGATAAATATTTGAATTCAATTGAATGATTCAATAATCATTTTATTATATTTCAGTTAAAATTCGTAATTGGAAGAATAAGGAAATGTTATATTGTGGTATTTGCTGTCTCTTTAATGAGATTACCTCCGTTAAACATTGTTCGCAGTTTTTTTACACTATTACTGTGGCATCGTCATGAATTATGTGTTCCGTTCACTCACGTCAGTAGCTTATTCCATCGGTTTCGAGATTTTTCCTCTTCTCTCAATTTCCAGAAAAGTAGTAAGAAAAAAATCAGCACGTAGAGATTCCCAAAAATAGTTAGGGATATAGATTACTTTCTTCGCGGAAATGTGTTTATTGATTTTTTCTTATTTTTGTTTGAAATGCACGCATATATTGTTTTGAATAATTTTGATTTACTTTCAAAATATTTTCAATTTTTTTCTTAATGACTGCACAAAACAAAATCTAAAACTCTCAAATGATTGCATAGCTGCAATGAATGACTAAATCAAAATTGAGACAAATGAGATTGAACAGAGTTAGTGAATCGAATGTGTACTTACGTAATAAATGATCGCGATGCTACATCAAACTGAATACATGTTTGCGCCGTTTATTATTAACTGGCAGTATGCAGAAATTCTTTGGACAATGATTTTAATTTTTTTATAATAATTCTAAAACATTTTCCTTTTATTGTTCAGCTTTTATTTTTATTTGTCCACGTTAAGCCCGCGTAATGAATAGTTTACAGATCATTTAGACGTAGAGTGTTTGTTCTCGCCTTGGTTTGCTTCCTCTTTACGATCTTTTGCTGTTTCTTCGAGAGGCCCTTCCCTCCGCGCCGGCCATCTTCCTTCCGGCCGTCGCCCCCTCGCCAACTCCCGCCCTCGCGGCAGCGCGCGCACGCGTCCGCGCGCCCGCCTCACGTTTCCGACGATTTCGAGCCCGGCGGACTTTTGAAACTCTATCCACTGCACGTAGAGCAGTGTATATAGAGCTTTCCTTCCTACAACTTTTTATTATCCCCTTAAAAGATTTTTATTTGGGGTCGCGGGGGCTTCTCGGCGGCACGCACGTGGGCGGAGCCCCTTGGTGGCGGAGGCGGCCAGGGACGGCGAGGCGGGGAAGGGACAGGGAGGGCGGCGAGGGCAGGCGTAGCCCGGGGCGGGCGAGGGGCCGACCGGGAAGATCAAAGGCCCGGCCCGGCGGCAGAGGAGGTGGCGACGATGGTGATGGGAGGGTGAAGTAGGTGGTGTGGGTGACGGAATTTGGCGTGGAAATGTGAGGACGGAGGAGATGGTGACGTCTGTAGTGGTTTCGATGGTGGTGATGGGTGTGGGTTGGAAGTCGAAGAAGTGGTAAGGTTGTGGGAGGGATGGAGACAAAATGGGATACCTTGCTGAAAGGGGGTTGCTCTGTAATCTAGAGGGCGAGGTGGCGGTGAGGCTGGAGGCGCGGTGGCTTGGTGACTTGGTGGTCCATGGTTGGGCTTTTGAATGGCTGGGCTAGTTCACTAAGTGGGTAGACATCATTTAAGGAATTGGAGGTGGGGATAGGATGTTGAGGTGACTGGGTGGCATGGTCGGGCACTGGTATCTCGACAGTTGGATTCGTGGGTGGAAGGAAGGCACGTTGTGGCTAAGACCACGGATGCTGATGGTATTCCGGACTGAAGGGACGATCAGGGAGGTAGTCGGTGGATCTGCTGAGCGTTTCGACGCCTTCCTTTTGGGCGGTCTTCGCGGGTGTGACTGAAGGCGGGTCCGGAGTGTGCGAAGCGGAAAGTGCCGGTGAAGGGCAAAAAGAGCCAGAGCCCAGAAGTCGTGGAGGTGCGCGGGTTGGGCGAGGGGGGCCCGCTGCCCTGCAGCGGACCCTTGGTTTCTACTTCAGGGACGTCGCCCACGGCGCCAGGCGAACGCCTTCGCCGCTTGGCCCCCGCCCGGCGAGCCCTAAAACGCCGTCCACGACCCCGCCCCCTCGCGTGCGGATACGTACCTCAACTCCTCCCTCGCCCTCCTCCTCCACCGCTGCGGCATAGCCCTCTAAGAGGCTCGGCGCGCGTGGATTAATCTTGTCAGTTGCTTTAATGTCGTGATCAAGTTTACGCCAGTGTCAATGAAACCCTCAAACTAAAATTATATTACACGCTGACTAATCCAGTAATCTTATCTACAGAAAAGATTATGAATATCTAGTATATAATCTGAGTCAAAAAATAATGCTATATGCAGGTGGGCTTTATTTCTACATGGAAAAGCCTGGGCCATCAGTCAAATATTTGCTGCAAATAATCCGCTTTCTGAATAAAATGATAATTTTTTTATTTCTTTCTTTTAGATCCCGAAAATAATTCTGATTTTCTTTCCATTTAAAACACATTGTGCATACTTAATATATTCAATATTTTGTTTTATGTTTAATATGCGAACGTAACCTTGAGTAAAATACCCATACTTGAAGAGGCGTTGCTAATTAATTTTGAAAAGTTCTCAGAATACGCCTAAACAAATTTTCTCAATGCATGTCTCCTTACTCTGAGGTTTTACACCACTGTCGTAATTTTTCAGAAGTCCGTTGCTTTGAATATTTCATAGATTCAATGCATGACTTTTTGAGCCCATTTCTTCAATTCCGAAAGAACATCGTCGCTATAAACTTTCCATTTTTCCCCTCGGTATATCTCACACAAGCAACAATTATATAAGGAATTAAAAAAATCAACACGAAAATGTGATCACCTTCCAAAACATTATTTTAACAAACACAAATCAATTGTATACGAAACTCGTTATCGTCTCAAAATCACCTCAGTGGTCTATCTCTTGATAAATGTTTCCCGTAAAAATAAAAAAAAATACACTTGGTCTTATCGACACATAAAATATTGAAAGCATGCTTGATATAACATCATACTGGAACCTATTATTCGTTTTCGCACATCTTTGCGCCCCCCCCCCCCCCATTACTCTCGTGATGCAAAAGCGAAATTCCTTCTATTATATTCCATCCAAACGTGTTCAATTAAATTACCTTAATAGTTTTAATTAATGTAATAGTGAAACATTTTTGTCTCTTATCGGTTGTTAAATATGTCGATTGCACGTTTTTCTAATAAGCGAGGATACGCTGTTTGGGAGGTGGGACGAGAAAGGCTCATGGGCGGCGCGTGCGAGGAGAGTTGCGGGCGGCGCGTGGGTGGAAATGGGTGGGCGGGGCGGAGGGGGCGCGCGTGGGCGCGCCGCCGGCGGACGGGGTGGGGGGGGAAACAAAAAAAAGGCCCCCCCGTAATTTGAGAGGCGACGTTTCCGCTGTCGGGCGCGTGCGGGGCGTCGGCGGGGCGGCGGAAGGGAGAGGACGGGAGTGGACGGAGCGAGAGGGCGCGCGAGCGGACGAGAGACGCCTTCACTCCGCGCCGCCCTCACATCCATCACGCGCCGCCCCGCGCGCCTCTGAGCCGGCCAAGGGCGCCGCTTCTGAGCACAGCTTTGCAGCGGACGCAGCGCTGTTCGTTGACCAACGTTTTCGCCTACCATTGCTTGGTTACGCGATGTCGCCGTATTATTTATTATTATTAGTATTAACATTATTAGTACTATTAATAATATTATTATTACTATCATCATCATCATGTGGGGGTTCGGCAGCACGGAGCTTTGTAAGATAATTATTCATTAAATGAATATATAGACTGGTTATGACAACTCTTTATTCGTGTTCATTTTCTCCTTTTACTCCTCCCTTTATTATTAATCACCTTTTCTTTTTCCTCCTTGTAGTTTGGTATTAATGAGACCTAAGAGTTGCGGGGATCACTGAAATACTTAAGCGAGCAATTTATAAATGAAATTCCCATTCAGTAGAAAACAATGGATAGACGACATCGATTCGCGGTGCTGATCTAAAATTGGCTGTTTTGTGATTTATTTATTTTTGTGGTACTTGTTCTTTCGGTAAATCCTACCGTAATATGACTAGTCGACAATGCTTTACTAGCCATGTTCTAGAATGTTGTCTCTGGCGACTCATTGACTCGATATTTTTCGCAGCAAGTTTTTCATTATTTAAAATGCAAGGAATTTTAATTTTTATGTTTTGTTGCCAGTATATTATTATCATTAATATTATTATTATCATTAATATTATTATTATGAATATTATTATTATGAATATTATTATTATGATTATTATTATTATTATTATTATTATTATTATTCAGTTGTCACAGTGAATCTATCAAATTGAACACTTCGTTATGTGTTTAACGTTCAAAATGATATGATTTTATACTAAACCACTTTAATTGAAAAGAAAGGGTTCAATGAACTTCATAAAATCACTAATCTGCAATGACCAAGCTCACAACGTTTTGCGAAATGAAGCAGGAGATTTAAAGCTGATTGTTTCTTAAAATTGTAGAATCATTGAAGAGAGTGGTTAATCGTGAGCAAATATAACAAAGTTGAGTTTCCTCCTTCGGCACCTCGTGTCCGTGGTCCCACGTCCCCCCGTTCATCCACTCGATGCCGCCGGCCCTCTCCCGGCGCGTCGCCTCGACCAGCTCGCTCCCCGCCCTAATGTGATTGATTCGCGTAATAACGTCGCGACGTTCGCGTGAGCAGGACTACATCCGGCCATTCCCACAGGCGACCCACTAGTCCCCCCCCCCCGCACTTCTTTCCAGTGCTGTCGCCTCCATGTCCCACCGCTTTGTCTACCCTCTTCCATTCTCATGTCACCTTTACGTTATTTCTTTTTTCCCAACCTCCTCCTTTACCGTGTCACCTCGCCGTTACTGTCCCACTCTCTCAAAATATCTCGGTTACTACCGTATTCTCGTCATCCTCGTCGCTACTTCTCTTCAACATACCTTCTTGATCATGTCTACGCGTTCTTCATTGTCAGGTTTATCTACGTTCAATTTCCCGACGTCCTGTATTCTGAACGTTTTGAAATCAGTCTTCATTTTCTCTTTTCTGCTAATTTCTCGCGATATTAATTTTCCATACGCCCCACATAATTTCCTTACGTCTTACCTTCCCCTTTTCACAGTTTTCTGTCAAAATTCTTCCCATTGACTGTGGCTCTCATAAATTTCACTTTCATTCTGCATCCTCCCCTCTTACCTTAAGTCTCCAAACTCCGCCGGCGTCTACTGTGTGTGTCCATTGTGGTCTGCTTTACTTCCTTTCTTCCCTCCCTCCCGGGAACCGCTGTTTCTCTCTCCGCCCCTTTCACTCGCCACCACCCGCGGGCTCCCCTGTTGTCAGTGTCATCGGGGAGTGGTCGGCGATTTCTTCCCAGGGCAGCAGGTGGCGTGATACTGGGGCGCGTGACAGAAGGGCGGCCTACGCGGAAAGGAGAAATAAATTCCTCTAATCCGAGGTTCTCAGGTGATGTTTAAGGAAAATTATTTTTCAATGCTCTGGACTGAAGGGGAAGGCAAGGAAATCGTCTTCGTTCGTTGAATTTGCTTTCAAGAATCAGTGGTAAGAGGATAAAGAAGAATGTTGGACGGTGTGATAAAACATTTGACTACGCGTGTCAAGTCGTTTTCATCTGGTGGAATAATGGTTGCATGTTGAAGTTTATTTATTTTCTTGAATAATGTGAAAAGTTATGTCTTTAGATCCTGATAAGCGTAACTCGTTTTCGGAAGCAACTTATGTTTGCGACTTATTTTGTGACACTAACAAGAAAATACATCAGCGATAGTAAAGTTTGGTGAATTATCTGTACATTCAAATCGACAATATGCTTTAGAAAATTTGCTAATAAAGTCAAACTCAATGCTACTTTACATTGAATAATGGTCTGTTTTCCATCTCATTCAAAATTATGACGGAATTGACAAGTCATTTCTTTTTGTGCGTTTATTATATGTGAATATTTAAAAAAAAAAGAACTAAAGGAAGACTAGGTATTTTTCAACCAGTGGAAAGCGCTGCTCTTTAGCAAATATCACAGTCTCTTTCTCGCTACGCGGCCCATAAATTGCGCACCAGGTGACTAAGAGGAGTCGGAAGACGCACGGCGAAGCGACGTGAACAATTCACGGCGCGCGGAAGGCGTATGGTTTAATCTTTGAAACGGCTATGACGGCACGGAAGAGTCACTCGCTTGGGCTCCTTTTCCAAGTCATTCGCCCCCCTCCCCCTCCTCGTCCTGTGTTCCTGCCCTCCCTTCCGCGCCCGCCCGCTCACACGCGCGCGCGCGCTCGCAGCGACGTTGTCGACTTGAAAGGGCGGAAATGAAAATTCGACGGCTGCTTCCGCCGGCTCGCGCGCCGCCCGCCCCCCTCACGGCCCCCTCCGCCGCCGCGCCGCCGCCTCCACTGCTCTCATGCGCGATCCGGGACGCTCACGTGGGATATTTGCTGTTCTTATTCGGGAATTATACTGAATGACATCTCTGGAAACGCAGGGATGCTCTGGAAACGCAAGTTTTTAATACATCCGTATTAAATAGGCATTGTGTTCCTGAATGATTTCCGTATTGTCTACGAAATTAGCTATGATACTATTAATTCTACTATGTGTCTGCTATTTAGCTATTAATTTACCGCTTGTGTACTTCTCTTTTCTACCCCTATTTTTATTGTCTGGGAATTATAAAGTGGACTGTACCGGGACTAAGTTTCCTTGTTCACTTTTTTCTGTGTTGTCGCGAAGATTATAATGAGCAAATTAGGGCAAATGGGTGGACAAAGTGGTTCTGAAAATCTTGAGTTTATCAAAATACAATCGTTTTCACGACACTGTCAGAATATGAGCGATTTTTAAAAAAAGCTGCCGAGAATCGGAAGCAGATATCGTTTAATAATTTATTATTTAAATTTGAAACTTGCTTTGAAAGGTTTGAAGGCGTGAGGTGATATGTTGCACAAACGAGCAATTGTAGGGCTCGATCTGATGAGGTAAGTGATTTGAGGAGCGAGCGCGTCATGCTCTGTTCTGGGAGTTCATTTTAATTCAATTTGCGTCCGCCAGCGGCGCCAGTCGCGTGCGGCGCGTCAGTCAAACGGCGCGACGCCCGAATGCGCCCCATCCATCACGTGACGCGCAGGCCGAGGGTGGGGGGAAGGAAGGAGGGAGGGAGGCGAGTGGCGCTTAGGAGGTGCTGTTGAAGCGACCAGAAACGATCCGGAACGAAGGGAGGGAAGACGGGAGGGAGAGCGAGAACGGGGTCGTATGGGTCTAATGGTACGAGTGGAGGGGTTTGAAAAAGACGGGAATAAAAATAATGCCGGTTACTGGGAGTTACGTGTTTTCCAAGTCGGAATGGAGGGAAAGAAAACTTGAGGGAGACGAAGTAAACATGCCTGCTAGGAAAATATGAGTTCATTAGAATACCAGTAACAAAAGGTTAGGCATACGTTCGAAATTTGAAATATTGTGCAGATTTTCGTTTGGGAGTGATAAATGAAAAAAAATGATATACAAAAGAACATTTAAAAAAGTATCAATAATTTTATAATAGTCCAGTCTAGAATAGTATCTTGAATCTAAATTAAGCGATTCATTAAACTTGTTTAAGGGCTTGTTGCTTTTAGCTAAGTTTGAAATGGTTCCAACACCCAACTCAGTGACCATGTTTTTGTTATTTAAGGTCGTATCTAGATCATTAGCGAACACTATTGGTTTAAATGTAATGGGTAATTGTGAAATAAATGACATGATATGGTGGTGTTCGGGATTAAAAGGGCGAACACAAATACAACCATGCCTGATGAGGGACTCGAGCCTGCGATCCTTTGGCCAGAGATCGCTACGGATTTACTTCCTTGGTGATCTCGGCCACCGGAGTGACACCATGTTTGTTTCTGCCACTAGGACTTTTCTAATGAGGGGCTATCTTTTGATGCGGTTATCTATTTAGGGGCGGGGAATGTTCTCACACGAAAGTGTTGTCGTCCACGGCCGGAGTCAGTACTTCGACTGCTCGGAAGGCTCGTCGTTCTCAGCACGGAAGCCAACGTTTCAGTAGTAATGCTGCCACCTTATTGGCAATTTTGTCCCGTGGATGATCACAGCAAGACGGACGAAACGTTGGTATCGGTGCCGAGGACGCGATATCTACCTGACAGACAAGGAGATATCTCTCACATGTTGCATAGAATATGACGAGTTCAAAACTAGCCGTTCCAACATATTTCGGAGAACAAAGGTGCCAGTCATTGTAGATCTTGTTGTTCTTACCAGTTCCTCCAGTGGCGAAGCAATATTGACCTGTCGTTGAGGTTCCTTTTCCCTGCCACAAAAAAGCTGTGAAGGGGGCGTGGCGGCGCGTGGCGACAGAGCTGTGCGGTGCAACACCGTCTCCGGACGCGCGAGCGAACGAACGAGCGAGATCCTCGTGAAATATGAAGGCGCGCGCCGTTATTTATCGGGTTATTTATCGTTATTTATCGGGAAATTGAAGCCGCCGGCTTTATCGCCGCCCTTGGCGGAGGCGTGGGCGCGGGGGCGGATCGCGGGGTCATTAGCGAGACCATAAAAGCGTGCGCCCGGGCCGCTCGATGCTACGCGGCGCAGGCACGGAAGCGCGCACGTGCGCAGGCACCTCTCACGACGCCCGCCCGACCCGCCCGCCCGCCGCCCGGCCGCCGCCCGCCCGCCCGCCCAACGGGCCGCCCGCCCGCCCAACGGGCCCCCGCCCGCCCAACGGGCCGCCGCGCCCGCCAACGGGCCGCCCGGCCCGCCCAACGGGCCGCCGCGCCGCCCAACGGGCCGCCGCCCGCCCAAACGGACGCCCGCCCGCGCCGCCCGCCCGCCCGCCCGCCCGCCCGCCGCCCGCCGCCCGCCCGCCGGCCCGCCCAACGGGCCGCCTGCCCGCCACAGCGCGCGACGGACGCCCGCCCGCCAACGGGACGCCCGCCCCGCCCCAACGGGGACGCCCGGCCCGCCCAACGGGGCGCCCGCCCGCCCAACGGCGCCGCCCGCCAACGGCAACGCCCGCCGCCGCCCAACGGGGCCGCCCGCGCCGCGCCAACGGGCCGCCCGCCCGCCCAACGGCCGCCCGCCCGCCCAAACGGGCGCCCGCCCGCCCAAACGGGCCGCGCCGCCCGCCCACGGGCCGCCCGCCCGCCCCAAGGCGCCGCGCCCGGGCCGCCCGCCCGCCCAACGGGCCCGCCGCCCGCCCAACGGGCCGCCCGCCCGCCCAACGGAGGCCCGGCCGCCCAACGGGCCGCCTCGCCCGCCCAACGGGCGCCCAACGGCCCTCATCCCCAACGGGCCGCCCGCCGCTCTCGCCCAACGGGCGCGCCCGGCCTCTCGCCCAACGGGCGCCCGCCCTCTCCCGCCAACGGGGCCGCCGCCCTCTCGCCCAACGGTCGCGCCGCCGCTCTCGCCCAACGGGTCGCCCGCCCTCTGCACGGGCCGCCCGCCCTCTCAGCCCAACGGGCCGCCCGCCCTCATCGCCCAACGGCCGCCGCCCGCCACGGCGCCGCCCTCTCGCCCAACGGGGCCCTGCGCCCGTGCCGCCCGTGCCGCCCGTGCCGCCCGTGGCCCGCCCGTGCCGCCCGCCCAACATGCCGCCCACCCTACTCAGACTGCGCCACCCTATGTTTAAGCGGCCATGGCCCTCTAACCCAGGGCCCTGCCAGCTCACCCAGCGGCCCTGCCAGCTCTACACCAGCGGCCCTGCCCACCCGTCACTGCAGCACTGCAGTTTATATTTTACTTTGCGTCCCGCCAATAAGCCTTGCCCAGCCCCGCTCAATGTGTCACAGTGAACTCAATCGGGATTGCCGAGCCCGACCTCTTTAACGAAACCGGTCGCTGAAGGCTGTTCTTGTAAAGTGAAGATTGTTCCAGGGATTTAAAGAGAAGAAATGCGGACGTGGAAAATAAAATGAAAAGCGAAACGTTTGAATCGCTTCCGTTCCTGAGAGTTCATTCAAAATAAATCTGGCACTTGGACATTCTCGGTTAAAGTAGCACTTGTCTTATTCACTCTTCTTTCTGGATATCTTTTCTGTTTTTTCTTCTTGCTTTCCTTCACTGTCACTTAACATTTCCATTTCCATTTGTACTTTCCCGTATACGTACGTATATACAGAGTAATATACGTAGTGTAGGGAAAGTTATGTAGTGCTGCGGTAAAGCGATTTCGAGATTTCACTGGAAATACCCGTTGTGGGGTACCCTGATACCGAAAAAGTTTGTTTTTTCCAAGATGCCCGTCTGCCCGTCTGTTTGTCTATTTGTGAACAACACTAGCGTCTAAACTATGTGTAGATTTTTTTCCAAATTGAAGAGACATCTGGCCTAAGTCAAAGCTCTGTGATTTTGAAAATAATTTTTAGCTTTGGGGGGTACTTTACATGAAGCTCAAAAACAGCTGCAATTTTTTCTCTAAAGTTTCGATAGGGATTTGCTAAATGTACTCTATGAGATTAACGCCATATTGCTGTATATTTGTGTTTTTCCAAAATTACAAAAATTAATTTTTTTACTTGTCTCTCACGTCGTTAATATTTACATTAAAGGCAATTTGTTTACATTTATTATATTAATGAGTACATGTGCTTTAAATAATGTCAAAAACTCAACAGTTTTCTGTCATTACTAGCTCTTTCTCTCGTCTGATCCTCCAAAAATTTATCACATTTCAATTTTTTTCGTATATTAATATTGAAAGACCATTTTGTAAATGGGTTTTCGGATTGAAGCTAAGTTATAATTAAATATGTATGTGTGTAAATATTCTTTAACTACTCGCCTAATATACACTTCTAATGCCCATTTTATTTATTGTAAGATTTAGCCACAATGTTCATTACTATTTATTAGACGACTACGGACACATTTTAGGTAGATTCATTTCTAATAAGGTAGTCGATTGATCATACCTGAAAGTGATCGAAATTGTGTAAACTGGTTGCCCTCATAATCGAGCGTGAATTAAGTGATGAATGTTCTCTACATCGCCGTGTTTCGCTGCTCTTTAGTTGGATGATTGAAACAACCTGGCTTAAAGTGTACACTTCATTAATTTTGTTTCAATAAACGCCCTCTTGTTCGATAAAACGGCCTAATAATGTCTTGGAAATTAATTTATGATGATGTTGTCATTAGACCTGTCATTTCTTTAGTGCAGCCATTAACTGTGAACATGGTCATATAACATTTTTCTCATGCTACTCCATGCACACATTTTTTAAACAAATATTTCTGAAAGATACATCGTTTGAACTCTCTCTTTTTTGCGGTGTGGTTTTTGAAGTAGATCAGTTTCATTAATCAGTATAATCACGATTTGTTTATTTTCATTCTACTTTGATTCCTCTTTTTAAATTTGGAAGTATTAAAGAATTTGCCATAAAAGCAGAGTATACAGGTCATGAATCTGGTTAATTTACGAACTAGTCGGTTAATGGTTACTGGTTAATTTCATAGATATAGGGGCTATCGGTCCTTTTAGAATACTTCTTGCAATATGTGATCTGTTCCCAATAAAGCAATTCCTTCTTGCACTTCCCAGTCTTTTGAAAAAACTGGAAGCTTGGCCAAGTTCTTAGACAAATGTTTCGGAAATATTTATATTATTATAATATATTTTTATTATTATTATTATTATTATTATTATTATTATTATTATTATTATTATTATTATTATTATTGAGGTGTATTACAAATAGCTTTGTCATAGTGTAAAGAAACAGTTTATGGATAATAGAACGATTAATTATCACACCGCATATCTGGAGTAGCTACTTATTTGCAAGTGGAGTGTCCGACGCCAATTCTTTCTCTTAGTCGCCGGAAAAAATCGTGAAGTAGTTGAGCGTACTCGTGTCCGCCGGCGGTTTCTTTTCCGGGCGACTCGTCGTCCCTATCATCCTCATTCCACTCGACCTTAACTCCCCCCCCTCCCAGCAGCCATCCGCCTTTTGCCGTGTAGACTCCTCTGTTTTACGGTGACCGCGGTCTTATGTTTGTGAGAGGAATATTTCCTGTAAGGAGATGAGGGTAAAATTATATTATAATATGTAAGATGCTGTGAATTACATATGTCCGATTATAAAGCTCTTTATTTGATGTATTTTAAAATCTTTGTTTTGATTTAACAAAAACAATCATCTAACTTTTATAGGAGATATGATCCACAAGTATATTTATAAATATTTTTCGAAATGTTCCAAGTAGTGTTGAACAACTTGTGTTTCCAGTTGTCGTATCCTTTTCCGAACTGCACGATTAGTTCGAAAGCATGTGATAAATTCACATTTATCTTTCATTTAAAACTATTTCAGTGAGACAATTTGGCCTTATGCTGGAAAGCTAAATATTTAATAAATATCTGCGCCTATTTCATTGAAGAAATACCAATTATTTGTAAATAGCTTTTATTCTCAAGTGTGATTAAATTGTACATGTAATACATCATTATGCTCGAATAATACACAAAAAGAAAATAGATTGCATAGTACATCTGGTTTACAGAGCATTAACCACAATAATTACAATGCTCCCAAAAATTGAAGGAAATCTACGCAGCCTCTAAAAAAAATATCTGTGGTTCCATTAGATATCGGAACTATTGGGAAAAATTCAAAACACAATGAAAAAGTATTTTCGAAATTGACCGGACAAAGAAAGTATTTTATTAAGCTATTCCACCGATTTAGATATAACGCGTTCCAACTGGATTCATGTACACAGTGCGTCTCTGCTGATGTCGGTACTACAGCAAGACCCTGAGGCAAGACTCCAGCTAATTAAGTATTAACATGTTGCGTTATATGACAAAACATTTTTTAATTATTGGTGTGTGAAGAACTGTCGTACTGCACATGTATTGTACTAATTCTTGATGTATTCGTTAAGATTGTTTTATGCTAAAATATTTAATTAATTCAAGTAAAAATAATGATAGTATTGCACATGTTGTTCTTGAGCAGTGTGCGTGATACTGCTGGGAAAAAACATTTTTGATGTTTTTGTTCTGGTGTATTTTCGCTGCTGCTGGCCGCTAGCATTACATACTTTGTAACCTAAAAGTAATAGAAATAGCATTTAGAATATTAGAGGATGGTACACGAAGATTTATAAGGCTTGTTCACGATAAATCTCTGCGTCGTCGGCAGCGGAAAATGTAGGAAAAAATAGACACTTGAAGCAGGTTAATTCCCTTCACGTCGGTCGTATGTTTTTCGAACCAGTTTCATAAAAATTTCCATTTATATGGTATCTCTGTGTAGGATCACTCCGCTATAAAGTTTACACCCCTTTTATCTCTCTTTCAGATAAACTCCGACGGAAATATGATGGTAAATAATATGTGTGTGTATTTCGTTGAATATTTTCTCTGTGCGTTGGCAGTAACGTTTCGTCTCCGCCATGCACAGAACACACTGCCAGGCTGATGCAGTGCTCTTAGTTGTTTTGAGCATCTTTTGATGTGGGTTTCCAGGCGTTGCCCGCAACGCACGCATGTAGTGCGGATGGCCGCATTGAAGCCTGCAGGGGCTGTCATCCACTGTTCGGTTCTGGAAATGCAAACACTATACTTCGATTTAAACTTACGATCTTTTGACGTAAATATACGGTGTCATACAATCGATAGTTTGGGTGACAGTGGTGACGTTTAAGCACCCGATTGGATGACACCGTTACAGCTGATCAAACGTCAACACTCTAAATAAATCCAAGTATATTATTGGCTTTATGTTGTGCGCACTTGTTTTAATGCATTGCGAAGTATGTAGTACTCGTATAATTTGTACAAAGTACTACTTTTCCATAGATGGACATGGATGAGTAAATTTTGTATATTAATGCTGAAGCTATATTTATTTAATATTGTAGAATTCTGAACATTTTCACTCATACGTACATCTCGTAACAGAATGATAACAAATCAGCTTCATTGTATAATATTTCTTTTACTGTGAAATTAGAGTTTACACGTAGTGAATGAATTTAATTTCTTACTAACGTGATAACAACGAAATAAGGATTATCGTGTTCGTCGTATATCATACCATATTCCTCGTGCATCTGTAGACTTTTTGGACTCATTCAATTCATTTAGAGTAGTACTTCTGTCCTTTTTTGATAATTTTCTGTTAAAATAAACCCAATCCATTAACTGTTAACTTGCTTTTACCGTTATGTTTATTACAACGGTAGAAAATTTTTAAATTCTTGTTTCAAATTAATTTCTGACATGCCACTTTTTGTCTGATGCCTATTGCCCAGATTTGGATAAAATTTCATTAATTTAATGCTGATATACGTTTTTAAAGCTATTTACTTAATTAAGTTTCAGATGACCACGATGACGACTACGTTCTCAGTAGCAACAAAATCGAGGGAGGCAAGCGGCATACTTCAACTGTAATATATTTTTCCTAAATCTTGTCGCTAAAAATCCTCATTCTCCATTTTTCTTCTCAATCCTTCACTATTCGTATGGCCCTTGAACAGTATTTTCTGGCTTTTGGTTGTGCTTTTTCTTCCAGCGTTTTTAATTCCATTCACGGGAATTTCTATTTGCAACTTTACCCGATTCTTCACCGTGCCCGTGTTCGTTCTCTTCCTCCTTCCCCCTTTCGTTCGTTCTTCTTCTCACGTCCTCTCTTTTAGGCAGCGCGTCTGCGCCGCGCGTTCGCGCAGGCGATCGTAATCTCGGGAAAATTGCGTGATACGCGCGCGCGATGCCTAATACAGGGGCGGAGCGTATCCCGCGCGCGGAAGCAATTTCCCATTATCAAGGAGGGGATTAGCGAGCGAGTTGGAAATTATTTTCGCTCTAACTTTTCATAAAATCCATTTACCGCGCGCGGTCTTTCCTTTTGCGCCCGCGCCGGGGCCGGGGCCGGGGCCGGCGCCGGCGCCGCGGGCGTCGGGCGTCGGAGCTGCGGCGAGGGCAAAGGGCGCTCGCGCTGCTGAGCAGGGCGAAGAGGGTTGCCGACGAGCAGTCCCTTAGACGAGCTTCGCTCGGTCAACATTCGTCAAGACTTCATCGCAGTAGCAGGTGCGCCTCGCGGCGTGTGTGTCTGGGCGTTGCCTTTTGCGCGTTTTCGTTCTCCGGTGCGCTGAAATGCTGGACCGTTTTTTTTTCTTTTTAGGTTCTTTGGTACCTTGTTCCTTTTATTTTACTACCACTCCTTCCTAGTCTTTATCACTTGCCTCATTCATGGTAAATTTGGATGAATAACTGCCAATTGATGTCTTGACGAGTGGACTCAGATGAGCCTAATGTGCAAATGCTATCTGGTTTGTCATTGTTAGTATATTGTAATAAATCGTGATGTATTTTTACTTTTTGCTTTTCGTAATAGTACAAATTCCACATTTCACATTTTCTAACAATTGCTTTTCCAATGGATTTCGCGAAACTTATAAATTGAGTTAATTAAAAAGTGCATGTTTTAGAAAAAAAATTCTTCAATTGACAAAAATGCACGATGCCATCAATGCATGATGCCTGTCAATCACATGAAATCACATTTTACTGTCAAAATTAATGTGGTTATTTCAGAATGGAAACGTCTAACAGTGTATACTATGTGTTTTTGCAACTTATGATATCTAAGACCTCTTCAACTCACTCTCCTCTTCTGTAATGTTTCGCATACAATCCTGCGTTTTATATGCATTATACACATAAATTTGCAATGTCTATAAAAAGGCAAATACGATGTAGTACTTTAACAAACGTCAGTTATTTATGCGTTTCCAACTATTACTCTTTTATTCGGCGCTCTTCTCTTCATAAGTAGCTTTTACTTTTGTATCCATACCATTCATTATTGGTGGATTTTGCTGCGTTATCCCGGTGCCGCGTCTTTGTACGTAGTACCATTTATTTCAAGCCTAATGGATCCACAGACGGGGAACAAGACGGCTGTGCTGTGCCAGCAAGGGTGGAGTTATTCCAAAGTTAAATTAAACAGCATATTCCATCTCCAAGCAGATCTCCCGGACGGCGCCTGCTTGTGGTATTTCTGGACGGCGTTTTCCGGCCTGGCCAGTCAGAGGAGGCAGGTGAAGGGCTGGCGGATACGTCTTCTAGGAAGGACGTTGAGGCAGCCACCCTCGGATGGGTGCTTTCTAAAATTATTCTGACTGCTTGGGGACGCCGGATAACATCGCCGAGGGCATTGAACCAACTACTGAATGGATGACGTAATGGAGAGGGAACTGAATGAATCTGAATGGAGTGAAAGTATTTTTTTTTCCATATTGGTTTCACGATTTCCCATTCTTTGAGTTTCTGTTTCATTTCTTCGTAGAAAAATAACAACTGAATCAAATATTACCTGCGCATATTGTTACCTCACTTGTATAGAATTTAGGAATTGTGTGAAATGATGCGGGATGACTATATACAAATTGCAGTTGATATACATTTTTATTACATTTTATTGCGGGCCCAAAATGTGGTTTATTTGCGATAAATTTCTTCTCAAGCATAATTTCTTGTCCTGTTCTGATCAATAAAATTTCTACTATATAAAATTCCAGTCTTATTATACAAGCACGAAAACTTCTTTGCAGGTTACATTGTAGTAAAAAATCTGAGAAGAGAATGTATTCCCACAAAACACAACAATCCTACAATATATTAAACCCTAGTTTGTCAGAGAACAATTTGGTTTCGACAAAAGGGTTAACAGATATTCGCTGTGTATATATCATTCAATAAACGATACAATCGCAACTCTTCATTCCAGTTACAAAATTATACAAATAAGAAAACTTCGGTGTTACAAGTGTAAAATTAGTCTTTGGTCCACTCAGCAATGAATTCTTTATTATACATCCTTCAGATGGGAAGATATCGTAGATATTTCTGTAAGAAGTCGATCGTCGGTTCAGGGTGCTCAGGTGGAATTAGCGCAGCTTTTTTTCAGGCTTGACGCCTGCATTCAATGATCGTTTCCCTGCGTCGCGTCTTTCGTCGCTGTCACCTCCTTCACCGGTGCCTGCGACCCGCGAGCGTTCCTGGAAGGCGGCGCGGCGCCGCATCACAGCTGCAAGGAGCGCGCGCCGCCACGCCGCCTTTGTCGGCGCGGCGCGACAGGCGGCGGCGCGGGTGGAGTGGCGTGTGAGGGTAGGGGGGAAGGGGCGGGGCGGCGTGCTGAGCGAAGCGCGAGGGTGGGTGGCGCTTTCCCGGTCGCGCCCGCGGAGATCGGGCAAACCCCTCGCCGTGCGCGCGACGCTCCTGCTGCCTGTCACGGCCGCTGACGCGCGCCGCGTCGACACATCCGCCCGGCCCACAGCCCAGCCCACTCCCCCGTTACGTGCCACCCTGTTCCGTTCCTCCTCGTCCCTCCTCATCAACCTCTTCTCGCCCTTGTTTCGCCCGTCCCGTCTGCCTCGTCTCTGCCTCGTCTCGCCTCGTCCCGCCTTCGTCCCGCATCGTCCCGCCTCGTCTCGTCTTCGTACCCGCATCGTCCCGCATCGTCCCGCCTCGTTCCCGCCCTCGTCTCGTCCGTGTCGTCTCGCCTCGTCCCGCCTCTTTTCGGCCTCGTTTCGCCTCGTTTCGCTCGTTTCGCCTCGTTTCGCCTCGTTTCGGCCTTCGTTTCGCCTCGTTTCGGCTCCTTTCGGCCTCGTTTCGCCTCGTTTCGCCTTCGTCTTGCCTCGTCCAGCCTTGTACCGTATGTCCAGATCTTCCCCAGGTCCAGTCCTGTTCTCGCACCACCCCTCTCATCCGTTCTTTTCCCGTCTTCGCCCCCGTTAAGCTTTACCCCCCCTTCCTCATTCCAACCCGTCCCTCTTGCCCTGCCAGGCTCGTCTCATTACCAACCCTCTCACCCCTTTTCGCTCCTGTCACCCAGTTTTTTAGCCCACCCTTTCCGCCCCACTCGCTCTGTTTCTGCCCCGAGAGAAGGCGAGTGAGATGGGTCTGAGAAAATGAACAGGAGTTAATTGGAGATTACTAAGATTCTTCTAAATATATTTCTAAATTTGCCCAAATTATCATTTTGTGTTCATGAACAACACATTCTCAACGTCGAACGTAAATCTTAGGCAAATATATAAAAAGATATGATAATAACAATAAAATAGTAATAATAGTATTTTTATAGAAAAGGTAAATTTTTCATTTTTTTGTTAAAGAGAATCTGTATTATATTAATAATTTGAATAAATATTTCCAGAGTCGTGTATTGGAAAGTTGTCGATTTGTGGATTCGAAACATGTAATACCGGATGATATCTCTCGCATTTCGCAGTATATTATATGCTTGAAAAATCTCGCTTCTGCGCGTATAATGTGCAAATTTATTAATCATTCAAATATTCCATCTCAAATATTAGACTTTGCCTCGTAGTTATGAAGAATAGAGTGGTATACATTTACCTATAAGAAATGTATTGATGGATCATGCGGACGTGCGGAATGGCAAACATTCTGGGAAACGTTGACGAACGCGTTGAGAGTATAGCAGGAGTGGTTCGGGACGGGGTGGGGACGGGTGAAATAGCGACAAACTAGACCCGTGACATGCGGACTGGTTGATTGATTGGAGATACAAGGCGTGCCAAGTGCTAAGTTCATTAGTCTCGTAAGTATTATGCATGTTTTTATCGTGGAGGTGATGGTGATATCCCGTTGAAGAGCGAAATTCAGCGCAGGCCTACACATTTATTAGGTTTTTTCTCACAACCAGGTATCTCCGCCTGTGGGGACAGGTTCTAAGCTCCGGACATCTGTGGTAGTGTAGTGCGTGTAAGGGGTGACAACAAGGAAGAGAAAGGAAAAATCGCGCGCTGTTCCTTGTCCGTTTCTTACGGTACTACTTCTGCATTCACCTGGTATTGATCATAGAAACCACAGAAAACTGCCTATTAGCCGCAAGATTTCTCCTCTAGACAGCGGCTGAATTCGACCTAGCTATGTAACCGGGTCGAAAATCTTGCCACTGTCGGGACTCGAAAACTAAGACCTCCCGGTCAGAGCCACGGAAGTGACATCAATTGATGCCCTGAGCCACATACCCTGAGTGAGACGGGGCGCTCGGTATGGAAAGCTACAGGACGTGACATACGGTGCGAGAGAGGGGTGGGGCGAGGTTTGGGGCAGTGAGGGGTTTGTGACGGGGCGGGGCGGGGCGCGGCGCGGCGCGTCTTCGAAGGAAGCCGAGGGGAGCGGAGCAGTCGGCGGAATTAAAGCGTGTAATATAGACTGCTTCCTCCGCCCGCCTGCAGGACGGCCGCGTCATGGGGCACGATGTCCCCAACGTGCATCTGCTGCATAAGGGAACACTCCACCGTGACGACGTTTCCCGCTTTGTGAGTTTACTAAAGGAGCTCTTAAAGAACTTCTGGCTCTTGATAGGACTTGATCTATTTTCCTCCTTTTTTCGTACAAGTTCGGATGGAAAAGTTTGAGTTCTATAACCACTTCTTCGAATAATTTATCATTAAGTAGTTTTGAAAAAAAAGTCTTTGGTTTATGGGTTGGTTGAACGGAAAAATTCTATTAAGTTTTATACTTTCGTCGCATTAAAACTTGTTTTAGTTATGGAAACGTCCAACATGTGATTACTCGCTTTTGTATAATCGCAACATCAAAGAAAGCAAAGAAGCTTTATTTTCTTTGGTTACCGTGTAACAGTATTTTCTAAAATAATGAGGAGGAAGCGTGCATGCGTATGAGATTTTGTACGCGTGGAGTCCCAAATATTTTTTGTATTCTTTTTTGAAAAAAGAGAATTCTAAATTGGAAAATACACATAAAACACATTTATAAAATATTTTATATAATAAAAGATTTTATATTATACTGTATGTACACAATAAAAGAAAATTTGTGATTTTGAAAATATTAATCTCTTTAAATAATAATAAAATTTGTGATTCATTCATTAAAGCAATGTAACTCCTGCTTTAAGTGGAGCAAGAATTTCTTGAATGAAGATTTTTCTGAAGAACGTATTGAACGCTAGTCATTTCGAAACCTACTCGTTCTTTAATGGTGTTCACGCATGAGATTGAATCGTCAAATGTATTTGAAAGCCGTGTTCCGTTTACATTTGTTATTTTACGAGCACAGAAATACTCCAGTTAAAAGGCACTGTTGAAAGGCTATTTCATGAGTCAGGAACTGAGACGATTTGTAATAGAAAGCTACAGATTTGTTTTGCCCCGGCCTAGAATCGAACCTCTATCGCCTCAGAGAAAGCTCGGGCATTATCCAATTACCGCCCGACAGCATTATTCAGGTTATTTGCATTTAGACTGCACGAAGCAATAGTTCAATAAATAAGATGGAAATGTTATTGTTTAGAAATGATGCGTGACCCAGCGCATCGCATTAAAAAACTATTTTAACTTTGCGCGAGAAATTCCCCGAGAACTTTCTCCGCCGTTGTCTCTTTCGCATTCGCCCAGTTCCAAAGACCGCTTTGCCTTTCTTTCACCTTCAACCTGCAATTTATTGAACGCGGCGCGCGGGGACGTTTGCTCTCGCGAGAGAGCGCTCGTACGTCGAGGGCCGCGCGAGTCGCGGTTAAATTCCCATCAATCTCCCGAAGAAGTGCGTCCGCACTCGCTTTGAGGTGCGGCGTGGGGCAGAGCGGGGCGGGGCGGGACGGGGGGGGCGGGGTGGGGCGGGGCGGGGCTGGGAGGGGCGGGGAGGGGCGGAGGCGGGCGGAGCGGGGCGGACGCGGGGCGGAGCGGGGCGGAGCGGGGCGGAGCGGGGCGGAGCGGGGCGGAGCGGGGCGGCGTTCGCATCGGACACCACGCGACAAGCGCCATTTCGTCGAGAGAAATGGGCGTTAAGATGGAGATAAATTCGGCTCGGCCGAGAGCCGGGTGCTTTTGCTCTGAGTTGCGTGCGGGGGCCTGCGCTAAAAGCCACGGGCAGGGGAGGTTTTGCCGCCCCGTGCCATTTCGCGGCAGAATTTGCCGCTTTAACGTATTCCTGAACGAGTTTCGAATCAACATATCGCGATTTTTTTCAGCTTTAACGTCCTTTCGCAAGTGATGTTTCCGGGAATCGCGTCAATTTTTTTGCCGCATGGGAGTGGTGTGCATAATAAGTTTTGATGAATAGTGTGCTATTTTGGAGATTTACTTGTATCGAATGTGTGCTATAGAGTAAATCATCATATGCCTACTTTTTCGTGAAAGTCAATAAGTGTGGTTACCTGTAGAAACAACTTCATTCAAATTTCAAGATAATGTAAATATGCTAAAAATGTCCATTAATAGGTTTCATGATGTTGATAATACCGTGTGGGATGTATATTGGGGATAAGAATAGGGATTAAGTTTTTCAGGACTTAATGCACACCATTGTCGAATTGTAGATACCGACTGAGATAATTCAAGACAATAAATATTGCTTCTGCAATGTCTTTGATCGAGAGGTCGTGGGTATAAATCCCGATTGTGGCGGATATTAGACACTAATTAGATCTAATTCATCCTCTGTCTGGGGGAGTACCCCTTAGTCCGGCTGTTTTGATCGATAGCATTCTGTAGAATCTCTGATCGATAACAGATAACAAATGTTGAAGCAGTGCTCTAAAACGGTACAAGAACCTCGCGCGATATTTTCTTCGCCATTCTTATTCCATTTGTCCCCTTACACTCTTAACTGCAGTAAACTTCTACTCGTGTAAGGAGATCAGTCGGAGATGCTCTGCAGAAATACATTTTTCGTCCTTAGCCAGTAGGCCCTTAGCATACGGGTAGGTACATTAGTTGTGTATTTGTAGTTCTTGATTATAAATTTGATTCTGTGAATTATTGAATTAATAATTAAAAACGCTACATCTGGTAAATCGTTGGAATTGATATTTAAAACATTGTCGAGTGTGTTTCCATTGTGGCAGTTTGTGCTAATGGTAAACCTCGCAAGCCAAAGTGTAGATTGGCGCCGGATCACGCGTTCTAGCGAGAGATACACTGTCACCTCCTGGGATGCAACATCCACTGCGCATAAAGGAAGAATGACCATAGCAGTTGATGTGTGCGTAAACAGGAAATAATCAATCAACGAATTATACACAATCGTTGTGTTTAGACACGTAACGACTTGAATCCAGGGCATTTTTGATTTTCAAAGATTTAAATAAGATTTCTTTTGAAAAGAAGTGAAGTGAAAATATGTGCAAAAATCAACCCTCTTTTCTATACCCTTCGGAATTATTTGTAATGTGGGTAATTTGCTTTTCTCTTAGGCACTCTGATATACAAGGTTAGAAATTTATTTTAAAATGAAATACTGCTCATCCCTGGTCGTTAACTTGCAAGTCGAAACTTGTGCACCGCCTCTCAGAGGGAGCCCTTCTAAATAAAAAGACACCCCCGCCTCTGAACCTCGTCTGCTCACACACACATATGCGACCGTCACTTTTTCAGTGGGATAGTATGAAAAAAGAAGACAATACAGGGTTTTGAAAAACTTCTGTGGAGAAGAAACTGCAAAAACCTTCTAGCAGTGCTGATGCTACATATTTGATACTATTCGCCACCGGAGACTCGGATGCTTCAGTTTCACGGTAGAGTTCGCGTGGAATTCGTGTATGCTGTGTACACGAGCAGCTATACGAAACCACCTGCGCGAGGGAGCGTCCGCAATGAACCATCCTGACGGGCGGACACAAGATAAAACAGCGTCTCCTGCACAAACTGCTCGCCTGCCTCTCCCCCACTCGTGCGTGCGGACGTTATGCCAGCGCCAGCATGGGTCACGGCGGGGGCCGAATGCAAAAAGGGAAAGGGAACGTTATGATGTAACGGCAGGATTAGCCATTTTTCTCCCTGTGTGGGAAATTCATACTTCAAATTTGGAATCTATATTCCTATTTCCGAATATTTTAATTTGGTGAAAATTGCTTAAGCTCCTTGTTCTCTTTTTCTTTGAACGCATATCTAAACATGGCGTGAACCTGAAAAGAGAACTTTCGCCCCAAACCGACCTTACTCTTCAGCGGATAGCCTTGCAGTCTATGAACTAGAACAGACTCTTTCAACTGGATTCAGGCGATAAATTTTCAATTGGTTCCTAGCTTATGAAATAGTGGTGGCGTTTTGAGGTATTATTAGAAGAAGAAAGGAACTTGTGAAAATTAGAGAAACACAATGTTTAGAACATCAAATTTACTAGCTGGTGTTTTAATTTTTGATAAATAAAGTATTCTTTCCGAAGAAAACAGAAAACAGTATCGCGCACAATGATCATTTTGCAATGAACCGTACAACAGCTGAAAGCTATGACATAAAACTCGCTTCTTGCCGGGACACCAGTTACTCGCCTATCCTCGTGCCCACCGTAAAATAAAAAAAAGATGATGTACACGTTTAAAAAATTAATTTCACAAGAAAATTGTGGAAATCTGGAGTCCGCTGGTGTCTAAAACGTCGAATTCATTATATTTTAATTATAGCATAATTAAAACAATACGAATTATATTTTCCCCAACAAATACAGGCACCAATATGGCGCTCACCTGCATGGGGATCCTTCCGCAACGATCCGTCCTGACGCGTCAGCGGAGAGCTACGGGATAAAACAGCTCCCGGTGGTTATAGCCCGCCAGCTACATGTTCGCGTCACTACTATATCTTGGTGGTCGCCGAAGTTTCTTCCTTGTTCATTCTTGTAATATCCTTTATTAACAATTTTGCATTTTAGGCTGCTCGATTGAATCTGATTTGTTTTATCAAATTGAAAAGTGTGTTTAACCTGTCGTGGTTTGAGTATTTTACTACGCGATCATTAGAATGTACATTATATTCGTGGTACCTAAATTTCCTCATCCATTATTAAGTTTGCAATATTTGGGCCATTGCGTACGTTATCATTTCCGTACATTATGGCTTACAGCATTCGTAATCTACTGGCCCGCGTACGTCCAGCCCTACCGCCACGGAAGCAGACTAAGAATAACTACGAGTTATTGAGCTTTACGACTTTAACTACTTTATTATGAAAGCGCGCTCTACGTATGATAAATTATTCGGCATGATACGTGCGTTGGGTAGTCCCAATTAACTTGAACGAGGGGAAGTTTCTACTCTTATTATTACCGCTACAATTTATTGTAGTCACTAGCTAATATTCAAAAAGAGCCGCCACAATTTCTCGTGCAGTGTCTTGAATGTTTCATAAGAAATGCTTCTGAAGTATTTTCGATGTGATTATTTTCTTCATTCTTAAACTGTTTATATGGTTTCTCATTCAAACATACTTCTTTTTCATCGTAGTTATGACACATAGACTTGGGCATTTCTTTTGTGCGCAGATTACAAAAAAAACAGGATGCGAAGACGACTAATGCATATACTTTATTATATTTGTCGATTTTGTACTCTAGATTTGGAAAAATCCAACGAATTTTGCTCGTTCTGTTTTCATCGCCGGTTTTCTGATCTGGTTGTCGTCTGATAGGGTTGTCGTTTTCTGATAGGGGTTTTGTCTTCTGATTAGGTTGTCGTTCTGATTGGGGTTGTCGTTCTGAATTGGGGTTGGTTCGTTCTGATAGGGGTTGTCGTTCTGATTGGGGTTGATCGTTCTGATTGGTTGTCGTTCTGATTGGCGGTTGTCGTTCTGATTGCGGGTTGTCCGTTCTGATGGGTTGTTCGTTTCTGATTGGGTGTCGTTTCTGCATTGGGTAGTCGTTCTGATTGGGGTTAGTCGTTTCTGATTGGGTATAGTCGTTCTGGATTGGGGTATCGTTCTATGGGTAGTCGTTTACTTTGGGGTAGTCGTTCTGATTGGAAGTAGTTCGTTCTCGAGCTTGGAGTCCGTCTGATCTGGGGTAGTCGTCTTCTGATTGGGGTAGTCGTTCTGATTCGGGTAGTCGTTGCTGATTGGGGTAGGTCGTTCTGATGTGGGTGTCGTTTCTGATTGGGAGTTGTTCGTTCTGGTTGGAGTTGTCGTCTGTTGAGGTCTTGGTTTGGGGTTTCGTCGGAAGTTCGTTGGTTGGGTTGTTCTCATGTGGTTGTAAGTCGTTATTGTAGCCTATTACCGCGTTGTCCGTGGACGGTCGTCCAAGACAATGCTACAACAATGTTTGGTTTCCTTCGACAAATCGGTGGCATACCGTGAAGTATGCGAACCTGGACAAGCATCCCTTAGACACACTCGGCCAGCATTCCACCCAGCCTAGCCTAAACTGCGACCCACTCCCCTATTCTCAAACACCGCGCCGCTCGCCTCCGTTCTTTCCACCCACTCCCTCGCCATACCCTCGTCCGCCTACACAACCGGCTCCTTTCCGCGGCTGAGCCTACCCCGCCACTCCCTCCACCCGCGCCAAAACTCCGTGCACGGCCGCTTGCGCGCGGAAACGCCTGCCGCCATTTGCGCTGCATTAAAAGGTAAGCCATTCCGGCGCCGAGCCCAACAAATGGCGACGGCGTTGGTGGCTGCTAAATTTCAAGTATTTAGTTCAATCTCTCCGGGCGCGCGGCGGGTAAGCGAGATCGGAATATTTGCATGCCTCGTTATCGCCCGACCCGGCAGGGGGGGCGGGCGGCCGCGCGGCGGCG
>BOPP01000008.1:13516101-13539522 GCA_017312745.1 Gryllus bimaculatus
GGGCGGGCGAGTGCGTGCTGGTCCGAAGCCGTTGTGGTGTGGCGAGGTATCGAACCGAAGATGCGTTGCCTTTGCGAAGCGTTGCTCATTGCAGTGGGGAGAACAATTGGGATCTTGACGGTGATCTGAATGTATGAGTCAGCAAACTCGATATGTCAGGGTTGTTAGTAGCTGAGAATTTGTTATTTGCGGATTCAGTGCTCAATGAAGTTCATATAAGAAACCTTGAACCTAAGATCACAAAAAATATATCTTTCTGTTCTCTTGATTGAGTAGATATTTATGTGATAAATCTATACTCATTATCGTTGCACAGTTAAGTCAATTATTATTGACAATATTTGTAAAGAGTGAATTACTTTTTGAGGGAGATTTGCGTAACACCTACCCATATAGTACGAAGATTTTATTTGAAATATTTGCTATTTGGAATTTCGGTTGCGAAGTTTTTTTCGGATTCCTTGTACAATAATATCCATAATTTAATCTACTTCCAACCCTTCTCACCGTCGATTAAGTACGTTTCTTTATTTAATGTGCGCTTTTAATCTCTCTAATAATCAATTTACAATATCAAATTGAATTCGATGAATGAAGATGAAGTAAATACCATTTTTACATGCAGATTGATGGTCAAGCAAATAGTGACGTTGATGGTCATTATTAGAGAAATCCGCGAATTTTTCTTGCTTTTTTGTGTTTTATTTACCCAGTGACTATTCTGGACAACATAAGAGTCGCTCTATTAATTCCTAGGTGTATTGGTTATATGACAATAAGAAACCCATTCATTAATGTACTGCTACATTTTCCGTCAATGACGCCACATGGACAGCCCATCGTTAATTCAAGCACATAACATATGTTTAAAGGAGAAACAATCTCTTTCGGTTGCTAAAACACTCGCTTTCAAGTAAAAAGCTAATTTCGCCTCCCGTAAATCACGCCCGGGCTCGAAGCAAGGAAGGCGTGTCCGGGCACCTGCTTGACGGCATCGCAGGCAGCTGTGATTCGCGGCGGCGGCGTGTGCGGGGCGGGTGTGTGGGGAGTCACGTGCGTTGTGTGCCGCCAGACTGTTCTTTGCGGGCTCGTACGCACACACGCAGACGAAGGATATAAACCGCGAACGCTGCCTGAAGTCTGTCTTTCCCCGAAGCTAAGGTGGAGTCGCTGTGCACACGCGTCCCACGAGTCGCGAGGGCGTTCAGCGGCAGATGCGTGTTTACTCTCGTGTCTCATCTCTCTCACATATTATTATTTTATGGCCTCTTGCTGTGCGCGGCACGATGCACGGCTTGTGAGGTGGCCGTGCAGCACGACGACTGTTTTCCGCCGATTCAAATGTTTCGCGTCGTGTGTTGTGGTGACGCTATGCCCAGCCTCTGGCTTGGATGTTCCGGGACGCTCTTCTGGACTGCTCCCCCCGCGCCGGCCGCGCCGCGGCCGTCATGCCGCCTCCGTCACCCTCGCGGTGCGCTCCCGCGCCCGCCGCCCCTCACGGCCGCGCTGCCCTTCTGCCCTTTGCGTTCGCTACCCTCGCCGTGTTTAGTGCGGCTGTTGCTATCGCCGAGATCACCGCCCCGACAGACTTCGTCGCTCCTTTTCGTCTTGCGTTCCTCGCAGTTTTACGCTTTTTTCGTTCTCAATAGTCCTTGATAGTTGCGGTGAGGGATTTTTTTAGTTCGTATGCATACTTCTTTTTTTTTTTTTTGCTGCTACCTATTTCATTATTCTTCTCATATGTTTCGTCTATCTTTATGTCTATCTCTCATTGTTTACAATGTCTTTCTTCCTCTCTCTCTTTCTCTCCCAATCTATTTCATCCTTTTGATACCACAAACCACCCATTCTTATTAAAGTTTTTAAAAAATACTTTATTTATCTTAATTCCACAACTTTCTTCGTTGCTATCGCCGAGATCATCGCTCCGTCCAGACTTCGCCGCTCTCTGTTGGCGTGCGCTTTCTCGCAGTTTCACATTTTTTTGTTCTCCACCAGACCTTGGTAGTTGCTGTAGTGAGGGATTTCTTGATTGTTGGTATGTATATTTTTTGCTGTTTCCTATTTCATTATTCTTCTTGCAAATTTCGCCTTCGCATTCTTTCCTTTTTTGCCCCTAATTTCATTCTTTACGTCTGCCTATCATACTGAGCAAACTCCTTTTCACTCTCACAATCTATGTCATAATTCTGATACCATGTACATGCATTCTCATTGAACTGCTTTTTCATACTTTCCTTTATTATTTTAATGCTACAACTTGCTTCATCCTTACTGATTATTCTTCTCTCTCTGAATGTCTGCCCTCTCCTGTATCTGCCATTCTTCTCTCCTCTCTCTTCTCTGAAGCCGTCTACCAGCAGCGTTCCCGCATCACGATCCCGGTGCTGCCGCCGTCTCTCTCGCCGCCGCATCGCTAACATCCTCGCCGGCGGGCACGCGAAACGCAGTGGTCGACCGAGCGCGCACGCCGTCAGTCAACCTCCGCCCTCTGACGCCTGCCCTCGCCCCGCCCTCGCCCCGCCCGTCGCCCCGCCCTCCCCGCCCGGCGCCACGCTCATCGCCCCGCCCCGCCTCGCCCTCCGACACCGTCCCCCGCTCTCGCCGCCTCCCACCCGCCCCCGCTCCCAGCCTCCGCCTCCGCCCCCGCCCTGCCCGTCGCCCGCCCGGCCCGCCCACGCCCAGCGCGCCCGCCGCCGCCCACCGGAGCCGGCGAGAGCGTCCGCCGCGCGCGCTTCCTGTTGACGGGTCCTGCCATAACCGGAATAATATTTCTTTTAGTAGACTTTTATTTTATCGCTGCGATTTATGGTAGCGGGCGGAGGGCGCCGTTGGCGGCGCCTCCGGGACCAATAAAGAGTGGAAACTGTTATTATGATAGCAGCGTGTTCGAAACATTTCCCCCATTACTATTGTCAATGCACTTTGTTACGTGCGCTGAAACGCGGGATTACGCCTCCGGGAGGCTTCCGACGAGCAGGGGTGCGGGGCGGGCCCGGTCCACGCGGGGCGGGGCGGGTGGAGGAGGACCTCTTCGCTTCTCGGCGATCGCTTCGCGAACTCCGCGCTCTCTTCTTGTTTCCTCTCTCCGCCCCCGGCTGCTCTTCTGTTCTGTTCTGTACATAAAGCTCAGTCTCTTTCCCTGCTGCGTGTTTCGAAAACGCGCAAAAACCATCCAGTTCCATTCACCGCAACCTTGGTATTAGTTTCATATACAGGACTGGAAAATAGATTAAAAACCAGGAACGTACAAACAGTAAATCGCATTAGAGTTGTGATGAGATTTGCGTCGGCTTTCATCGTTGGATGAACGCGTAACTTGTGGACACGAAACTTAAATTCGATAAATAAACGTCGTTCGTATGAAGTTTGTGAAGCAGTTGCGGAGGCGATAACAGGCCACGAGAAGTAAACACGTTGAAGACTAATGTCACGTTTCTGGAAAGAAACTTCTGCAACGGCGGGGATAAGGTTGCCCAAAAAAATAAAACGATGGGGAAGCAAAAGGAAGTGCAGTCTCGCCTGCAAACGAAGAAACAGAATTTATACTGCAACTTATCTTGTGTTTCGTGTTTTGTTCGTCTTGAATTTTGACGTGGATATCGGATAGTTACTCTATCTTGTGGAGTATACTATCTGAATGTTCAATAAATTGTTGCAATGTAAATCATTTTCGCTTTAATGGCTGCACTAGTTACAGTTTAATTCTAAAAAATACGATTTTAAGGGGCCGATAAACATGTAAAACATTGGTGTAATTGACACGAAAGCGCAAAGTTTCAGTAAGTAAACGAATGATAAATTTTTGTAACTTCTGAATATTTCTTTTGTACTTGCATTTTCAGCATCGTTAAATGAGTCTCCGGTTTATTTATTTATTAACTTCCATTACAAAAATGTTTATGATCATCAAAATCTACATTGCTGCAAACAAAAAGAGAAGATTAAAGTCGTTCGTCGCTGTACGTCCCACTAAACTTAATTAACGCCACTCGCCAGACTGCCTGTCTTTCACGATCTCCCCGACTGTTTTTCAGCGCAACTTAAGCTGAACAATTGAGATTAATGAGGAAGAGATAAATGTCGGACAATTCTAAAGTTCCTCACTACTTTATCGAATCAAACAGTCTCACCCCCCCCTCTTCCTCCGCTCCGCCAAAGCAGCTTCTTTTTTGTAGATTTCAAACCCTTTGGCAGCTTTTTCGAGTTGAGCAATGCGACGGCAAGGTTCCGGAGGGAGCAGTTACGAGCTAACGTTACGACGAGTTTCGAGAACTCTTCGGAGATCCACTTGAAGGGCCTGAATAAGCTCAATTCACAGCCGAGGATGCACGGTGAGCCACATGTCTTTTCCCCGGGCAGCGCTGACGCGCCGCAGAGAACGGCGGGAAAATATTTTTATTCTATTTTTTTTTATTTTTTCACCCTTGTGCGCTTTATTGCCACGATGCAGATTGCTAGGGCACATGTTCGTCCTCCCCCGTCACCCGCGCCGCCGCTCACCATCTCACCCTCTGCGTGGCGTCCGCCCGCCGCCCCGTGTCGCGCTCCGCGTGCTGTTTTGACGCCGGGCTGATATTTCAATTGCGGGTGTCGGGGACACGCCGCCGAGGGGTGTCGGGGCGGATGGAGGGCTGACAGGGAGGGCGAAGCGCTGTGCGGTGCGGTCGCGAGTGGGAGTTAGCACGAGAGCAGCCAATGGGCGAAGACGGCATTGGCATATGGGGATCACATTGTCAGAGGACGGCGGCGACCAGGGTTGTCTGAAGGGTGATGACGTAGTGTTGTTGTGGAAGCTGATAAATCGACGTGTTCGGTTGTGAAGGTTTCAATTGCACTGATCTAGCTTGCCAGTAGTCACTTTTGACACCAGGGGTGGATTTTTGTGGCTGACTTATGCGATAGCAACAAATAAAGAATTTTAATGAGGACGTTGCAGCCGAAAAAGGGCGAGGAAAGTGCTTCTGAAGCCAATGCCAAGTGTAAAGTCGCTTACTGAAGTGTTGTTTATTTTTGATAATTTGTAGGTGTAAGTGAAAATGGTATTTATGCATTACTGTCTGATTTAGTAAATTGAAATGGTGCTAAAATTCGGGCATAAATTTCCCTATTGTATCATTTCAAGTATGTTGATCTAGAAAATGAAATTGTAGAAATGAAAATCACGCGCCTGGAAAATATGTCTACTGAATAGCACAAAACGCCTGTGTAATAAAAAATTACAAAAGGTTACATTTCGGTATTATATTATTATATATATTATAAATATATATATATATATATATTATATATATCATATATATTATATGCTTGTGCGAGACGGTACGTTCCTTCATTTTCGTAGCAAAACGTCCTTTATTCTCTTACTAATTGCTGGAAACCGGTGCTGCAGTGTCGCCATCTCCACGTAACGCTCTCCCAGCGAGATAGTCCGGAGATTGCGTGCACGCCGTGGAAGCGACAGGTGTAGGACAACCCGCGGGGGCTTCCCGCTAGGGGGCATGGCGTTGGAGGGTTGGGCAGGGGGGCACCAGGGGGGCGCGACCCCGCCTCAACGCGCCCCAGGGGGTGGCACCGAGCCTAGGGGGTTTCCCAATTCGCCCCACCCTCCCACATACAAGCACACCCCACCACCATCAGACGTACTCCATACGCGCACAGGACACACGGCGGAAGCACTGCTCACAGTGCGAGGGGTTAAACGCCTGTTTGATAGATGTGATTGAATATATTGTGAAATGATTGGGTTTGGCATCTCTCCATTGTGCAAACCGACCGTGGTATTGGCCAACGTTCGGGGAGCATGTTTGCAAATTCTGAGGTTTGAATCTCCAGTTGGCGTGTTCGACAGCCATTTGCGGTTTCCCTTCATTCGTTGTCAGTTATCTGCGAACGTAAATCTGCGTTTGCTTTCACATACCGTTTCGTTGATTGCAGATTTAATACATTATCTGAAAACGTTTTGAAGGTTTGTGTGTTGCCCATGAAGATGGCACGTTTGACCAAAATGCGTGCAAAAACTAAAAGGAGATGCAGTTATTTAATTATTGTCAATGAATTTTGAATTAATTCAAGGCACACATTTTCAATATTTAAATCGTGCAAGACTTTTGTCAGATATCCCCAATGTATTTTAATATAATACGTACGTAAGAAAAGTTTCAGTAACTTCTCTAAATTGTGTTCATTTCTAACATGAATGAAAGAAAATGCTCAAACAAAATAGGTTTCTACAATACGTTTGGCAACAACAATTATCCCATTCTAATTCCCCATTATCCGAGTCAGAGTATACAACATCTTTAACATCGTTGGCGTATAATGTAGTACGAATGTTTTAGGTGTCTACATGTAAATCTTTATTTATATATAATGATTAATAAGACTAGATTAGGTGTGCTGGGCTGCATCAGTCCAACAACATGAGATTCTGGTGGCATTTGCCATTACATCCGCCGACACAACCGATTCACGGCATTACCAAGAGACCTCTCCAACTTATGCACGTTGATGACAGGACATTAATTAATTACGTGACATAATTATTCTAAAGGATGGATATTAAGCACAGACTAAGGGCACACTAGAGAGAAGCTGATTTATGTAGTACGCTGAAGATATTCATAACGCTGGAAGATAGGTCTTCCAGATAGATACATCAGAGACATTTTACTTAATTTATCAACGATCGGTAATGTATAATAATTTGTTTGAGTGAATATATGACATCAGAACTAAATATAAAATATTTTCAAACACAACGTAGTTCGTGTCACTGTAAATATTAATTAGCAAAGACAATGGGATCAAAGATATGAAAACACGTGGCAATTGAAAACCTCTATGATAGAGCAACTGGGCGTAGAAGTCCGGTTTTGTTTGCCGGCTAGAGCAATCCATTTCTTTAAGTGTCAAACGTTATTTATTTCATTCATTTCTGCTAAGTAGCTACGAGGTTGCAACAAGTTGCGAGGTAGTTGGCTATTGGAAACGAGGAACATATTCCCATCTAGTTGTTAAAAATTAAATGTAAACTAAATGATAGTCTACGTAAATTTTATGAGTTTCTTACCTTTCGATCGATTAAACTGAAGTAATACGACTTACTCTATCAGTGTGAGCATATTTATAGTACAACGAATTACATAAAAATAAAAACATTTTTCTTGTAACATCTTTTTTATTACCTGTGCATGTAGTGCGCCATTTGCTAAATTATTTCATCCCACTCCCAGCTCATACTTTATATGACGTAAGAAGAGTTGTTAAGTTAATATTTAAAATGTAGCATTTTGAGAATCAGTGGTGCAATATTTTAGCGTAACAGATCTGTTTATTCCGTAATTCCGTACATGGTCTCCGTAGGTGCCTGCCCATCGCAGAGAATGCCCAAAATCCCCGCGGAAGAGGCGCGCCGCTGCGCTGTCCTCCTCATCGCGTTTCAATAATGGCAATTGTCTGGCGCCGTGAATTGTCCCCAATTTCCTTATCGGGGCCGGCATCCCTGCCAATTAGCAGTCGCCCGGTGGCGACCCCGACCGGGCGGGGCGGGGGCGGGGGCGGTAAATCCAGCGCGGGCACAATATCCTCCCTGCGCCACCGCCGACGAATCAGTCACCGCCCCTCCCGCTCGCGCGCCCCCGCCCCCGGCCCCGTGCGCGGGCGTATTGTCTACCCCCACCCCCCACTCCACTGCGACACAGCGCAGACTTCACGTGCGCCGCTTGCGTTGGCCTCACGGTGGATTGGAAACCCGGCGCGGAGAGGGCCCTGTAAGTCGAACTGCGGAAAAACGGGATGTAAAGTAATAAGAGGTGACCTGGAAATTCACAAGGCTTTCACATTTGGGCCGTATTCTATGAAATATTTTTAAATTCGATGTATTAAATAATCATAATTTTCGCTTCATACCCACATTGCTAGTGAACTTTATTAAACATAAAGCAAGATTGCATATTATCTCGTCTAAGTGGTATATTCTTGCAACGTGAATCCGTGCCTTTATCGCATGTGCTAGTTTTGCTTTTCTTTTTAGCGATTCATCTGTACACCTCCACAGTACATTTAACTTATTCGCAAGCGTACCAGAGGTGATCTCTTTGAAGTTGGCCAATTACAGCAGAAGGGTGTGTTACACTGATGCATGGTAGGGCTAGTCAATACACCACGCGGCTATCCGGGGCCTATTACAACGGCTCGAGCCGTCGGTCGGGTCCATGAGAGCCTCCGAGGACAGGCGGCGGGGAGACGAGGATGGGGGGAGGAACGGGAAGGACGGGTGCGATCGCGCGCGACACGCGTCGCCATTAATTTTCATCGGGCTAAATCGCACGCGCCGAAACAAGGGGGAGTAACGAGGCGGTTGTCGGCTCCTCAATCAAGTTACCCGCGCATCGCTGCCGCCGCCGCCGCTGCGGCCCAACGCGCCCTGCACCGGGCAGCACACTGGCCCCCAGCGGCCACAATGAATGCCTAGTACTGAAATGGAATATTTGTAGTTGTGTTGATTACGAAAAGACGACGGCCCACTCCTTTGTGTAGCGGTCTTACTGCGTTATTTCCACCGCTGGCGGCGGGCTTCCCCTCCCGTCGCATTCAAGTGATGGGCGACACAGCTTCGGGACAGGTTCTTTCAGGAGGTCCCCTTTTCCCCCTGAATTTCCTTAACCCCTTTGCTCCTGAACCTAAATCGTTGTTTCATTAAAGAAGCCGAATGTCGAAGCCAGCATGAATTTAGGATTGTCAGAGAATAATTGAGAAAATGGGTCTATTGTTAAGCTATTAAGAAAAATATAGCTTTTTGGCAACAAAATGAAGAGAGATCATGAATACGTACTGTGAGAGGCATGTTAAAATATAAATGTGTAAAGTAATAAAAATGTCTTAGGAATGATTCGTAGTAAAATGTTTTACTCGACTTACGGTAAATCATTATTTCCACGAAGAATGGTTTGCAGGTAAAAGAAGTTACAGAAACACGAAGAAAGAAATAGACAACCCTTTTCTCAGTAAGAGATCTTTAACATATAGATCCATAAAAATCTCGCAATTTAATTGATGCACGAGTGTCTACAGAGCTGTAAAGAAAATATTCCTTTAAATAGTTACGCACATTCAAGTATAGAGGTGAGGTTTAGGTTTATTATAGCTTCATCTTACAAAACATGAATTGATGAATGTTATATGAAGCTATAATAACATAGTGTTATTTCTGATTGTAGGCATTACTCATCAGCTAATAAAATGATTGAATACAGACAAGAATGAATTCTGTCTTTTAGACTTTCACAGTAAAAGTTACCTTGAGAAGTAACACTCATATTTAAAAAAATGTTAAAATATAAGAAATTCTTTAAACTGTTTAAATTTTAGTTGCACAATACATTCATATTTTCTATTTGTACTACAGGGAATATCGCCTTTCTTTGTAATGTTGTTTGTTATTGTTTTGATGTTATTTCGACCCTCTGGGGGTTGTTGGGCAACTGCCTCGCGATCGAGACAGGAGAGTGTGCAGCAGAGGAGAATGGGGCGAGTGGAGAATCTGATGGTGGAAGGGGAAGTCATGTCGAGGACTTGTGTACAGCGCTGTGGATTTGGTGGATGACGTGGATGGAGCATCCTATATGGTATGCTCCCATGGGAAGAGGGAATGAAGTCAGATAAATAGGTGGGTTTAAGATGGGATAAAGGAAATTAGATGGTTAGGGATTGCATGTGTGGCCGTGCGCTGATAATACATAACAGAAGGGAGAGGCTTATTGAAGGCGGACGATCCATGATTTGGATACGTGTTACGTATTACAGTACATCCTGTGATTTACGATTTTCAAAGTTACACTTGACATAGTTTAGTGTCGAGTTTCGGATTCGTGTGATTCGTTGAAACGTTTGTATAACTAAACATTGAAAAGGGCACCCTCACCAATAAATGATTCTGAAACCAAAGAAACTGAACATTGTGTAAGCTGAAAGAGATATTAACAATGAAATATTTTTTTTATAAAGTAGAAAGAGGAGAGTGTCCCAATCATACAAAATGGTGCCGCTTAAGAAAAAATAGGTGTCTTTATTATTGCCTAAATAAATGGGGATATGGTCGTGAATCAACTTAGCATATACTCAGTGTACAAAAGTGCGATTCTTAAATTTAGCTTCTAATATTGGTAATGACTCCACACATGATATTATTTTTAAGTTAATGGGTTTAATTTTAAGAGATTTAATCGGATACACACATTTAATACGAACCGTTCTACGATGTCATGAATGTTAAGGGAATATTTAATGAATATAATTCTTTTAACGGAAACACTCCGATGTTCCTATTTTGTCACAATTTAAAAATGGAACAATGCTACAGTTATTTTGTATACCTTTTCACAGAACGAGTTCTACATTGCTTTTCTTGTGTATAAGCCAGGAAAGCAAATAAACTTATTCTTTAAAAAACGCTGACTGTGAGTATAATATAAGGACGTTTAGTTTTACTCGGTTCTCTAATAATTTTCATCTGCCTTCCCCTCCAACGTCTCTTTCACTGCACCCAACAAATGTATTCGCCCAAACCGCACCTCGTAAAGCGGCACGAGACCTTGACTCCACATGTAAGGCCCCACGGCGCGAAGTGGGCGGGGCAGAGCGGGACTTTGGGTGGCGAGACGGGGTGGGGCGATACGAGGCGAGGCGTTAGTGGAAAGGCGTGCGTGGAAGTGCGAGATGGGCGTGGTGGTGCGGAGTGAGGAGAGATGTGAAGGGACGGGGCAGGGGGGAGTGGCACGCAAGGCTCCGCTGGTCCGGCGAGCGGGGCAGAGCGGAGCGGGACGCGAGCGGGATGGAGCGGGCAACGGAGCGGGACGGGGCGGGACGGGGCGGGACGGGATGGGACGGGACGGGACGGGACGGACGGGGCGGGGCGGGACGGGGGGGCGGGACGGGACGGGACGGGGCGTGGGACCGGCACGGGGCGTGGGACGGTGACGGGGCGTGGGAAGGACGGCGGCGGCGGACGGGGCGTGGACGGGACTGGTGGAGTAAGCGTAAGAGCGAAAGCAGAAGGGTTTGTTGCTGGGAAGCGCTGGCTGCGCTTCGGCGCCGCGGGCGGCCGCGCGATGCAAAGGATAGCGCTCTGTGTAAGCCGTCTGCCGCGGTCTGCCGCTCATACGCAAGTTGGCGCTCCCCGTCTCTCTGGTCTGTCTGTCTTGTCTTGTCTGTCTGTCGTGTCTGTCTGTCTGCCGGGCGTCGGCACAGTGCCCATGCCAGCCTCTGCGCCACGCGTGCGATCTCGTGCGTTGCCCGTGTGATGGCTCCGCCCGCGCTGCGTGCTGTGAGCCGCCTCCACTGCTTCCTACTGTGCAGTTGCGCTTGAATTGGCGATCGGGTTTACTCGCGAAGTCGCGAACTAGCCCCCATCTGAATGAAGGATTTTCATTATTTATATCAGTAATTATACGTAAGTAATTAGTCCTCATTATTCTGCACTGGCAAATATGACTCTGTTATGTAATTTTCTAGATCAAAACATATATATAGCTATCAACAGCAATATATTATTTAAAAAATATGCGCTAATTCAGACATTGAACATGATATTAATGAATCTTTAAATCGCATTAACTAGCCAACGACTCCACATTAAATATTCATGACTTCTTTAAAAAAGGCAGTTTTCTTACCTGTTGTTAAACTTTCTATCTTCGCTTATACATCTTGATTAACTGTTTTCTTTCATTTGGCCTGGAACATCTCAGACAAAAATTGGTAACGTAGGGTTCCTCTGTTTCAAGTGGTATAAGTTTCACTGTGTTTCAGCGTACAGTTCTGAGGTTAAGATTTCTTAAACGTGGTAATCTAACATATCAATACTTGTGCGTATCATTCATTGCTGCAGCTTATGATTAGTTTCAATTCTTAAACATCTTTTCCTAATTCCTCTGTAATTCGTGGCAGTTTGAGTGTTTGGAGATATATTCTGAATTTTGGTTAAATGCGGAATTTTCATTTGGTGATTCATACACATTCTTCACTTAGCAATCTAAAATTAGTAGAGTATTAGTATTCTACACCTTCCTTTGCTGCTGACTTCGTGCTGCGTCCTCATCTGCGGATGGCCATTGCGTTCTGCTTTTCCACCTCCACCTCTCTATCCCCAATGGCCGCTACTCATTGTTTATTGCATTTCCCCGACCTTTTTTGTTTAATCTTTTTCTCCCGCATTTACCCGCTCATGCTCTCCGCGCGGACGATGACGACATTCGACCAGCTCATCCCCGTTCGCGAACGAGCGTCCCGAATCGGTTCGGAGCTCGTACGGCCGACGGACCGCCTGACAGCGAGCGGGGCGGGCGGCGTTTGAAGCATAAGCTCTGCAATTACCTGCGGCGGCCCGTTCTGAACCCTTCGCCTCTTTTGATTTTTTTTTTTTTTTTTTTTTTTTTTTTTTTTTTTTTTTTATGTGGGGAAAAAAATTCATACTGCCTCTCGCCATTCTTTCTGCCTTGTGCGCGGCTCGCCGCCTCTGATTGCGAGTAGGCCAGTGAAGCAACGTTTGGAGTAGAGTGCACTCCCGCTTGTCAGGTGCCATCCGCTGCTGCCACCGCCGCCTCCCCCCGCCCCGCCCGCCCTCGCCCCCCGCGGTGTATTTTTTCCCGAGGGAGAGCGCGCTCGTTGCATGCGCCAGTTGGAGTGGCGCTGGAAGAGAAGGCCGCGAGCTGCAGAGCGAGCCCCCTGCTGGCGATGAGTTCGCGTGCTGCACTGGAATGGATTTTGGGAAGATAGGCAAAATAAGAGACCGAAGCAAATAGAAAGTACTGTTTAGAGGAGGTGATGAAGCGTTGTGGTGATATTTTCTAGTATATTTAAAAAGCAACTCTCATTGCATTTCATTAATTTCTCTGCCCTAAAAAAGAAATTAATGGATATGCTAGCTATTACGTTTTTTATTGTAGGCCTATAGCTATTGTTCCATGCGTATATTTTTTTTTAAAAAAATTAAAACGAATTATGACGCGTTCAAAACGACAAAAGCAGAAGCAATTGTTTCATTTGTTTAAAATTTGAGGTTCCTCACATATGACGTTTTTGTATCAAGTCGAGTCGTGCCATAATATTACAAAATAATTTTTATATAATATTTTATTCATAAAACGATATTGCCCCGAGCTCGATAGTTTTGTATAACCAACGTCAATATTTTATATGCTCAAACGAATATAATTATCTTGCGTATACAACTGCTATTGAGCTTCTTACTCATCACACCCAGACTGCTCGCTTGCAAAGAATAATCCTCGTGTACTAAAATAAAAAACAATAGCCAACAACGTTCTTTGTTCCAAGCTCATATGAGCGTGACACGCTAATCTCCCGCTTGATTGAATGCGTAAATGTTGCTGTTTTTATGACTTCAACATAAAAGCTGTAAACTTAAAAAATGGAAGAGCTAGAAGAACATACCTTAGTAAAGTTTATAAACTAATTATGTCTGAATTGGTTTTTTCAATTTTTTCTATATCTGATCAATGTTTTAATCAACTTTCGAAAATATTTGCTTCTGTTAATAAATGGTACACAAAAAAATGTAAAGAGAGAGAAACTAAAATTTCTTACAATACACTGATTCAGAGTTCCATTTTATATACTAATAACATGAAAATTACGATAAGTATAGGGAAGTTCGAAAAATCTATGGTATTATCATATAATAAATTTTGTCTATTTTGCCTCTTTTGAGAGACCATTGCACATGACATCATTAGTCAAGGTTTTTCGTTTTTTTATAATACTTTCTTCATCTTTTTCAGTAATTCAAATGATTTGTGTAAGACATTGTAACAAGTTGAAACTTAACGCATTGACAGCGACCAACTCACACAAGCGGATAATATTTGTTTCTTCCCATGACTTTTTTACATTATTCACAGTATTAACCCGTCCTGTCTTCTTCTAAGCTTTAGATCATCCATCTATACCATTTTGATGCACAAAAATAATATATAGATTATTGATAGATAGAAAAGATTATAGAATAGGATATTATAGAAAGAATATATAGGAATTATAGACTAAATACGGTGTCAATAGTATACAGTGCCTTAAATAGCTTTTTTATTAGAAAAAAGAGAAAAAGATGAAAGCGCTATTTTAGTTTTGACACGCCTATTTATCTAATTTATAATTGCTGAAATATCGACACTGAAGATTCACATTTATTCTTTCTTAAAGAGAACCTATGGGCGTGAAATGTATGAACCTCGTCCACATTTGTTTGTAATTTAACGCCTGTTTCAATATATAATTCCGTGTGTGAAATGTGAATGGGCGGATTTGAAAGCGCAATTCGAATTATTCGGTGTCGGAAACCGTAGCTTTGTTACATCACATTCAACCATTTTTTTCCAGCCGCCGCGTACTTATATGTGGGCTTTCGTGTGCCGTCTTTTCATGATCACCGCCGTACATAAAAGACAATGATCATGGTAAGAGCGTCGGGGAGGGAGGAGGCGGTCCGGCCGGACGTTCCGCTCTGAGCGGCTCTAGCGCGCCAGGTTACGCACGCAGGGCCACGAGCTCCTTTTCCCGCCGCCCTCAACAGTGCGGCTTTACGCTTTAATTAAGTCGCGGTGGAAAAGGACCGTCGCGCTGCAGCTCAACTGAGCGTTGTCTACAGCGGCCCCGCAGCCGTGCGCGTCGCTCGCGCCCTGTTCCCCCCCCATGTCCATGAACGCAGGTGTAGGGGACGGCATTATTTTCTAAGAGTGGAAAAAGGAGGATGTGTTTTTACATTTAAAGCTTCTTATTATTAGAAAGTGGAATGTTGAGAGTTGTCCGCTTACACGTAAGTACTTCCAAGGAACTTTCAAATTCCAGTTAATTTTGAGTTGTAAGATGGCAAGAACGTACTATCTCGTTGCAGGGCACTATAAATGTGATGTGAAAGGTTTGATGATATTTTTATATACATACGCGTGGAAGGTCGGAGGAAACTATGATAATACCCCGTCTTTTGAATAGTCCGTCAATAAGAGCCGTCCTTTCATTTCACGCATGTGGAAATTTTATAGGGATGAACTGGAGTCATTGAAACGAGTATCTCACGTTTAAGTATATGGTTGATAAAATCTTGAATATTAGAATTGAAAAAAAAAAAAATAGTATTCAGTGTGAAAAAAAATGGATTCGATTCGGAGGATTTAGAAAACGATATATTCGGCAATGAGTTTTGAATCTAGTTTTAAATCTCTCAATTTTTATTTCATGGATTTTACACAATTTAGTTTTTTTTTGAAGGTGCCCGCAATATAATCCTTATTTTGCTCGATTTGCGGTTCTAAATACCTTTTTTGCCGCGGGTGGAGGATTAACATTTAATTAACACGCTCTCGCCGCCGCGCAGCCGGTGGAAACGGATTTGGGATGTTCGGCACCCAGAGCGCACGCGTGTCATTACAGGGGCGCGGTCCTAGGGGTTTTAGGGTGGATGGGCAGAAAGCGGTTGACTTCAGGAAAAAAGAGTGCGAAATGCAAATGCAGACGATCAAACGGAAGTAGACTTCTGTAGGAATTTAAAATGACATTTCAGATCAGAAACTTCAAGCTAGACCCCAAAATTAAATGTATATACAATTTTGAACTGCAATCGCTTTTTACATTTCTTTTTCTTCCATCACTTCACTGAATTAATTTTGTATTCAATTGACTTTTTCTCTTCAGATTAAATATTAATTTCGTCTGTTACTTTATTTTTCATAGTTGCACTGGGCACAGTGCACAAGAGCTCGAAATTTCATATCACAAGCATTTCTTTTACTGCTTTTCAAACATTTCAGTGGACATAATATACACACTGAATGTGAACGTACGTAAAATAAAAACAAGAAATTGTGGAAAACACAAATCCCAATTTCTCCACATCGTTTTCCGTTTTTTTGTTGCGAGGTGTGTGAATGTTACCCATGAGAACATTACTCTTAAACTTCCTGAATGTTTAAATTTCTGTCTTCATTTTCCGTGAAGTTTTCCATTCTTTTTCCAATTTTTTGATGTAATCGTAAACTATACGTCAACGTAGCTCGTTGCTATGTGTCAACTGCACTCCTCCTAATTAGTAGGCAAAGACCTTGGCACCAAGGATACTGAGGCGACGGTTTACCGATGTTGTTTTAATATATTTTCGAAGATGAAAACTTTCCAATAAGTGGGTGATAGCCTAGCTTTCTTATAACATTCGTAATCTTTTAAAAAATTAAAAATTAAAAAAAATGTTTTAAATTTTATGTATTAACAGAAAGGATATTTTTTTGAAGTTACTACGTTATAGTTTACATGTTTACACTAATGCCTAAAGACTGCATTTTACAAATCGCTTAGTACCAATACTCAAATTACATTGGTAATTCGAGTTTTAAAGAACTTAGCCGTTCGCGCGATAGTTTGGCATGTTGCGCGATGTAGTGTGAAGCAGAAGCGAAAAGTAACAAATCCGGCCTTTCTTAGCGCTTGTCCCTGCTGGGGTGTTGCTCCGCTGGTGGGAGGCACCTGCTAAGGGAAAATCCCCGTAAGCAGACGTAGGTCAGGGCTGAATCTCGCCAGCCAGCAGGGGAAGATCACCACCACCATCTGACCTGATTAAAAAATGCACTACACTTACGGGACTGTTGACAACTGTTGACGTGTTCGATATCAGCTACAAATCAATCAATCCAATCCGTCTTTCAATCAGTAAGCAATCATGCTTGTCTTTGCGAATTGTGTGTGCATATGCTAGAAATGCGAGAGTCAGCTTTATTGACTGGAAATGCTACGATCTCTCATCTGTCCGAAGGGGCCCGCTGCTGGTAGTTTCTAGCTTGTAGACAATTTTACTATCGCCCTTCACCTGTCAAAAGCTGCTTTCTTGCGATTAAAAAAAATCATTAAATGTAAATGTACTTTTATGTTGAGTGTGCGGTTTTTGTGTGCGTGAGTGTGGATTGGCGCGGCTGCCGTAGGCGCCAGGTGCACTGGAGCGGCAGATGACCGACCTTCTTCCGACGGCACGGGCTTGGATCGTGACGGGCGTGGGAGCACGGGCTGGGCGGACGGGGCGTGGGACGGACGGGGGAGGTGGACGGGAGTGGGTAAGCGATAAGAGCGAAGCAGAAGGGTTTGTTGCTGGCGAAGCGCTGGCTGCGCTTCGGCGCCGCGGGCGGGGCCGCGCGAGCAACAGAAGCGCTCTGTGGAAGCCGTCTGCCGCTGGTTGGCCGCTCAGTACGCAAGTTGTGCGCTCCCCGTCTCTCTGCGTCCTGGTCTGTCTGTCTGTCTGTCTGTCAGTGTCTGTCTGTCTGCCGGCCGGTCGGCACGAGTGCCCATGCCAGCTCTGCGCACGCGTGCGATCTTCTGCGTTGGCCCGGTATAGGCTGCCGCCCGCGGCTGCGTGCTGTGAGCCGCACTCCACTCGCTTCCTCACGTGTGGCGTTGCGCTTGATGGGCGATCGGGTTTACTCGCGAAGTCGCGAATAGGGCCCCATCGTGAATGAAGGGATTTTCATTATTTATATCAATAATTATACGTAAGTAATTAGTCCCATTATTCTGCACTGCAAATATGACTTGTTATTAATTTTCCTAGATCAAAACATATATATACTTATCAACAGCAATATATTATTTAAAAATATGCGCTAATTCAGCATGTTGAACATGATATTAATGAAATCTTTAATTCGCATTAACTAGCCAACGACTCCACAATTACAATTTCATGAACTTCTTAAAAAAGGCAAGTTTTCTTACCTGTTTTAAAACTGTTCGATTACTTGCGCTCTATAATCTTGATAACTGTTTTCTTTACATTTGGGCCCTGAATCATCTCAGAAAATAATTGGTAACGTAGGGTTCCCTTGTTTCAAGTGGTTAAGTATTCACTGTGTCCAGCGTACATCTCTGAGGTTAAGATTTCTGTAAAGTGTAATCTAACATCAATACTTGTGCGTATCATTCATTGCTGCAAGCTTATGATTAGTTTCATTCTTAAACACTTTTCCTAATTCCTCTGTAATCGTGGCAGTTTGAGTGTTTGGAGATATTATTCTAATTTTGTTAAATGCGGAATTTTTCATTTGTAATTCTATACACATTCTTCACTTAGCAATCTAAAATTAGTAGAAGTATGTAGTATTCTCACCTTCCTTTTGCTGCTGAACTTCGTGCTCGTCCTCTACTGCGGATGGCCATTGCGTTCGTGCTTTTCCACCTCCACCTCTCTATCCCCAATGGCCGCTACATCATTGTTTATTGGCATTTCCCCGACCTTTTTTGTTTACATCTTTTCTCCCGGCATTTACCCGCTCATTGCTCTCGCGCGCGAACGATGACGAATTCGACAGTCATCCTCCGTTCTGCGGAACGACGTCCCGGAATCGTTCGGAGCTGCGACGGCCGACGACCGCCTGACAGGCGAGCGGGGCGGCGACGTTTGACATAAGCCTCTGCAATTACCGCGGCGGCCCGTTTGAACCCTTCGCCTCTTATCTGATTTTTTTTTTTTTTTTTTTTTTTTTTTTTTTTTTTTATTGTTTTTGGGAAGAAAATTCATACTCCTCTCGGCCATTCTTTCTGCCTATTGCGCCGCCGCCGCCTCTGATTGCGAGTGCCAGTGAAGCACTAGTTTGGAGTAGAGGCTCCCGCTTTGTCATGCCGTGCCATGCCGCTGATCGCCACCGCCTGCCTCGCGCCCCGCCCCCCGCCCGCGCCCCCGCCGTGTGATTTTTTCCGAGGAGAGCCGCGCTCTTGCATGCCGCAGTTGGAGTGGCGCTGGAGAGGAAGGCCGCGAGCTGCAGAGCGAGCCCCCCTGTGCGTGAGTTCGCTCTGCACTGGAATGGATGTTTGGAGATGGATAGGCAAATATAAGAGACCGAAGCAAATAGAAACGTACTGTTTAGAGAGGTATGAAGCGTTGGTTGATGATTTTCTAGTATATTTAAAAAGGCAACTACTCATTTGCATTTCTATTAATTTCTCTGCCCTAAAAAAGAAATTAATGATATGCTAGCTATTGTTCTTTTATGTAGCTTAGCTATTGTCACATGCGTATATTTTTTTTAAAAAAAAAATTAAAACTGAATTATGACGCGTCAACGACAAAAGCAGAAGCAATTGTGTTACATTTGGGTTAAAATTTGAGTTCCTCACATATGACGTTTTTGTATCAATCGTCGAGTCTGCCTATAATATTCACAAAATACATTTTTATATAATATTTTATTCATAAAACGAATATTTGCCCCGAGCCGGATAGTTTTGTATAACCAACGTCAATATTTATATGTCAACGAATATAATTATTCTTGCGTATACAATGCTATTGACTCTTTTACTCATTCAACACCAGACTGCTCGCTTGCAAAGAATAATCTCGTGACTAAAATAAAACAACAATAGCCAACAACGTTCTTTTTCCAAGCGTCATATGGAGCGTGACGACGCTAATCTCCGCTTGATTGAAGCGTAAATGTTGCTGTTTTTAGACTTCAAATAAAAGCTGTAAACTTAAAAAATGGAAAGCTAGAAGAACATAACCTTGAGTAAGTTTATAAACTAATTATGTTTGAATTGGGTTTTTTTAAATTTTGTTCTATACTGATCAATGTTTTAATCAACTTTCGAAAATATTGCTTCTGTTAATAAATTAACAAAAATGGTAAAGAGAGAAAACAAAATACCTCTACAATACACTATTTCAGAGTTCCATTTTATACTTAATAACATGTAAAATTACATTAAGTATAGGGAAGTTCGAAAAATCTATGGTATCTATGGGATATAATAAATTTTGTTGCTATTTTCATCTTTTGGAGACGATTGCACATACTATCATTAGTCAAGTTTTCGTTTTTTTATAATAGCTTTCTTCATCTTTTCAGTAATTCAAATGATTGTGAGACATTGTAACAAGTTGAACTTACGCATGACAGCGCCAACTCACAACAGCGGATAATATTTGGTTCTTCTCATGACTTTTTACGATTTTACTATCACCGTTTTCTGTCTTTTCTAAAGCTTTAGATCATCCATCTATACATTTTATGATTGCACAAAAAATAATATATGTAGGATTATTGATAGCATAGAAAAGATTATAGAATAGGATATATAGAAAGAATATATAGATATTATAGGACCGTAAATACGTGTCAAGTAGTATACGTGCCTAAATAGCTGTCTTTTATTAGAAAAAGAGAGAGAAAAGATGAAAGCGCTATTTTTAGTTTTGACACGCCTTATTTATTCTATTATAATTGCTGAAATATCGACATGAGAAGTTCACATTTATTCTTCTTAAAGAGAAGCCTGAGTGGGCGGAAATGTATGAACCTCTCCACATTTGTTTGTAATTTAACGCTGTTTCAATATATAATTTCGTGTTGTGAAATGTGTCGGCGGGATTTGAAAGCGCAATTCGAATTATCGGTTGTCGGAACCGTAGCTTTGTTACATCAGCATTCTAACGCATTTTTTTCCAGCGCGGCCAGCGGTACTTAATGTGGGCTTTCGTTGCGCTCTTTTCACGATCACCGCGTACATAAAAAGACAAGACAATGCGGTAGAGCGCGGAGGAGGGAGGGGGCGGGTCCGGCCGGCGTACCGCTGCGAAGCGCTCTAGCGCGCAGGTTACGCACGCAGGGCCACGACTCCTTTTTCCCCGCGCCCTCAACAGTGCGCTTTACGTTTAATTAAGTCGCGGTGAAAAAGGACCGTCGCGCTGAGCCTCCAACGACGTTGTCTACAGGGCCCCGCAGCCGTCGCCGTCGCCGCGCCCCTCTTCGCCCCCCAGTGTCCATGAACGCAGGTGTAGTGACGGCTGATTATTTTCTAAGAGTGAGAAAAAGAGAGGATGTGTATTGATTTACCATTAAGCTCATATTATTATTAGAAAGTGGATATGTTTGAGAGTTGTTCCTATCACGTAAGTACTTCCAAGAACTTTCAGAATTCGCAGTAATTTGGAGTTGTGACAATGATGGCAACGAACGTACTATTCTCGTTGCTAGGGCATATAAAATGCAGTGTGAAAGGTTTAGATATTCTATACATACCGTGGAAGCCGAGGAAACTTATAGAAATACCCCTCCTTTTAAATAGTTCGTCATACCAGGCGCCGCCTTTTCATTTCACTGTCATTTGGAAAAATTTCTATAGGGAGAACTGAGTATTTGAAGAGAGTAAACTCACGTTTAAGTATATGGGTTGATAAAATCTAGAATTATTAGAATTGAAAAACAGAATGAGGTAGTTCAATGTGGAAAAAAAATCTGATTTATTTCGAATTGAAAATGTATATCGACAAGATTTTAAATCTTAGGTTTTATGAATGCTCTCAATTTTTTTCATGGATTTATACGATTTAGTTTTTTTTTTGAAGGTGCACTCGCAATATAATCCTTATTTCCTCGATCTCGTTCGCGGTTCTAAAATACTTTTTTGCCGCGGTGGAGGGATTAAAACATTTTAATTAAACACGCTCTCGCCGCGGCCGTCGCAGCAGTCCGGTGGAACGGATTTGGGATGTTCGCGCCTTATGCACGCGTGCATACAGAGCCGGTCCTAGGTTTTAGTAGGGCAGAAAGGACGGCGGTACTTCAGGAAAAAAGAGTGGCGAAATCATAAATGCATCGTCACGGTACTCGTGGGATTTAAATATGAATTTCAGATCAGAAACATTCAAGCTAGACCCCAAAATTAATTAAATATACTAATTGAACTGCAACTGCATCGCTTTTTATACGTTTCTTTTTCTTTTCCATCACTTCACTGAATTAATTTTGTTAATTCAATTGACTTTTCTCGTCAGTACTTAAATATTATTTCGTCTCTGACACTTTTTTTTATTTTTCATAGTTGCACTGGGCACAGTGCACATCAGCCTTCGTAAATTCATATCATGAGCATTTCTTTTACTTGCTTTTTCTAACATTTGCAGTGACATAATATACTCACTGAATGTGAAGTACGTAAAATAAAAACAAGAAATTTGATGGAAAACAAATCGCATTTTTCTCCACATCGTTTTCTCCGTTTTTTTGTTCAGGTTGTGTGAATGTTACCCATGAGAACATTACTCTATAAACTTCCTGAATGTTTAATTCTGTCTTCATATTCCTAAGCTTTCGTTTTTCCAATTTTTTGATTAATTCGTTAAACTATACTCACTGAATTCGTTACTTATATCGTTCAATCTGCCAGTTCTACCACAATTAAGTAGATCAAGGACCTTGCACCTAAGATATCTGAGGCGTCCGTTAACTATATGGGTATGTAAAATTTTTTTTCGAAATGAAACTTTCCAATTAATTGTTGTGATAACATACCCTAGCTTTCTTTAACATTTCGTTAAATAAATTAATAAAATTAAAAAGTGTTTTAATATTTAAATTTTAATTAACAGAATATGGATTATTTCTTTGAATTACTACGTTATAGATGGCATTTTACATTAATGCCTAATGATTCTGTGCATTTTGGCGAATCTCTTTATTACTAATGACTCAAAATACATAGTAATTCCGAGTTTTAAAAGAAATTGTCGATACGCGCGATAGTTTGTCCATGTGGCGAGTTCGCGGAAGCATAATGGGATAATAGTAACAAATCCGCTGCTTTTAGCCTGCTTTCCCCATATAGTGTGGCCCTCCTGGGAAGGCATCTCTATAGTAATCTCTCTCTTACGTAGGTCAGTTCGCTAATCTCGCCCAGCAGGGAGATATCACGACCATCATACATCTGAACCAGATTTATAAAAATGCACTACACTTACGGGGACTTTGACAACTGTTAGACGGCCGTCGAAATCAGTAAAATCATTTAATCCAATCCGTCTCTCTATAGTAAGCTATCATGCCTGTTCTTTGCATTCGCTGTTCATAATGCTAGAAATCTGCGAGGTTCACTTTATTACTAGGGGAATGCTACGTTCTTCATCTGCCTCCGAAGGGGCCCGGCTGCTGGTATTTTTCTAGCTTATTGACAATTTACTAGTCGCCCTTACACCGTGTACAAAATTCTTCTTCTTGGCTTAAAAAAATATCATTAAAGTAATGTACTTTATATGTTGGGTGCGGTTTGTGTGTTGGCTAGGTGGGATGCGGCGGTTGCCGGTAAGGCCCAGGTCACTGACGGCAGATGGACAGGACCTATACTTTCCGAGCGGTCGCGTTAGCGGCGCATTCTCCCGCCTCCTTCCCCTGCCCGCTTATCTCTCACCCCCATCCTCCCCGCTCCCGCGCGGGATTTCCCCGCTGAGTCGCTGCTGCGCCGAGGAGCCGATGGGCTCGCAGGAACGTCGCGTTCGCGTATCGCGTCGCGTCGTCGAGCGCGGTTTTTTTGGAGCAGCCTCGCCGTAGTCCTCTCCTTTCCTATCTTCGTCTTATTCTTTGCTGCTTCTGA
>BOPP01000008.1:13539547-13555372 GCA_017312745.1 Gryllus bimaculatus
CGCCGCAGCTCTCTCGACGTCTGCCCGAGGACTTGACGCCGGCGCTTTTGTCCGCGCGGCGATATGAAGTGACACCACGTGACGCGGGCGAGGCGGCGGCGCGCGGTGCTAAGGAGCTTCTTTGCCGCAGGGAAATCTTAAGGCGCGGGTGGTGCGCGCTTTGTATCCTGTTTTGTAGGGGAAGGTGTGCAAAAAGGGTCGGATAGGGACAACTGTAGAGGTATTTTTTGAAATGAAATGGAAATTATGCTTCGATTTATTTAGAGCTGCGTTTGAAGTAAATCAGCTGTTGGCGGTTTCATTCAATCGGGAGATTGAACGCCTCCTGACGCCACTGTAGCGACATATAAGCTCCCGATTAGATGAAACCGTCAACAGATGGTTTACTTCAAACACACCTCTAAATAAATCCAATAATAATGGCGTTGTCTGAACTTTTTTCCTGCTTCGTGATTTCTTTGAGCTGATATAGCACAATTATAGCATATTGGTTGAAGTACCTGCGATTGTCCGGGGTATTTATTTACCACAATCGTCTATTAGAGACGGAAAGGAACGATTCGACCTAGGGAGTTTAATGAAAGAAATATTTACACATCTGATCCATCTCGCTCTGCCATGTCCTCCCCGATCTCACAGTGCCCGAGCGGTTCCGTCCCACCAAATCCTCCCCGTCTCTGTTCCCTTCCCTTCTCCGTTCTCATCCACCTCGTTGCTTCGCCCGCCACCGATCATGTCCCTACCCAGACCACTGCTTCGCTACCCCTAAATACATTGCGGGCTGCTTGTAACAGAATGTTTTCAAAAATATGGTGGGCAACATTTTGAATCGCGAACATCAATGACTTTCTATTCTTTTAAAAGCAATGAGACAAAATGTTGTTGAAATTTGTGCTCTCCTTTTTCGATGTACATCCATTTTTATAAATTATGATGCAAATGACAGTAGTCAACAATTTGTGAATCACCACAATTTTTCATTTCCCCAGAGAATTGTTACATCTTGAGTGGAGTCTTTTATTTCGATGTTAAAGAAATTATTTCACACTGCAATTGGATATCTTGAAAACTACCTTGAAAAAATTTTTAATTGTAAAATGTACTATTTATTAAAGATTTCTTTACTTAGACCCAAATAGTGACTTTGTGATGTAATGTTTGTTGCGCTCCGAAGATTTGAAGATATTGATGTATGTTTTGTGATGAGTTTTATAATTATTAATGAAGTAATATCGTCACGGGACTTGATTCACTTGATTCTGTTTTGAAGAGTCGTTGATGTTTAATTACCAACTTTGAATACTGTGGTTCATTGAAAATGTTCTCAATTTGTACGATATAACATGCTTTACTTCTTTCTTTTAGCAAAATGAAACAATCGAATTCAATCAAAGATCTTTCCGTGGTGCTTCGTAAAATGTCTGTAAGCCAAAATAATAATGAATTGTTGAAATTGTCTACAATTTTAGATGGCAACTTTTAGTGTATCGTACATTTCCTCTGCTCATAAAATTCGAAACAGTAATGCAATATTCAGAGAGGTGCTCCAATGCATCACGAAGAGGACTTGTCAATTTCAAAAATTAAGAGATTTGTGTGGTTTAATATTGGGTTGGAGATAATTAATTTTTGGGAAAATTTTATGTGACTTCAAATTCAATGATCAGTAGTATTAATAAAGCTGTCAATTAACGTAGTGTGATATGTTGGGATATTACTAATTGTATCGAACTAATTATATCGTATGAAATGCGATGTTGTCACTAGAAAGCAAAGAGATCATTCCCATTCGATCAGCTTTTTCGGTGAAAAATTCAAAACCAGCGAACTATTGAAGATTGGTGCACAAAAAATCCGCACTTTCCCCGCAAATGAACGCATTGCTGGTCCGAAATATGATCTGGACCTGAAATAAACCTTCGTGTCTGCTCCACATTCCCTTGACACGTCGAGAGACCAGACCGCGTAATGGAGCCCGTCCATTTGGGCCTTTTAAGCCGCAGAGTAATGACCCGCCCGTTGGTAACGCGTGAACTGGGCCACTCGCGCCCCCGCTCGCTGCCACGCTCTCGGCTCACTCGCTCACTTGCTCAATCACCCACTCTATTGCCTGTGCGTTCTCTTTCACCAAACCTTAGGCTTATTGTCTTTCTCACCGTCAGGTTTCCGGCTCTCATTTGCCGCTTTCTTTCTTTTTTACCGGCGATCGTCTTTCCACTTTAACGCCCACTTACACGTCGCCCACTTACACTAGCTCACCCGTTCGATTGTTCACCCATTCGCTAGCTTACTCGCCCACACGTTCGCCGAAATGCTCGCTCAAACGCTCGCATATGTTCGCCTACTTGCTCGCTATATTTGCCTACACGCTCGCCCACTCGCTTGTCTAGTGACAATCAACTTCATTACCGAAAATCGATTAGCCAGATTCATTTTTGGTTGATGGCACTTTCACAGAAATCTGAATGATAACTTGAATTTACTCTTCGCTATTAACATAAATATGATTAAAACTTAAGCTTAATTTTTTTTACTTAATTTTTGAAATGAGTTTTCGAATTCCTCTCCCCACTTGGATGGGAACTCGTTGCCACAATATCGCCGGGGCTGCCTCGACGCGCGACTTCGCGCAGTGCCTCGCGGGGTTTTGCATTCAGGCCGAGCAAAACCTGGAGGGGGAGGGCGTGGGAGGCTCGCAAGAACGGGCAGCCGCAGGTGGCGGCGCGCAAAAACGTCGCAGAGTACGTCGGCGCCACACGCACGCGAACGCCTTCGCCCGACCGGCAAGAACAAGTTGGAATGGACCGGAATCCCAGGATGGGCATTGATTCACAGCGGTGTTTCTTGCGGAAGCAGCATTGTAGCCTGCTCTCTCTTTGCCTTGCCGCTTTACTTGGTCATTGATTATTGTGGTGACGTGTTAAATGTCATATTAACTACTAATATACCAATTGAAATTGATTGTTTTGGTTCAGGGTACTTGATCTGAAGCGCAAAATAAGATACAAATTACTTAACAATGCATATTTTGTTATTAGATTGAAAAACTATTTGATACTAGAAGTATTGGGATTGGTAAAGTTAGCTATTAGAAAGGCAACCGAAAAGGAAAAGAATCGATAGTTTTAAAAATTGAAGTGCTTGAAAGTGGAAAATAAAAATGATTTAAGTGATGCAAGAAAATGTGATTTTGGTAAAGGGAGGCAATACAAGTTCTTTGGTATGCAATTTAGAAAAATAACTAGTGAAGAGTACGAGTGGTGAAGAACTAATAATTTTCGTGAGAATATAATGAATTCAATGCAACGTGTCTTTTGCAATGCACGTTTTGCATTGCTACTGACTTTCGCAATTGTAGAGTAATTCTTGAGTTTAGGTAAATTATTATAAGTCAAAATCCTCAGTATTCCTGTTTCAGGAATTTTTCTAACAAGTGTATGTGAGCTACGAATAATTCAACAGATGTACGTTTTCAGAAGACACATTTATTTATTATTATTTATTTGTGTTTCTAGATTTTACTTCAGACTCATAGTGTGTAAAATTCAAATAAAGGTTGAGAATCGCTGCTTTATGGTGCCAAGCCTTGTGCGGTTTACCGGGCTCTGCTGGTAACTCATATCACAAACACGGAAGTTGAGAGGGCGTGCCGATCTGGGAATGCTTGTAATCGAATGCAGGGCAGGTGTTTCTGTGTTGCGTTGTGGTAGAACTCGGTCCGCGAACATGCTGCCAGCGTTGCTTTCCGGATAACACACAAAACCGCATAAAATGAACGTATAATCAATTTATGATCTTCTGTAGCCCGTGAGAGCATTCCTTTGTCATCAGTAATGCGTTGGTGCTTTGTTTTCTGGGTTAACTATTCCGCATTATTCTTCATGAAAATTTTTAACGAACAAAAAAGGTCAATTAAAAGCTTGAAATTATCGTTTGTTTTTCTTAAGAGTAATTTTACAATATTATTATTTATTAATTATAATATTATTTAATTGTAGACTTCATCAAATTATTCTCATTTCAAGGAAATTATTATTATTATTATTATTATTATTATTATTATTATTATTATATAATAAAGTAAACAGTCAAACTACATAAAAGTCTGAAACTATATTGGATTTTTGTTTGTGCCGAACGATTGAAATGTAAAGAGTTTTAATAATGACGCAAGAAGTCTAAACAAGTGTCATTCTCCTAATTTCCTAACGAAACAATTTTTAATTTCCGTAATAATGTCGACAATTCTAAAAGTTTTTCGTGAAATATTTCATGTATTTTTATATGATGTTGAAAATTTAGATGTTGTCGTAGTGAATGAATGTGAATTAAATATTTTTATTTGCATCCAGTTATCCGATGGTGTTTTCTTCTTCTTAGTGATTTACGTAAGCTTAAATTAGCAAAGAGCATATTAATTTGCTAATAATGCAACTATCAGCCCTTCGGAAGGATTAAAATAGAACAATATCAATCTTTGTTACACTGCATATAGTACATGTCAAGAAAGCACTACTACTTTGACATGCTTCCGTACTCCTGTCTACCACAGAATTCGCTATTTCTGAAAGCAGGGCATGGAAGTCCATTCTGGTCCCTGCCAGAACAGCGACCTCGGTCAAGACATTAAGGAAATGGAATTAGTACCCTACTTCTAAATCAGGTACACGTGCACTGCAATCATATCGCCCCAGTTTCACAATTCACTTTCCTATTTTCGTAGATGTATTACGTTTACACGATAACTTATAGAGGACTGTCCCTCTAGTATTATCTGCTAAAAATGAAATTAAATCTGGCAATAGATTTTACTTTTTTCTCTAATTCGTTTAAGGAGAAGTAATATTTCTGTTTTGTTATACTAAATTCCTATATACTAAACTTTCTACACTACTGTTGAAAATCCTCACTTATTCCGTTGACTTTAAAACCCCTTTCGAAGAAAAATCATAAAACTATTCAATCATTTCTTTTGAAAACGCTGTAAAACAATTTTCACGCGATTTCTATTCCAGCATGTGAACAAAGGCTTTATGCAGAAAGAACACGAGTGAAAATTCAAATGTATACAGAATACGCTTCCAACAGAAATGAAAAAAACGGCCCTTAAATAGGAATGTAGGCACAAATCTGTTCAACGGGATTCGAATTACCAGCCCCGGAGGGCTTCTCGAACCCTGGAAATTAACGCCCTGCCTTTGCCCGCCTTTTTGCGAAGCGCGCTTAAAACCGACGCTAGGGGGCCATCGACGCCGGCTAGGCGGAGGAACTCCCACTGCCCACGTTCCTCGACATACCCGCCTTTCCCCTCTCCCGTGGACAGCGCTCTTCAGTACCATACCACTGCTCGCGCCCCTCACTTTGATTCCACGCACTCCTGCGCAACAGCCTTAGCCGTCTCTGGGCGTAACAGTGCACCTGTGCACCTGTATGCCAGATGCCATGGTGCACCAGTGCACCAGGTGCACCGCAGTGCACCTGTATCGCAGTGCGGTGAAGTGTGGTGAAGTGGTTGCAAGTGGTGAAAGATTGCACGGTGAAATGTTCATGTGATTTTGTAACGTTTGGAGAGTTTGTATAGTTGTTAAGTTCTGTAATGTTAAGTTAGTGTATTCTGCCACCAAGTTCTTACACTTAATTGCAGAATTATTAATAAATCTAATCTAATCTAACCCCTAACAATTGCCCGTGTCCTCACACGCCCAGCTCCCTAACGACCCCACGCCCCCGTCTCTCCGTGCTTCATCTCCACCAACTCCCTCACGTCCCCTCTCCCTCCCTCAGTCCCCTTCCCAATCCATACTCCTTAGGCTAGTTTGCTTCCACACTATCCCTTCCTCAAAGCCCCATGCCCCTCAACTCCCCGCTCGCTTATGCTCCTTTCGTCGCCCCTTTCTCAATTCCTCAGGCCCTTTGTCGTCGTCCATGTAGACCGACGTACCTCTACTCCCACGTACCTCCCCGTCCACCTACCTCTACACCCACGTACCTCCTCATCCACATACATCTGCACCCACGTACCCACACACCCACACCTCTAGGCCTTGAGCCACTCTTAGACCTCTAAGACTTCCGCGCCAACCGTTCCCCTGTGCTCCACGCTTCGGGCGTTTTGAGCTTTTCACTCTGCCTGTCTCTCCCATCGCCTTCCCCTCCCGAGAACTGAGATACACGATTGCCTCACTGTAATGTAATCGACTATATAGTTTTCTAACTTCCAAGGGCCTGTCCGCCCCACGTTCTTGCCGTTTGTTTTTTCTCGTGTGTCTGAATATGCCTCCTTTCAAATCCCTTAGTCTTCCCTTAGACTACTTTCAAATCCAGCTCTTCATTGATTTTCTCACGATTCACGATCCCCATGTTCTTCGACCTTCTATTACACAACTTAAGATGTTTTGCATTCGTCTTTTCTGTCTATCACTTCTTCTGATAGTTCATTGATGGTTTTGCCACCATTGCTTTCTTTCTTACACCTATTATATTTGTTGCCTTCACTGTTATTGTGCTTCCTTCAATTGTGTCTCTTTGCTTCAATCAATATTAACAATATTTTAATGGTGTCTAATGAATGCATTTTGTTATATTTCCTGCATTAACCTGCGAGTGCCGCAGCAAAAGAAGAGAGTACTCTCGAACGGGAATGACAAAAGAAACAGATGCCGCCTGCCTCCTGCCTCCTGACCGAACTCTTACCTTGGCCTCGCCACTTAACACTGGAGAATTCGCCTAAGTACATTCTCGGTTCTCCTGTCGATTGTGAGTAATGAGCTACCTAGGAGAGAGTGAGCTACGCAAAATGAGATGCCTATAAAGCAGGTACTTGTGCGAAGCAGAAGCACCAGCAGCCAGGTCTAGAGCGCACGGCGGGCTGAAGCGGTGGGTTGGGAGGAGAAAAAGGGGGCGGGGAGCAAGTGGCGGGGAGGCGGAGCAGCGCCGTCGGCACTTTTTGCCTCGTCTCGCGCCGCGCAGGGCCGCGCCGTACCGTGCCGCGCGCGCTTGCAGCAAACGAGATTCTGAAGTTCTCGAGCTTAATGCAGAAGCAGCAGGAGCAGCGCCGGCGGTTGCGACGACGGCTAGAGCAAGGGGAAGGGAAAGAGGTGACTGGAGACGGGCCACGCGAGCGGAGGCGTTGAGGGGGGGGGAGGAGCTGTACGTATCCACCCAAAAACCAGATAAGACTTGCAAATAGTCGCCGTTAGGCGTCGGCGGATGTTTTAATGTAACGGCGCGGTGGAGAGCGCCCGCCGCTGAGCTGGCGCCGGCGCAGGAGCGAAGGCGAGGAGCCTGCGGAAGGACGTCGCACCGGGGGGCATGTGGGGTCGGTGGGAGCTGTGGATTAGGCGGAGGAAGAGCTTGGAATCTACGTATACAGTAGCAGCCTTCCCCAGGCCTTTGAAGACAGCTGGAAGGCGCTGGATTCTCTTGCTGGCCGAAAGTAATGAGGCGAGACTCGGAGGCTGGTTGCACTGTGAGGCGTGTGGAGACAATGAGTCAGTAGATTAGGCGGAGTCTCTTGAAAGCTATTAATCTGTTACATCGTAGGAGCATCTGAGTGTTTTGTAGAAAGCTAGACAATATTTGATTCTTCTACAACATTAAGTTAATGAGGCCACAAGACTAACGTAGACACAAATTAAAATCTGGAATTTGCGTAAGGCAGTGGATCTGAATAATTTGGACTGCTAAAAATCCTAAAACAGATTTTAAAAATTTGACTCCTTGCAATAGATTGACTAGTGATACTAAATGTATGCAAGTGGGTTGAGCAATATATTAAGCCGAAATTTTTAATTATTTATAACTAGCTGACTGCGGCTTTGCCGACACTTTAATATGTTTTAAAAATACGAGTATTTTAAAATGTTTAAACTTTTCTACACAAAGTTCTAAATAAAAAGAAACTTTAAGCATGCAGTTGTCTGGTGTCGTTTATACGTACTCGGTTATGAGAATAACAGAACCAGACCATGATATTCGGGAAATAATAGCTGAGTGATATTAAACGGAATACAAGATCTCGTAAAGACCTAACGAAAACTGGTTTTCAACCACGTCAAATATCAGAGAAGAGCAGGAATTTCAACTCATTAACTGTGAAAAGGTTCTTGGGTGACCGTATTTTAGATTGCTCCAGAGCAAATGAGTTGAGTAAATCTTTAGTATGAATGGGTCGGCTTATGCCTCTTCTAATGTAAAACATAGGTCGGGCCAATGTTATCATGGAGAAGTGATGAGACGAGAAGCGGCACTCCGGCTTTGTGTTGCGGTGGCGAGCTTTACCGCACGGGCGACCGACTACAAAAACCTCTTTTCAATTGTCGGAGGCAAAAAGTTGCTGTTTATAAACATCATCTGCTAGAAACACCTGTGATGACTTATCTGTGTTCCGTCGTGTTCTGTGACATGTTAATTGCTTCAGTTCTTGTTTTTATTTTGGGTAATAATGTAGTTCCATGGCAGATGTTTGAGCAGTGCTGTTGTCGATTTTTGTATCGAATCGTTTTCTTTATCGGTCTATTCATTACAGTCATCACTTCATTACAATCAACATTAGAGCAAGAACGATAACGATGTAATTACTGTGTTTCACTCGTATTTCTTACTGAAAGCACGTGAATATGGCTCATGCTGTTCACGGGCTATACTCGTTTCATTTCTTGTCGCAGAAGATGATGAACTCGTTATTACATTTTTGTTACGCGTTTTGTCTCACAATTTCGTGATTAATGACGTCATTCACATTTTCAACTTTTTTCAGAAACATTACACACTTTTGGCAGCTCATGAAATATAATTCTTTTATTGCTTTTTCATCGTTCGGGTAAGGAATACACAATTTGAAATAAAATTTATATGAAATTGAACTTGTCCAATATATTGTAGTAGAGTATGAATGAATGTTATTGACAACCATTGTCATTATTTGCATTATAATTAACAAAGTAACTCCGCTGATCCTAATTCAAAACTTTCATTTTTTTTTCAGGTGAGTCTTCTTTCTGCTGCATGAAGGGTATTTATGGATGGTCAACTGCATTGACGGTGAGTATGTTTAGCTCCTGTAGCTTTCTTCCTCAAACGATTTCAATTCCTCAATATCGGATCTTCAAATCACGAAGTATTAAAATGCGGATTATGTTCCTTTGCTGAAAACTTCCATTAGTCCCTGATCTATAGAGTAAACATCAGAACGCCCAAGGGACATTGGGTCGGGCGTGGCGTCCAGCATTCGTGGAAATGCCTATCGCAAATGAAGCTTTGGCCAGCCCTGGCGCGAGCCGTCTGAAGGAGGGCGCCCGCGGCCACGCGCAGCAGCAGCTGCAGGCTCCGCGGGCGGAATTAGTGTTGCAAATTGGCGCGGGGCGAACGCGAACGGAGCTTGTGTTGATTAATTAGCTGTAAAAAGCCGTGCTAATGTTATTACACGTTTCGCCCGCGCGGGCGCCGCTACCGTCGCCGCCTCCGCCGCCTCCACCGCCTCCGCCACCACTTTTCCTCGCGGATTTCACTAATTGACCCGTCCTCGCCGCCGACCGTTTTGTCTGTCGCCGAAGAAGACTGTGCCTCTGTTTCTGATTTCCATCCGAGGTGGAGGGAGCTGGAGGAACCGAAAGTAATTTGTGTTTGCTTCAGGGAGCTTCAATTTTATTGTGTACAGTTTAAGCCCGCCTGTTTTGTTTTTGAGTGGCGCGTTGAATGTGAACAAAATCTGGCAATTCGCGAGTGTACGTGAATTATTTGGTAATGTTTTACAAATCTTTTAATTTAAGTGTTATCGTAATGCTAAATATTCATTAGATAACTCATTGTTTAGAATACAAAATACGCCAGATAACTGCTATCATTATGGATATTTTTAGAAATAATATTAGTAGTCGAAGGATTAATGGCTCCTATTTCTGATGTATGAAAGAAATGCTTAACATTTGTTTCAAATGTTGGGATAAATGCAAGTGTGTATTGATTTGAATGCGTCTCTGTTCAATTTAATTTTCTGTAATGGTCTCAGCGTGTACATCAATATAGGTTGATCGAATGGCCACGGAAATTTGTTCCAGACTGTTGAGTAATGCGACTAACTCCCGTTTAAACATTGAATTCGAATTAATCTATTAACAGTATTATTATAACTTGTATCAGTCGTATAGTTTCGCTTCCATTTCAAAATTAATTATCTGTTGTTTCGCTTTTGCCTGCTTGATTCTCATGCCTTTTAAATGTTTAAAGAAACACATTTATGTGATGATTAAACATATTTTGGATATTCAATGATTCTATAACTATAAGTAAACAGGAAACAAAAACATGGGTATCCGCTCTTAAGGTTCATCCATAGGACGCAAAGATATTAACATAAGTATTAACATAAACACTCACCGGAAAGCTATGAAACGTCTCCACCTGGTGCCGCGAAAGTACCGCACTGGCGTTTTTGATAACAACTGAATTTGTGGACGCGTGAGTATTGCAGGCGTCTGCATTTGCTCGCTAGCTGTCTCACAAACGCAACCGCGTTTTACTTGTTAGTCGCGTTTGCTATGTGTTGTATTGGGATGGTGAGACTCTCGCCCCCGACCCATTTTGTTTAATACGCTGATGCTACGCAGCGAACTCTGAGTATGCAGCTCTACATGTGGACTTCCTTAGTGTACAAATAGTGCAATCTCACGACTTCATTAGGAAACGTGTTTATAGTTGCGTAACGTTTTACTCAGCTACTAATATTGATCAGTTCTGTTCAATTCTTTTTTACTTGCTGTGTGTACATAGTTTCACTTAATTGTTTCTAAGTCCAATGTCGCCCTAGCACTCTTTCAAAGTTGTAATTGTAAAGTTCTTATGTAGGAGGCCTATATTTTGTAATATACATCTTATAAGTTTTCCTGCACCACTTTGTTCGTTTTTTTGTCATATGTAATGTTTTACATTAATTTTTGTACAATGTTATCTGCAATAAATGCTATGCCAACCATATGAGCACCTACACTGTCACTCTGAAATTGAAATGCAAATAAAATTTGGCTAATTAATAGTTCTTATTTACCATTTCAAATACACTGTTTGATAGAGCTGCACTCACGAACCTAGATACGTCATTTGAATGATGTTGCAATTTGTTTCTATCGCTTTCTGATTTTGGGTAGTGGCAGCACTTAATATCAACAATTATTTTATTTTTGATGAGTAATTCGTTCATTTGTTCAGCCTTTCTTTACCATCTTCCTAATTCACATACAATTCTAGTGTCTGCTCTGTACGTCACTTGGTATTTTCTTTCTTTTTTCTCGCACCCTGCCGCGGTCCCCACCCCGCTGAATTGTAGGCAGCTACCTAACGGGTTGGTTCTCCAGCACATTTCCTTCTCTTGCCCTCGCAGCCAATTGACGGCCAGTCGCTGGGTGCGCCCGAGCTCGCGTTCGCGTAATTGGCCTGCAGGGCGATGCAGGTGGCTCCCCCAGCCGCCCATGTGCTCCGGAGAGATGGATTGTATGACGCGGAACGCGGGCTAACGTGACGTACGAATGGAGCGCCCTCAAAATTCAATCGAGTGGCATCGAAATTAAAGAATGTTGAGGGAAGAGAGAAAAACAATTGCAGGCCACTTTAACGTGCAAAACTATTACCGCGTTTCTTTGTGTTAGGACACGAACAAATTTAAGTTAATGCAAAAATCTTGTTTTTTTATCGATATAATTGTGAATGTTTTTGATGAGGAAATTGTTTTTGTTTCACTCTCTTTAACTTAGTTTTATTCCTCATTCTCGGTAGAAGAGTAATATCACTGCACAAATTTAAACAACTTAAATTCAAAAGGGTTCAAATCACTAATGATTCATTTCTAAATTTTGTAAGAAATTAATAGCATTAGATCCTTCACACCATATTGCCTTTCGGAAAATCTTAAGTAAAAACACGTTTGAGGAAAAGAAGTATGGATGTATGTAAATTCAATCGTAAGTGAACACTATTGGATTATTTAGGAAACCATTATATACTTTTCTTAATTGGCAATAAATTTCTCGGTGGTTCAGTTCTGTGAATCGTATAACGGTCAGAGAAACAATCTAAATTGCGTGCGTACCTTGCAGTAAACAGAGGGATTGGTTTAATTACTGTAGAAATCTCCGAATAGCGGGATCGAGGGACAGGGACTCGGATTTACACAGGGCCCTCGCGAGAGGGCGGGGCGTAGGCGGAGCAGGGGCGGGGCGCCTGCGAGCAACGTGGCAATTTCCAGCGTCGCCGTGCGTCTTTTGTCGATTTACGTACGGGCCGCCGCCGCGGCCGCGCTTCGTTCGTCTTTTGTTCGATCCCGCGGGTCAGCGGTGTTAAAAATTAACTGCCGCAAGTTCCGGAACTCCGCCTTCTCTCTCTTTCCGCTGTTCTCTCCCCTTCCTTCTCCTACCCCTCCACCACTTGCTCGACCTTTTCTACGGCCTCGCGTTTTTCTTTGGTTCTTGTACTCAAGCTGTATTTGCCTTCTCCTTCTTCACTGTCTAGTCTCTCTCTACTTTCAGGGCCTCTTCTTCCTATCGACCGTTTTCACTTCTCACCAACCTCTTCTACCATTTCACCGACCAGCCTTGCTCTTTCCTGCCACATTTCCCCCACGTACAGGTACCGTCCTCCTAATCCCATTCATCCCTTACATCCCGTCTCCCAATCCATCCATCCATCCATCGCTCGCTGCCTCTGTATATCTCTGCCGCCACTCGCCTCCCCCTCCCCTTTTTCCCATCGCCGTCTTCTATTTGCCCCTCCTAGCACACGTATCTCTCCTTTAACGACCCACCCCGCAGACGTCCTTTCTTCACTGCCCTCCTACGATAACCTCTCCCCCCGCTGCCGGCGCCTCAGCCACCACGATCACCGCCGTCCTCTCCAGCGCGGCCTCCTCTGCGCAAACATTCTGCAAAGTCGTAGTCTCGGTCCCTGGGGGTTGTTAAGAAATGTTTGGACTGCATCTCGTGTTTGAACTTAATTAAATATTACACCATCGACAATGGAAATTAAAAATAGTTTAGGAGTCGCGCGCGCTGTGCTGTTTAATCAAAGCCGTTTAATATTGGAATGTAGATTTTCGCCGAGCGCCGCGCGGCGCTGTGCCGGCCCGGGGTTGCGGCGAGCGAATGTCGCCTGGGGCCATTGCGAGCTTTGCAACGCGGAGCGGAGCGAACCAGCAGCGCCGCTGGAGTTGGTGGAAGCGGTGGCGACTGCGGTGGCGGCGGCGGCGGCGGCTGCATGCCATGGGAATCGGTGTGGATGTGGAACGGCGCGGAGGGGACAGGAGAGTAGGGCGGGAGGGTAGCTGCGACCCGCGATTAGTCCTGAGTTCACTCTTCCGCGTAACGCAGACCTCAATAGCGCTGCTGCCGGCGGATTAGGAGTAATACGGCTGACGATCGCTCTGTTGTGGGGCGTCACGCTCCCGTGACCGCACTTGCTCATTCTTGCTCACTCTCCGAACCCGGGCTGCCTCTGCCTCTGGGTGTGAATCGCGGTTTCTCTATCTCGGTTTCTCTCATCCCTCTGAGATGTGACATTCTCTCTCACTTTATCGAAAGAGCTTTTTCCGTTAATCACCTGTCGTACATTTCAGTACTGGTTTCTAAAAACAATGCTTGTGGCTTGTGAATTTTCTCTGTTTGGCGTCCCTTCACATGACATTCTGAAAGGTAGAAGTATTGAACATGTAGTAAATGTGCACCTTCAATGAGAGTTTAATTCATTATTTTTATTTTAATGGGCTTAAAGGTGAAATTATTAAATTTTGAGCAAAGAATAATCGCATGTATCCCCTTAGAAAATTTTCGATGCCCTCTTGTGAACATTTCTATGATATACAAGTCTAGAAAGACCATTCGTGAAAACAGTATGGACACATTGAACCTTACATTCAAATTAAAAATCTTTAAGTCTCGTATTTTTTTCCGTACGCCTTCCAGATGCTGGGTTCGTGGTGAGGAACCCGCGCATCCTCAGTTTCTCCCCTCAAACGCTCTGACGCTGTGGCTGTCGTTTAAATTATTGCCTATCAGAACATTTTAAATCAGCTGTTTTTTTATTGAAAAACCTCGATATAATGTGAATAACGCATTTTTTGTGTGATGGATCATAAGGATTTTTTTTTTATAAACCTAAGTGTTACATTAATAATTTCCAGTATTTGCCTAAATATAATAGTCTTTGTTGAAAGTTATCTTTTTCAAGAGAGTTCATAGAAGCTCACTGATTGAACGTTCACCTTACGTATTGCTGTGAAAGTACAGTCCAGCCAGCGAAGCTATAATTCATCTCAGAGTGGTTTGATACATTCTCTTAAATTTATAGTGCCAACGTCTCCAAAAGAGTCCATCACTTCACATAAGCCACAAATAAGAAGGCATAGTCGTTTTCTTTTTTTAAGATCTTATTAGAGCGATATATCAAGATGTAGTTATCACTCTTCCTCAATGGTCTATATTCATATTTCGGCACTATGATCATCTCGACATTTTCTGCGAGCTCAATACTCTGACGCCGCTTACGTTACATCGGACTTTATTCGCTTCCCGTCGCGACAAGCGCTTCTCCTGTCATGTGGCTTTATCCACTCCACACATTCACAAGCGAATTACTTCCGTCGCTGTCCGCTGTATTCTCGATCGTTCCGAAACCTACGATGAGCTGTTTGTTTTTCTGTCTTTTCTTTTTTTCCGGTCTCTTTATTTTTAGGAGAGTTTTCGGAGTTAAATTACATTACCATCTTCTACTCATTCTACATACTACTTCTATCATCCTTACCGTTAAAAAGTCGTGCTTGGATTTCGCGTTAGGTATTATCGACGTGCCAGATACCGTGCCTCTCTCTCATACTCTCCCCGCTTCATCATATGCGAACTCATTCTTTTGCCCCCCCCCCGTCTACTTATCTTGAAGCATTTTCTTACTCACAAGCCCTATGCACAACTTAATTTCATCATTTACTCAATTAGATCGTGCTTCTGGCGTCCTCTGCATTTCCAGTCTCCAACAGCATTCATGCCTTTCTGATAATTGCACTACCACCACCTCTCTCCCTTCCATTCTACATTTTCGCTCACTTCATGTTCATAATTTTCGTCAAAGCTCAGTCCAGTTTTCCAACTTACATTGTTTTTCAGCGCGAGCCTTACTAGGATAATCATCATTTCACTGACAAATTGCATTTCTTCACTTCTTTCTTTCCTATGCTTAAGGGCTTTCAAAACCTACAATTTTCATCTTCATTGTCGCATCGGCCATTGCATATCATGCTCAACCATCGTTCGGCCATCCCGATCTTGAGTCCATTTGACATCTATTTCCCACCTTTGGAGGCATTACTTACTCCCCAATATCACCCCACCTACCGTTTCGCTTCCTACTGCCCTAAAACGTATGTCTTGACGCGCTGCTCCGCCGTCCGGGTTTGTATTCGAGATCATATTAGCACCGTACCGTCTCCCCAGCTGCCTGACAAGTCTACTTCCTCTACCACTCCCAAGCCCCATCGCCAGAGAGAGCCATCAACTTTCACGCCCCGACGCCACTCCGCCACTCGGCGCGCGCTCCTTATGCGGTAGAGTGCGCGCGCGGCGGCCGTGCGCCCAATTAGGTTTTACGCCACCGCCCCGCCCGCCGCCCCGCCCCGCCCCGCCCGTGCGCGTCCGTCCGCCCTCGCCTCGCCTCGCCCCGCCCCGCCCCGGCTCCCGCCCCGCCCGGCGCCCCGCCCCGCCCCGCCCCGCTCACGCCGCCCGCCGCGGAGGAATAGCGCGCGAAAGCAGGGAAACGTAAAAACGCGGCGGCGCGGGATCGCTCCCCCCC
>BOPP01000008.1:13596038-13606353 GCA_017312745.1 Gryllus bimaculatus
TGATAATTTAACTTCTCAATGGTACGATATGAACCATCCATTCCCAACATCACACCCACGCGCGCACTCGCACACACTAAAGTAAATATAAGCAAGCCCGCATCCCCTTTGCTGAACATGACCCTTGCTATCCCTTCATCCCCTCTATTACACATGCAACATACTGCATCCGCCTAACAGCCCAAACATCCATTCAGCCAGTAATATCGTGGTGCAACACTCATGCATGGAGACGCATACGTTCTCAGTTGCGAATCCGATCGGAACTTCTCACCTGATTCACACATCACATCTCTTTTAGACCGCACTGGATCCTCTCTTCTGTATTGCTTATTCACGGGCTCTGTGCATTCCTCACCATTTGGCCCCGTGCATCTTAACGATCCAGCACTTTATCTCGCTCGCAGCGCGCACACCGTCTAAGCCAGACACAATGGAATTCAGCCGTCCCTTTCCAAAAAAAAAAACCTGACTGCCAAGCGAGCCTCACACTGCGCACTTCGAACCATCAGCCGTTCTATCTTTTCTACCGTCCCCCTCCGCTTCCCTGACCGCAACGCCTCGCTTTTTTCGTCTTTATCTCCTTTTCCGCGCTCCTCCGCGCCGCCGGCTGTCCACTGGCGCTGTCCGAAGCGCCTGCCGGGTGGGGGGGGGAGGGGGGGCGTGTCGCAGGAGGTCAGCGATGCGGACTGCTTCGACCCCGCCCCCCTCCGCTCGCGCTCCGCAGCGGCCAGCGTTGCAGCAGCAGCAGCTTCAGCGGCACGCCGTTCCGCGTCGCCGCTCAGCGGAGACTCCGACCGCAGCGCCGGACCACTCCCCCCCCCACACACACACACATACGCTCGCGCGCGCCGGCGCACCTCTGTTTGCTCTGTAGCAATCGCCTCGTCACACCTCGCCACGCCCATCCCGAAAGACAGCCGGTCGGCTTCCTCACACACCTGCACCATGCGGGCCAGTAGATCGCTCTTAAAGGTTGGTCCCTCAAGTTATTAACTGTTGTGTCATAAAAATGCACACACATCATTTTGGTCGATGCAAAGCTCTCTCCGGTATACATTTGCACATTCTTATTTGCTACATAGGACCACTTGCAACGTAGGGAGGAATATATTTTTTTTATCTACATGGATACCAATAGAAAAGTGGATTCCAATAATTTCACAGCTTTTTTCCTCACTTTTATTCTAAGTTTACACTGCTTCTTCATCTTACTCGGTAATAACTTTGATTTTCGATCATTTTCGAAAATATGCCGTGATAATGGTTCGAAGTTTTCAAAAGATTATGAGCATTGACCTCTTTAATGTTTGTATTTGTTGATAATGCCTTCTAAAGTAGTAACAATTCACTATAAGTAATCCCCATGCTAAACTTTTCTAATTTCGTGGGTCAAGAGCCTTGAAATTGATATATGGCTAAAGTGCAGGTGTTGGGAATTTGGCAGTGATGAGTGGTGAGAAGAGGTAGCTGAATATGGTGCAAAAGGGGGGGGTGGCAGACCCACAAGGGGAGTAAGCACTTGTGGCGATGGAGGCGGTAGAATAAGGCGCACTACAACTGTCGTTGGTAGTGATGGCCATGCAAATGTAGGGGCATGTCTCGTTTTGAGTGAAAACAGGGTTTGGGGGCTTTTTGTATCTTACATGACAACATAAATATTCCGATTATATAAGAACTAACACATTTAGTGCAGTAGCTATTTAATCTTTGAATTAATTTGAAATATAAATTAGTGTTTGATTAATGTTTACAAGTGATGACCTTCGTTGTTTAAAAGTGACCATAAAATTTAAAAAATGTTTATATGTATTTTATTTTCAATGATATTTAACTATAACTGAATTGATCGAGTCATCATTTACATTTATATTTCATATTTACGTACTTGAACATTTCATATTTGTGGAAATTAATTTTTCCCTTACAATTTTCACTTGTGTTCGTCGATGATATGTACGCGTGTGGGGCGGAAGCCCCTTACGAAAGCGAGAGCGCGGGTGTGGAAGGTGCGGGGCGGGGAGTTCCGGGGTGGGGCGAGCGCCGGGAGTGGGCGGGGGCCGGTGTCGTTTCCAGTCCGCGCGCGGACGCGTCGCGTCGGCCAAGAGCGTGGCGTCGGACCGGCTCGGTGCCGCACCGCGCTCTAGGGGCGGCCGGGGGGGGCTGCGTGAAGGCAGCGGCGGCGGCGGCGGACAGCTCGGGAAAGGTGAGAGTTCGTTCTGTTGCCCGCCGGACGGCGAGGGCGACCTCAAATGTAGTGATCCCACCGATCGCTGGTCTTCTTGTTCAAGATATCAATTTCGCTTAGTTATAATGGAATAAAAAAACATAAAGGTGCGTTTTAAGAGCACCATTGAATATGAAAAAGCTATGCTTAGTTATTTAAAATGCATGCGAAACACATAATCAGGACTCTTCTTAATATAATTCTATGTACTGATTTCGCTATTTATAATAATTAAGAACGTGAAGTATAACAATACTTTAATGAGCCATAATCTGAAGAACTTCATCATACATGTCTTGTCGTCCAGATTAGATTATAGTTAGATACAAACATAACATTAAGATTAAAAATAAAAACTTTTAATTACTTTTTATTAACCATACATAATTAAAAGAAAAATTTGAAAGAACAATCATGAAACTAATGTGCGGGGAAGAGCGGAACGGAAGATAAAATTAGTGGGCTTGAATGTCGACAGCAAACAGTTTGGCTTTCACTTTTTGCTTCTTGATTCACATAAAAAGAAGCTCTTAAGTGTTAACATAAGATTTTCCATAAATTAGTTCTGGTTTTGTATTACATTTCATTAAATTTCAGTGTTCGAACACTCAGACATCAAACTTAAACTGAAGATAAGAAAATTGATTGTATAAAATGAAGAATGTGAATTGGGATAGGATAAATGTCACCGGATAGGTGAAAGAATTCTCTAATCATGAATCATTATTCATCACGAATTTCACAGAAAAAAATGAAAGTCGATAGTCCAATCGTAGAAAGGCGAAACTCGAAATTGAAAATATTGAGATACTCGCTGCTAGCTGTCAAAAACAGTCATCTTTGCAGTGAACATTTGTCTTGAACAGTCTCCTGCTCGTCAGAGCATAAGCAACCCCTGAACTGTGCGAATGCCAGCAACGCGATCCGGAGCGAGCGTGCAGGGCGATATTTAGCACAGCATAGCGACCGGCACTCAGAATGCTCAGATAAGGCCACAATGGGTCTTCTTTCTCTCTAAGCACCTCCACGCACCATGCACGACATGCACTTGCTTCGCCGTTCCCGACAGCCATGTTTTTTACTTTATATTCGTGCTTCGTCATCAGTTCGTCACACATTGCAGTCGTTCCAACGCAGTCGTCAACCCTGCGACCCTGTGCTTCAGCCACTCGTCCTCCGTCCCCGTCCTCCGCCTGACCGTCCCCTACGTCCCGTGCTCTCGCCCTTCGCCCCCCGCCCCCTCCGTCACATCCGTGTCTTTGTCACGTCGCCCGTCGCCCATCGTCCCGTCGCCCCGCCCCAGCCCCCTCCGTTGCCTCCGTCTACTTTGGCACCGCGCCTCCATCGTCCCCGTCACTCCGTCAACCCACGTCAACCCCGTCGACCGTCCCCCCGTCGACCCCCGTCGACCCCGTCGACCCCCGTCGACCCGTCCCCGTCGACGCCCCGCCCGTCGGCCCCGTCGCCCCGTCGACCCGTCCCCCGTCGACCCTCGACCGTGACCCCCCGACCCCCGTCGACCCCCTGACCACGTCGACCACGTCGACCACGTCGACTCCCGTCGACCCCGTCGACCCACGTCCCACGCGCCCACTCGCTATCGCCCCATCCCCCATCACCCCCATCACCCCCATCACTCCCATCACCCCCATCGCCCCACTCGACCCGTGTGCGTTGTTCGTTCCGCCGTGGCTCTTCATGTTTTCATTACTCGCTGCGCTCCTTTGCTTTCGTCGCTACTTCGATCATGTAACACTTACCTTCATTATAAACGTAACTCCCGTTACCTCATCACCCAGATCTTTCTTTCTCATAGTAACATTTGCTGTCGGAAAAAAAACACAACCATCCGCGGCCACCTCCTTCGTGACCCGCTGTCATTGGCCCTAAGAAAGGAACCTCGCATTCTATTAACCACTATCATCAATGTGACTGACACAATCTGAGCAACGGATACACTAATGCTACTACGTGTTCGCACGGTCTGTCGCAACCGCCAATACTAGTACACTTGTCCCCACCGTTGCCATTTATCTTTGAGCGAACTCTCGCATCGCTGCCAGCACCTGCGATGACCTCTCCACCTGTGACGCCATCGGGCCCCCTTCGTCACCGTCCCCACCCTCGCGTGCACCGCTGCTCGCCTGCCCCGCGCCCGAAGAAGAGTAATTGCCCGCGCCGAGTGCGACACTACATCACGCCTTTGACACTCACTCGCTCGAAACTGGAGCAGGCGCTGCAGCCGCGAGGTGGAAGACAAAAGTGTTTTATATTGCTGATTTTTGATCGCGCACGTGCGCCTTAATTGCTTTCGACGTAATGTCGATGTGGATTCCATATATTATAACCCAGATAAGGAAAACGTAGTTTTTAAAGTATGTCTGTTCTGTGGTTCATGCTTTCGATATCGCGGACTTACAGTGATTTCATGCACATTTGTTTCAAAAGGATTAATGAATTTCATGCAAGTTTGAATAAAAATGTGCCAAATCAAATTTTCCAAAAATGTTTTCACAAGATATTCTCAGAAATTGCTCCAAAATATATTCTTTTGGCTTTGAACTTTTTACATACATGCATTTAATCACAGAGCACAAGCTCAAATTGTAATGAAACGTTTATATTTTTGAAAATTTCATCTCTACATTTACTTCGAAATAATTTTGCATCGTTAATTCTTATTGTACATACGTATTTTATAACTTAATGCTTTTGAGAACACATATTTCAAATGACGTCTAATTATATTTTTCAAATCTGCGCCTGTTGTGAGTACACGTGACACGAAATAATTGCGTTTTCAGGAACACTCAAACGTTTTTCTTTATAAATTCCGTGTACTAGAAAATGTATATCGTGTGATGTTTCAGGCAGGTTGATGAGAACTTTGCACACGATAACTTAAACATTCGAAATAGATAATTTTCAATGTAACTGTCGTGGGACTCGGCCATTCAAATAATGCGAAAAAGTCGTTGGTATATCGTACTACCTTAGCTTATTTACTCTAGCATAGATGGAGTGGTATCGTTATAATATATCTCCCAGATGCAGATATGATCTCCGCTGTCTCCGAGCATTAAACCATTGAGCTGCAACAGTGTTTCAGGTTTTCATATATTTCGTTTAGACTGTCACCTAAAGTACAAGCGCATTTAATGAAATAGGGTCGCGTTAACACTTGGTCACTATAAATGTGGTTTGTAATAACACCACGTTTACTTATACATTATTTGTACATTATTTTCTTTGTAGTGGCACCACGTTGACGTATACATTATACATTACAATCTGTGTACATTGTTTGTTGATCGACTACGTTTATAGCGTAATGCTTGAAATGTGCATTTTATTGTTTCGAATAACAAATTGCTATTGCAACTATGTGTCTGTAATAGTTCTCATTTCTCCGTTCAAGAAAAATTGAGAAATAATAATCACGCATGTGGTGTTCATAGCCAAGAACAAATTACCTGATATTGCAGATGTCATGAACTGCTCCTTCAAAGAACCAATGAGTTGTCGGAAAACGCATTTGAATCGTTCGCACGCACAATGGCCCTTCCGAGAACGTGGCTCCAGGCGTCTGTCGAGTGGAGTAATTACGCTCAGCGCGTCGGCGTCGCTTGTCCTGCGTTTGAACTCTCGCGCGGAAGGAAGGCTCTCCGCCTTCTTTCATCGATTCTCTTTTCTCGTTCTTCTGCCACGCGAGGACGGTGGATCCTCCCCTTCGTTCTGCCCGCGCGTCGTTTCTTTCGCAGGCATTGGCACTTTTGTTCGTTCGGCATTCAGTGGGACGTTTTCTCCAATGCTCTTTTTTGTGTCAATATCGTTACTGCTCCTGTCCCGCATTTTTCGGCCGGTGCATATCACAACTTGCCAAATCCATGGATTTCACTTATTCCTGTTAACTTAATTTTCTCTTATATTTTCAAATATACAATTTATTAAAATGGGGTTCTACTGTTGTTTTTTTTATAATCACTGCCACTCGTATTGTATTTCTCTCGCTTCCTGTCTGATACATTCCTTTAACTTTAATTCTTGGTGTTAATCTCTCCATTATCTTATATCTCACATTTCGCCGCATCTCTGATCTGTATCTACAACTCTATTTCAATCCGTCTTTTTCCTCCACTGCCGTGACTCCTCATTCTTACCTTCATTATCGACTTCCACGTTATCACATCTTCCCCTTTATCTCACGTTCCGTCTCCATACTCAGCATTCCCTATCCTTCGCACCGCCACCCCACCCATCACCGACTCCGCTCCTTCCACATTCGCTGTGCCTCGCTGTCCCTCCTCCGTCCTCGGCCCCCCGGGCGCTGGGCGCGGGAGATAAGGCCGCCGCCGCCGCCTCGCGAGGACCGGAAAAAAGGAACCGCGCGGGGGCGCAAAGGAACAAGGCCGCTCGGAACAGAATGCGTTTAGCGCGCTCACCCGTCTTCCCCTTCATAATGGCGGTGACTTGACGCTTCAGTAATTGCGCTGTATGAGTGCGGCGCGGCGCTGCGTCCCCCACACGCCGCTGCCGCCGCCGGCGGGAGGGGGGAGAGGTGAGGTGGCGGCGCTTCGCTCTCGAGGTCGGCGCTCCTTTGAAGACGCGCAGAGCTTTTTTTCTTACTGAAAGGAACGCATTACGTCTTAATAATATTTAAAAGCCGCGGAAGGTACGATGTGATGGGACAGCGGGCGCGCGCCCCGGTTGCTAAATTGGCGCTCGCGAACGGGCTCTGGAAGCCGGAACTCCTCCGGGCAGGCGGGGTGGGCGGGGTGAGAGTCTCCCCGTCAGGGATGCGAGAATGCGCGTGGCGGGGTGGGGGAGGGCGAGGCACGTGCGCCTTTTAATGAGGCGGCTGCTTCCGAGAGCCTCTTTTTTTCCGAATCCGTGAACAGAACTGGCGAAGAGGGATGCACATTCCCTCCGCTTCCGGAAATTGTCTCTGATCCTTACACAAATGTATTTATTTAATGGGCATTCTTTATGGCTTGGCCCGGTTCACTTGGATGCCGTTTGTTCGCTCGCGTAGACTGCTTTTCGTATTCATGGTGCAATTTCTACGTCAGAGAGCGGTATCTTCTACTTGCATCTGTGACGAAAACAAAATTGCAGTACAGCGAAGTCATCTCAAGTCGAAGAAACTGTTACACAAAACTCCAAAGTTGCTTTCTTTCTAAATAAAGAAGGCCGTCCTTTCCGAATCTTCGCGGAAATCCAACGAGTTGCCTTTCTCGGGTAAGAAGCGCGTTGCGAAGAATCAGTCCGCTTACAAAGGACACCTTTCCATCGCCGCCGACGCGTTCGCTAATGCACTCTTCTGCTTCTTCGTCTTCTTCGTCCTCGGTGGCGGCGGCGGCAACGCGCGAACCTCATTTGCGTCTCCATTGAAAGGCCGCGCTGCCTCCGGCGACAAACAGTGCCCGCGCCGCCCGCGCCACCCTCGCCGTCCTCGCCGCCCGCGCCGCCGATTCCCGCAGTATTTCAGCCCGTTTCCGGCCTACTCCTGGGTCTCAGACCGTCTCCTGCCTACTCCTGGGTCTCAGACCGTCTCTTGCCTACCCCAGGTTCTCTATGGTTTTATTTGCATACTGCTGCCTACGGCGCCCTCGTACGTTCTCTTGCTATCTTCCAGTGCCAACTATTTTTCGTTCTCCTCTTCCGCATCCTGCTATCGCACTTCTTAACCTACCCCGCCGGCTTTTGCTATCCTTGCGTCTTCTGAGTGACTCATTTACCATTATCCACATGCCGCCTGTGTGTTAGCAGATACTTTCATTTAATCCAGAATGTATTACAGAATATTACGTTGAGTAGTCGTCAAAAAGTACTATAATGAAAAATAATAGAAAAGTTTAAATAAAATAAAGTTAAAATAATGAAACAATAATAGTAATTGAGTAATAAAGCAAATAACGTAAGCTTCCGCTGTACCGAGATGATCTCTGCTCTATAATCACTGCCGCGGTTTGCCGGTTGTCTTAGCTATCTCCAGTAATTTTTCTTAAGGGTTTAGCCTCTTTGCTTTTCGACGACGTTTCCTACCGTAGCCCACGCCTCTCCTTGCCGTTGCTTTTCCACTTCTCCGCAGTTGTTCGTCTCCTGTAATCTTTTATCGTCTTTCCCAGAATTATAACTACGAGCGATCTTGACTAGTAGCAAATTGGCGATTCCTTATAGAAATTGAATTCTTCAAAACTATTTTTTTTAACTTCGTTGAATTCGTTATTAATTGTAAAAATTTAATTTACATGAATAGTTTTCAACTGTATTATACTCGTATTTAATCCGACTGTTTTTTAAATTATCGAGGAAATTTAATTTAACATGTATTGCGTACCAATGAAATTTAGAACAGTATAGAGTTTTGTGGGGTTGGTTAAACCTTTCTCGCAGCAGTAATATAAGGAGTGACTGAAGTTAACACCTATTCAACAAATTTTCTCCTTAAAGTTGTACAGTAGCTATCAGTAATCTTGTTGGACGATATAGCCCTCACAATCTTTAACCTATCTCTGACCATATTCGCGCTTTTTCGATTACATGGATTGGTCGCCCTTTCTCAATTACATTACGGAAGACAAGTACGTATATAATGTATTTCAGTTTCACTCAGATACAAAGTTGAGTTTCCTATTTTAACACACGTTACATTTCCCTGATTTCAGGTCTTAGGTGGACATTCTTTATCGAAGATACTTTTGTGAAAACTTAAAAACAGTCATTCATACGTCTCATCTATTTAATGCCTACGTGAAACATTATACAGAATGTGCATGCGCGTCATTTCTACGCGATTTTTCAACCCTCGTAGTCTACATATATCATTTTCTCTTTTCAACGTTCCTGATATTCCATCACACGCGAACAAAGTTAACGTCTTTTCCACCAAATACTTACATTATTCTCTTCACCCCTTGAAGATACTGAACGACACCAAACAAGCTGTGCCCCTGTCTGTCTCGCACCGAGGCGCTATCGCAGCTGCTTCTTTCTCGAGAGGCGGTCGGACGGAACACGTACAGTAGCCGAATACAATATTTATGCGCCTACTATCTGTTTAATATAAATTTGGAATAATGGCATCACGTTTTTTGTATTTCAAGCTTTACTATCGGAAGGTTGTCAGACAATTATGGCAATTATTAGAAGAGATGTTGCACATAGCTTCATTCAGTTTTTTTGTCTCCGTTACATATATCTTAGTACGTAATTTTTTATTTTTGTGGAATGGTGTTTATATCCCGTTGTTTTCATGCATAAACTGTGAACATTATCTGTTGAAATAAAGTTTCTAGTATTTTTCATTACACGTCTAAATCGTTGTGCACGCTTTATGATATAACTCATCAACTAGCTATCACATGCTAATCAAGTCATGAAACTCTGCTCAAATGTTCGACCCACATATACCATTAATTTATAAAATCTTGACCATGTTATAATTTTAAAGTCTTCCTTTTTCTTTGTTTCTCCGATCAATATTAGACGATCGTCAGAATAGTACCATAACAAACGGTCCACAGGCCACGCGATATATCCTTCCTCTTCCTTGTACTATTATCTCCCCTTGCACATACTTACACTTACAAGCATTACACTACCAAACATGTGGGAATATCAGTCGGTTTCTTAGTGATGTCCCGGATGGGGCGGCACCCCGCTCGGGAAGATACCTGCAGTGGTATATCCCCTGCAAGTACATTGGTATGTTGGAGCTCAATCTCGCCATCCAGCGGGCAGGGAAACCGCGGCCTTCCGCAATAAAACATTCACTACACGAACGATTCTAATGACCGTAGCGGTTCGCGTGCGCTGCAACAACCATCAGCCAATCAATGCACACGTAAGCTTCCGCGGCTCTGGGTCTCAGACCCAGAGAGGCTGAGAGGCCGACGTTAACACCGGTTAGTATATAACACCGGGCGCGTAGCGCCGCAGTGTCACTCCCCTGAGGAAGCCTCCGACATGTCAGGTGAAACGCCGGCCTCTCAGCCCACGACGCGGCGTCTCCCGGATAGCCAAGAATTTAACCAACCAATCACGCCTCGTTGCGAGCTCATAGCGCTGGCCCCAGAATACGGCCGC
>BOPP01000008.1:13606378-13618963 GCA_017312745.1 Gryllus bimaculatus
ATCTACTTGTTATTGTTTTGAAGAAAAAAATGAGAATTTGTCATTTTCGCGAAAAATCAGTCCCCCAACGAAATCAACATGCACTTCTAATCCTTCAATATCCACAACAAATTTAATAACCCGATCACCTAATTAAATGGTCAGGACTTCAATGTGAAGTACCGCAAAATAAAGATATCATCGAATTCAAGGGCGACATCAGCCAGTCGAATGAAGAATAAAAAAAATGGCGGAAGATAAAATCATGAATGGTTAGCGCTCAGACAGCCGATCCGCGTAAGGACGCTCACGAAGACTCGCAGCAGACTGTGAAGCATGCGAGGAAGGCAGCGGGGCGCTAAGACAAGTAAAATGGACATCGAAAACAAACGAACTGCTAAGAATACATTTAAGCAGGTGGACACTGTATCACTGATAAATAACGAAGAAATATATTTTGTTAAAATAGTAGATGGCGAAACAAGAAATGTAAGTAAAATTTTTGTACATACACTACATCGCTTTTCTAACGTATGTATGTGACACCTAGTTGTTTAACACACTACATAAATACTAATATTACCCAATACATAGATTGTTAAACGAATGCGACATAAGTAGTAATTCAGGATTGATAATATTCAAGATTACAACTACTAATCGAATCAAAATTGGTCGTAAGTTGCTGGTTCGTGCTCATGGCGTTGTTCAAGTTAGACTATCAGGCTCCCAAAGACGGACCCAAGAAGTAGTGCGAATTGGAATTTCACACCCATGTCAACGCAAGGCAGACGCTTTGATTCCCATAACGCCCATTGTTACAGCGGATAAAGTAGTCATAAAAAGAATAAATATCCAGAAGTATAACAAAAAGTACAAACGCAAGAAATTATGTCTTGAAACACAAACCAAAGCCGAACAAATAATCTAGTTCTATTCTACTCCAGACAACAATGTGCCAGGAAAGAACATTTGCAAAATTGCGCATCCAGGAGACATTGTCAGCGCTAGAAACAGTCCAAAAGCGACTCACCCGTGGCTGAAACAGGACTAAAGGCAGTGACGGGCGTCGAGACGGAAGGACTCGCGCGCACGTCGGTAAAAACGATCCCGCGGGCGCGAGGGAGGACGGGAGATAAATAAAGCTGCGGGGCGTCGGGGGCGAGAACGGTACGACACCGGGAAGGCGCCAAATCCAGCCGCGACGGGCGCAGAGTTAATGACGGCTTCCAGCGTACGACGCACCCCAACGCGTCCGGGGCGGCACCACAGCGAGCCGGCTCCCAAATCCAGCCTCCGCGCCCCCAACAGATTAAGACTCACTGTTTCCGGTACTCCTCTTTATACATTTCTCTTGCGACTCCAGCTTCACACCGGTAAGAACAGCTGAACATATAGTGTTAATCCTCTACCGCTTTATCTCATTATGGTTCTCTCTCTGTTGGCGTATATCATACATTATAATAGCCTCCTATTTACGTTTAAACATTAGAAAAATATAAATATAATCAATCATATAATTGGGTTTGTATTCGTTTTTTCCATTGCCCTAATTTGAATTCATGCTTTTCCATATATAATGCCTTGATGAATAATCTCAATAAAACAAATTCGAACTCTTGCGTAGCCTCTGACCTATTATCGTCATGATTTGATGTGACTGCAAATCAGGCATCGAACTACTAATCGAATTCACCTTCCGAAACAAGTTCTCCCGATCTCGTATCCTCGCAGTATCACCCATTCAGTCCTACGGTATGCGCCACACATCCCGCGAACTCGACATCACATCATACAAAATCACACTCAGATCGTACACATTCGCTTGAGTTTGTCCCTGACTTGACAAATATTTTGTCGACTCTCGTACAGTGCACTAACAGTCACAGCCTCTACGACTCTGGCCTTCACTCAAGTCTTGCGCATCCCGCCATCGTCAAACAGCTGCGGTTTCCTTCTCGGGGCTTACGTTAGACCCGGAAGGCATAACTAAAAAAAGCACTACGTTTTCGCATCCTTCTCCTCGTATAATTATTCAGGTTAAAATTTTTGTAACAACCACTGTAAGGCATATACAAAAGAATTATTGCGGAATCTAAAAGATCCGTTCCTGAATATAATCGAAATCATAAAAATTGAAAACATAAAATTAAGTTGCGAAAGTTTTATTTAAATTTAGAGTTAATAGTTATAAATCGTCTACATATCATCTTCCACTTCTCTCACTCATAAACTTAATGTAAAGAAAAGTCAAAATGCAATCTAATAATAAGTTAAACGCTAAACAGTTGAGAACCAAGAAAAGCAAAAAGTCAGAAACCTGATTGTCAATTGTTCGAGAACTATTTAAAGGAGAAAATGAAATTCCAAAATTCATAGTTTCCAAATCACACTTCATTTGTAAGTTACAGTCGCTTCGAGATTTCCCCTGTCTCAATTCGGACTCCGTATCCTCCTTCCTCGCACAAAAACCAGGATTTACTCTCACCGCACACCACTGAGGTGCTCGGGTACCAACCGCTCGTTCGGCCTCGGGCACGGGCGCAACCTCGCACAAATAAGAGAGAAAATAATTATAGAATGAGCGCAATAGCGAGTGGGCAGAAGTGCGCCGAGGCGAAGTTGTTCTTCTCTCTCGAGCCTCGTTTTGTTTTTTTTTTTTTTTTATCTACGGGACCGCGCGCTATTGCGCTCTCGCCCTCACGGCCTCCCGCTCTGGTCCCGCACATTTGAACACACAAAAGAGAGAAAAACTGTAAAAAGTACGGACAAGAACAACTTCGGACAATAAGAACCTACGATACGCGAAAGTCGATTTCTTCGAATTTTTGGATTTTTCCCGTGAACAAAGAAACTCCCGGAAGAGTGCCCAAATAAAGTACAGTACGAAATGGCGCTTAATCGAAACAAGTGGCGGAAGAAGAACAAAAAGGGAAATAAATGAAACGTGAGGATCGAGAGGTCGTCTGTCAAAGCAGGGCAAATATAGCTAAAAAGTTTGAAGTAGCGATAAAATGTAGTTGAACTAGCAACTAAATACCGAAGAAAGAGACAATAGCATCTTGGATCATTCATGATATTCAAAACCCGTAACGAAGAACACGATTTTGTACAAGTGAATATTGGAAACAAACACTTAAGCAGTATTTGTGAAGTTAAAACTCGAACTTAAGCTACATGCTCTTTATCGCTTATACTTCTAACATTAAAAAACACACGCGGATTACGACAGCGATGAAATGTCCATTCGCACACTGGCGAAAAAAGAAAAGACTGCATCAAAACCAACCTCAATAGGCGAAAAGAAGACAAAAGAAATAAGGCGCGAAGCTAGATATACATGCTTCGCTCAAAGCATCGCAAGGCTCGCGCCCAATCGAAGATCCGGGGAGTCCTGTCGCAATCGAGTGCTTATCCCCGAACAGAACGAAAGATTCGAGGAGCAGATGACGGAGGCGCTTTGCCTATTGCAAGCAAACGACAACCTTCTCGCAGCAAGCGCTATGAATGACCAGCCACTTTCCTTATTCCAGGAAACAGCGCGGGGACACCGTGAGAATGGAGATCCGGTGTTCACGCATGAGGTAATTGGTGTAAAACGCTTCGTAGGATAAGGTTCAATTCATACAATTTGTAGTAAACATGACACAACGTAAGTGAATGCTGCAAACAACTCTTCATTCATGCGGGAACACTCAACCTCTGAGCTAGTGGTAAACGTGGGCAATTCAGTTAAGGGATCAACTTAGTAAAACAGGCGAGCCGTATCAAGAGGGCTTTTGCAGTAAAGCTATTCTTTCCTGAAGTTGAGTATGGGAGTTAATTTCTTTTTCATGAACATTTGGAACGAGTACATTAATCTATTAATAACTTTCAATTATAAAATTTTTATAACAACTATACATTTTCTTACACTCATCGAATTTTAATATAGAATTAAAACTCGTGCGACATCCCTTCAAGAATTAGTTTAATAATAAATTATTTTAAAAGCATACGTAAGTACAAACGAAGACACAGAAATCTTGCGTAAGAAAAATAGTATGAAATAAAACAGAAAATTTGCCATCAATTAGCAACAAATAATTCAGAAGAAAACAGGGTGAATTAATTTACACAGTGGTGCTAAAACAACAGCATTCTCACGTATTCACGCAAAACAACAGAAATTCAAGTGTTGAAAAATTAACCATATTTTATTTCAAAACAATTTAAGGAAAGATTTTATAAGGGAAAATAATCTTCAATTAGTTATAAGAAGACGCGAAAAAGTTGGATTTTCAAATATCAATTTTACGAACATGAACCCTTCAGTTTCTCAAAATTGTCATTCACATCAAACAAAAGTAATTGAAAAAGAGGACCATTTTAAAATGTTAATAATCCAGAGTCCTCAAGTACAAATTCAAATATAGTTTTCAATTCGAGGGACGCGATCTCACCAGGTAATTGTGGCATTAAATTGGAGAGAATCGGCAGAAAGGTCAACACTGCTTGCTCTAGAACAGACAGACTGACATATATACAGCGGACGGACGAAGGACAGATATTTGCCCGACTTTATTACAGGCCAACAGCAGGGATCTGGCTACATCATGCGTAAGAGAATTGTTTCTAAATTTAGCAACTGATTATCACTTTTTTCGCAAGGCCTTAATCAGCTTTACCGAAAATTCCACGTATTTCGCGTAGATTATCATAACTTCTTCTGTAGGTAGGAAGAAAATAAAAATCTGAGAACGCATGACAGTATCACTGTTCCCAAAATATACCCGAACGTTTATCTTCCGTAAGAAGATCTATCTAATTTTCCCATATTTCGCCCAAGTACATAGCCACAACTTAAATCGGTCCATGTTTTGCATGAGTATCAGCACGTAAAATGCATCGAAATTAATTCAAAACCTTTTAAATTCCTACCAATTGTCTTTAATCTGCTTTTTCTCTTTTGCAACGAAATAAATGTTTTCTAATTACGGTTAATGTTATTACGTCACTTGCCGGACAACTTAACCATCGTTCCCCGACTGCAGGCTACGCTCTCATAACCATTTCACCAACCTTCGAATCCCTCGTCTTTCCGTTCAACCGACTCAACATCCGGTTCCCCATTCGACCGCCTTACCACACCCTCTCCTCCAAATCTACCAACTGAGCCGCCGCCTTCACATCGCCTGCAGTGTGGCCCCTCCGTTCCCCGCGGCTTGGCCTCTCGCGAACGGTGATTTATCGCCAAGCGAGCAGAGAAGTTGACGTGTAGGCGCTGCGGCAGCGCGCGGGCGTCGATTGCGACGCTCGGCGCGGCGGGACGGCGCGGGCGAGCAGAGCAGCAGGGGTCGGGGAGCGGGCTGGGGCGGGCGGGGGGGCGAGCGGGGCGGCGAGGCGGACGGTGCGGGGCGAATGTGGAGGAGGGTGGGCAAGCCCGGCGTGAGCGACGGGGGATGGGGGGCGGGGCGGACGGCGTTGGAAGGTGTGAGGGAGTGGTCGGCGGAGCTCGCGACGGCCGTGGAGGCGCGGAGCGCTGCGCGGGGCGCGGCGATAAGACGCTCGCCTGCCGCGGTGTTTTAATTATACCGGGGCCGGCGCCGGCGGGCAGGGGGCGGCAGCGGGAGTTATCTGGCGCTATTCACGTCTCTGATTACGGCCAGCAGGAACGCCGCGTCCGCCGCCGCGCTACCTTTTCCTTGTGCGCTCGCTATTCCTTCCGCTTCGCTTCGCTGGGTCCTCTCCCCACAATACTTGCTGATTCTTCTCGCGTATTACTCATTGGCTTCGATCTTTCAGCTTAACTTTTCCCTGACCATTTTTCTAGCCTATTTGTCATCCTAAACATTAACGATCACTGCTTTTCAATTCTCGCCTTCATCTTAGATTTTATCACTTCTTCTCTCAAGTTTATATCGTTAGTTCACGGCTTGTGTAGCGTGTTTCCGAGCGACTTCTCCATACCTGCAACAAAAACCTCTTATTTGCCCCGATTCTCTGCTATTTATTTTCTACTTCCACATCTCCATCAACTTTTTGTTGTATAGTGCTTCCCCGCGTACTTTCAATTCCGCCCCACGGCTCCCGGGCTAACGTTGCCGGCAGCGCTCTCCGCGCGCGGCCGTGCGTATGGAATAAATATGTGATATGCGGCCGCCGATATCCGCGTGCGTGCGTCGAGCTACGCGGTCAGGAACGCGCCGCGCGCTGCGCCACAGTGCGTGAGGCCAGCCTCGCGGGAGGCCGGGGGGGGGGGCGGAATGGAAAGTACGCGGGGGAAGCAACTACAACAAGAAGTTGATGGAGATGTGGAAGTTAAAAAGATAAATAGCGAGAGAAATGCGGGGCAGAAAAGAGGTTTTTTTGTTGCAGGTATGGAGAAGTCGCTCTGGGAAAACACGCTGAACACAATGCTCGGTGAACTAACGATAAAACTTTGAGGAGAAGAAGTGGTAAAATTAAGATGAAGGGCGAGGACATTTGAAAAAAAGGCAGTGATCGGTAATGAGTTTAGTGCATGACAAAAATAGGAACTAGAAAAATGGTCAGGGAAAAGTTAAGCTGAAAGATCGAAGCCAATGAGTAATACGCGAGAAGAATCAGCAAGTATTGTGGGGAGAGGACCCAGCGAAGCGAAGCGGAAGGAATAGCGAGCGCACAAGGAAAAGGTAGCGCGGCGGCGGACGCGGGCGGTTCACCTGCAGACGCCCGTAAATCAGGAGGCAGACGTGAATACGCGGCCAGATAACTCTCCGCTGCCGCCGCCCTGCCCACCGGCGCCGGCCCGGTATAAATTAAAACACGCGGCGGCAGGCGGAGCGTCTTATCGCCGGCGCGCCGCGGCGCAGCGCCGTCCGCGCGCCGTCCTCGGCCGCTGCGAGCTCCGCGGCCGACCACTCCCTCACACCTTCCAACGCCCGTCCGAACGATCTTATTGATATATCTCCCAGATGCGATATGATCTCGCTGTCTCGAGCATTAACATGACGCAACAGTTTTAGTGTTAAATTATATTTCTTTAGATGTCACTAAGTTAAGGATTTAATGAGAATCCAGGGTCGCGTTAACACTTGTTCACTATATGTGTTGTAATACACCGTTCTCATTATTTGTACTTATTTTCTTGTAGCACCACGTGAGTATACATATACATTACAATCTGTTACATGTTTGTTATCACTACGTGCTAGCGAATGGCTTGAAATGTGCTTGTATTTTTCGATACAAATTGGCTAGGCACATGGTGTGTAATGTCATTTCTCCTTCCAAATGAGAATAATATCACGCATTGTGTTCATAGCAAACAAATTACTGATATTGCAGGTCATGAACTGCTCCTTCAAGAACAATGAGTTGTCAAACGCATTGATCGTTCGCAGCACAATGCCCTTCCGAGACGGTGCCCAGGCGTCTGTCTATGGAGTAATTAGCTCAGCGGTCTGGTCGTTGTCTGCGTTTGAATCTCGCGCGAGGAAGCTCTCACTTCTTCATCGATCTTCTTTTCTCGTTCTTCTCCACGAGAGACGGTGGATCTTCCCTTGTTCTGCCCGCGCGTCGTTCTTTCGCAGGCATTCCTTTTGTTCGTTCGCAATTAGTGGGACGTTTCTCCAATGCACTTTTTTGTGTCAATATCGTTATGCTCCTGTCCGATGTTTCGACGGATTATACCTTTCCAATCCTGCTTTCCTTATTCCTGTAACTATTTTCTCTTATATTTTCAAATTACATTATTAAATGGGTTCTACTGTGTTTTTTCATCATGCCACTCGTATGTTTCTCTCGCTTCCGCTATACATCTTTAACTTTAATTTTGTGTTAATCTCTCATATCTTTATCAATTTGCCGCATCTCTATCTTATCTACAACTCGTATTTAAACGTCTTTTTACCTCACTGCGTGACTCCTATTCTACCTTATATCGACTTCCACGTATCACATCTTCCCTTTATCTCATTCCGTCTCCATACTCATCCTATCCTTCGCACCCCACCCCACCATCACCGCTCCGCTCCTTCCACATTCGCCGCTCCTGTCCCTCCTCCGCTCGCCCCGCGCTGGGGCGGAGAAATCGCGCCGCCGCGCCGCCGCCGCCCGACGGAAAAAAGAACCGCGAGGCGCAAAGACAAGCCCCCCCGCCCCCACGCCACTGGAACAGAATCGTTAGCGCGCTCACTCTCCCTATAATGCTGGACTTGACGCTTCGTAATGCCGTATGATGCGCCGCGCTGCTACCCACACTCGCTGCCCCGCGGCGGGAGGGAGGGGGGGGAGGAGTGAGGGTGCGCGACTTCGCTTCGAGGTCGGCTCTTTGAAGACGCCAGAGCCTTTTTTTCTTATGAAGGAACGCATTAAGTTTATATATTAAACCCGGAAGCACGATTGATGGGACACGGTGCGCTCGCCGGTGCTTTGGCCTCCGACGCTCTGGAGCGAACTCCTCCGGGCAGGGTGGCGGGTGAGAGTCTCCCGTCAGGGACGAAATCGCCGGGGCGGGGGCGAGCACTGCGCCTTTTAAGAGGCGCTGCTTGAGAAGCCTCTTTTTTCGATCCGTGAACAGACGGGCCGAGAGTATCACATCTCCGCTTCGGATTGTCTCTGACCTCACAAATGTATTTATTTTAATGGCATTCTTTATGGCTTTTGGCCCGTTACTGGTGCCGTGTTCGCTCGCTAGACTGCTTTTCGTATTCTGGGCCATTCTACGTTAGAAGAGCGGTATCTCTACTTGCATCTCTGGCAAAACAAAATTGCAGTACGCGATACTCAAGTCAAGAACTGTACCAACAAATCCAAAGTTCTTTCTTCAAAAAGAAGGCCGTCCTTCGATCTCGCGGAAATCAATGTGCCTTTCTCGGTTAAGAGGCGCGTTGCGAAAATCAGTCCCTTAACAAAGGACCTTTCCTCGCGCGACGCGTTTCGCTAATGCATCTTCTGCTCTTCGTCTTCTTCGTCTCGGTGGCCCAACGCGCACCTCATTTGCGTCTCCATGAAGCTCATGGCTCGGCGACAAACAGGCCGCGCCGTCTCGCCACCTACTCCTCGCCGCCGCGCCCGACTTCCGCGTATTTCAGGCCGTTCCGGCCTACCCTGGTTCAACGTCTTTGCATACTCTGGTCTCAGCCTTCCTGCCTACTCCTGGGTCTAGACCGTCTTTGCTTTCCGGTCTCAGACTTCTCTTGCCTACTCCGGGTTCAGCGTCTCTTCTGAACTCCTGGTCTCAACGTCTATGCCTAGCTCTGGTCTCAGACCTCCTTGCTACTCTGTCTCAGACCTCTTTGCCTCTCCTGGTCTCGACTCTTCTTCCTACTCCTGGTCTTCAGACAGTCTGCCTACTCCTGGTTTCGACGTCTCTTCCTACTCATGGGTCTCAGCCGGTCTCTTGCCTATCTGGTCTCAGACCGTCTTTGGTCTATTCACGTCTCAACCGCCTTCTACTCCTGGGTCTCAGACCGTCTCCTGCCTACTCCTGTCTAGACCGTCCCTGCCTACGCAGGGTCGCAGACGTCTCCTGCATACTCCTGGTCTCAGACCTCTCTGGCTACCCCATTCTCTATGGTTTATTTGCATACTCTGCCTACCGCCCTGTATTCTCTTGCACCTCCATACCCAACTATTTTCTTCTCCTCTTCCTCTGCTATCGCAACTTACCTACCCCGCGGCTTTCTTCTTGGTCTTCTGATGACTCATTTACCATTTCACTGCGCCTGTGTGTAGCAGTATACTTTATTAATCCAGTATATTACGATACGTTGGTAGTCGTCAAAGGAATATATGATAATAGAAAGTTAATAAATAAGTTAAATAATGAACAATAATAGTAATGGATTAATAAGAATACTAATCTTCTCTTCCAGTGATCTTCTCTATATCCTGCCAGCGTTTCGTTGTCTTAGTTCTCAGTATTTTTCTAAGGTTTAGCCTCTTCTTTTCGACGACGTTTCCTACCGTAGCCACGCCGATCCTTGCCGTTGCTTTTCACTTCCCGCATGTTCGTCTCTGTATCTTTATCTCTTTCCCAGAATTATAACTACGACGATCTTGACTAGTAGAAATGGGATTCTTATCGAAATTGTTTTTCAAACATTTTTTTAACTTCGTTGATCTTATATAATTGTAAAAATTCTAATTACCAGGAATATTTTCAATGTTTATACGTATTAATCACTGTATTTTAAATTATCGGGGGAAATTTATAAATGTATTGCTACCAATGGAATTTAACAGTATAGATTTTGTGGTTGGTTAAACTTTTCGCGCGAGTAATTGAGTACGGAATAATACCTATTCACAATTTTCTCTTAAAGTTGTTCAGTAGCTATCAGTAAATCTTGTTGGCGATATCCTCACAATCTTTAACTATCCTCTGACCTATTCGCCTTTTTCTAATGGATTGGTCGCCCCTTTTCTCAATTACATTCAAGACAGTAGTTATAATGATTTCCAGTGTCCTCAGTAACAAAGTTGAGTTCCATTTTAACACCTACTTTCCTGATTTAGGTTAGTTGGACATTCTTTATCGAAATATTTTGTGGAACTTAAAACAGTATATACGTCTCATCTATTTAATGCCTACGTAACATTATCAAGAATTTGGCATGCGCTCTTTCTACGCGATTTTTCAACCCTCGCTAAGTTAATATATCATTTTTTCTTTTCAACGTTCGATATTCCTTCAACCGACAAGTTATCGCGTCCACAAATACTTAATTTTCTCTCCCCTTGAAATACTGAACACACAAACAAGCTGTGCCCTCTCTGTCTCGCCCGACGCTAATCGCAGCTGCTCTTTCTCGAGAGCGTGGACGGACACGTAGTGCTAATACAATATTTATGCGCCTACTATTGTTTATATAATTGATAATGCATCAGTTTTTTGTATTTCAAGCTTTACTATGGAGGTTTCAGACAATTTATGGAATTATTAGAAGATGTTGCACATAGGCTTATTCAGTTTTTTCTCGTTAACTATTCTTAGTAACGTAAATTTTATTTTTGTGGAATGTGTATATCCGTTTTATGCATAAACTGTGAACTTATCTGTTAATCAAGTTTCTAGTATTTTTCATTTACACGTCTAAATCGTTGTGCACAGCTTATGACAAATTCATCAACTACTATCACTGCTAGCAGGCATGACACTCTGTCAATGTTCCCACTATACCATTAATTTATAAAATCTTGACGATGATAATATTTAAGTCTCCTTTTTCTTGTTTCTCCGATCAATATTAGACGATCTCAAACATCTAAAAACGGTCCATATGCACGCGATTATCTTCCTTCCTTGTACATTACTCCCTCGCACATGACTAACTACAGCATTACACTACCAACGTGGGATATCAGTGTTCTTAGTTGTATGTCCGGTGGGCGGACCCCCTCGGAATCCTGCAGTGGTATCATCCCTGCAAGTACATTGTATCAGTTGGAGCTCATCCCATCCGCGGGAGGGAAACCGCGCCTTCCGCGATAAAACATTCACTTACCAACGAGTATCAATGCCGTAGCGTTGCGTGCGTTGCAACAACCATCAGCCATCAATGCCAGTAGTTCCGCTCTGGGTCTCGACCTAGAGTGAGAGGCCATTAACACCGGTTAGTATATAACACCGGCGCGTATCGCCCAGTTCACTGCCCTGGAGCCTCCACATGTCGGGAAACGCCGCTCGCAGCCCACGGACGCGGCGTCTCCGATAGCCAGATTTTAAACAATGACGCCTCGTTGCGCTCATGCGCTGCCCCGGAATACGGCCCGAGGCTGGCCTCACGCACTGTGGCGCAGCGCGCGGCGCGTTCCTGACCGCGTAGCTCGACGCACGCACGCGGATATCGGCGGCCGCATATCACATATTTATTCCATACGCACGGCCGCGCGCGGAGAGCGCTGCCGGCAACGTTAGCCCGGGAGCCGTGGGGCGGAATTGAAAGTACGCGGGGAAGCACTATACAACAAAAAGTTGATGGAGATGTGGAAGTAGAAAATAAATAGCAGAGAATCGGGGCAAATAAGAGGTTTTTGTTGCAGGTATGGAGAAGTCGCTCGGAAACACGCTACACAAGCCGTGAACTAACGATATAAACTTGAGAGAAGAAGTGATAAAATCTAAGATGAAGGCGAGAATTGAAAAGCAGTGATCGTTAATGTTTAGGATGACAAATAGGCTAGAAAAATGGTCAGGGAAAAGTTAAGCTGAAAGATCGAAGCCAATGAGTAATACGCGAGAAGAATCAGCAAGTATTGTGGGGAGAGGACCCAGCGAAGCGAAGCGGAAGGAATAGCGAGCGCACAAGGAAAAGGTAGCGCGGCGGCGGACGCGGCGTTCCTGCTGGCCGTAATCAGAGACGTGAATAGCGCCAGATAACTCCCGCTGCCGCCCCCTGCCCGCCGGCGCCGGCCCCGGTATAATTAAAACACCGCGGCAGGCGAGCGTCTTATCGCCGCGCCCCGCGCAGCGCTCCGCGCCTCCACGGCCGTCGCGAGCTCCGCCGACCACTCCCTCACACCTTCCAACGCCGTCCGCCCCGCCCCCCATCCCCCGTCGCTCACGCCGGGCTTGCCCACCCTCCTCCACATTCGCCCCGCACCGTCCGCCTCGCCGCCCCGCTCGCCCCCCCGCCCGCC
>BOPP01000008.1:13618988-13645747 GCA_017312745.1 Gryllus bimaculatus
CCAGCCCGCGCTCCGCCCCCGCCCCTGTCCGTGCCTCTGCTCCGCCCGCGCCGTCCCGCCGCGCCGAGGCGTCGCTATCGCGCCCGGCCGGCCGCCTGCCGCAGCCGCCTACAACGTCCAACTTCTCCTGCGTCGCCTTGGCCGATAAATCACCGTTCGCGAGAGGCGCAAAGGCCGGCGGGGGAGGACGGGAGGGGGCCGACACTGCAGGGCCGGAGGTGAAGGGCGGCGGCTCGAGTTTGGGTAGGATTGCGGAAGAGGGAGGGGTCGTGGTGAAGGCGGAGTTCGAGAGGTGGGGACACCGGAGTTGGAGTCGGTTGAACGGAAGGACGAGGGGATTTCGAAGGTTGGTTGGAAATGTGTGAAGAGCGGAGGTCCGTGCCAGTCGGGGCAAACGATGGTTCATTGTCCGTCAAGTGGACGTAAAATAACATTAAGCCGTAGAATTAAGAAAGAAGCATTTGAAATTTCGATGAAAAGAGAGAAAAAGCAGAAGTAGTAATAAAAGAAAAAAAATTGGGTAGAGAACTAAAAGGTTTTGAATAATTTCCGAGGTGACATTTAATACGTTGCTGAGTACTCATGCAAAACTCATGGACGAATTAAGTGTGTTGGCTTGTACTTGGTGCGCAAATAATTGGGAGAGATGTAGATAAGATATTCTTACGGAAAGAATAAACGTTCTCGGGTATATTTCTGGAGGAACAGTGATACTGTCATGCGTTCGTCAGACTTGTTATTTTTCTTCCTCCCTACAGAGTAGAGAGTTATGTAATCCTACGCGAAAAATACGTTGAATTTTCGGTAGAAAGTATCTGATTACAGGGCCTTGGCAAGAAAAAAGTGGATAAATTCAGTTGATAAATTTAGAAAAAAGTTCTCTTACGCATGGTGTAGCCAGAATCCCTGCTTGTGGTTCCTTGATAATAAAAGGGCGGCAAAATATCTGTCCGTTCGTCCGTACGTCCATATATCTGTCCGTCTGTCTGTCTATGAGCAATGCTAGCTGTTGAACCTTTCTGCCGATTCTCTCCAAAATTTAATGCCACAATTGACCTGGCTGATATCGCGTCCCCTCGAATTTGAAAACTATATTTGAAATTTGGTTACTTGAAGACCCTGGAATATATTCAACATTTTAAAAAAATGGCTCCATCTTTTTCATATAATTTTGTTGTTTGATAGAGTGAATGATGTTTGAGAGAATACTGAAGGTCTCATGTTCGTTAAAAAATCTGATATTTCGAAAATCACAAACGTTTTCTCGCAGTCTTCTTATAACTAAAATATGACAGATTGAGATTTTTCCCTTAATAAAATCTGTTCCTTAAAGTTGGATTTTGAAATAAAGTAATGTGTAATTTTTCGAACACTTGAGTATTTTTCTGCGTAATGTTGCGTGAAAATACGTGGGAGAAAGTGCATGTTGTTTTAGCACCACTAGTGTAAATAATTGCACCGCTGTGTTTCTTCTGAATTATTAGGTTTGTAATTGAATGGCAAATTTGTCATGTCTCTTATTTAATCATTACTTAATTTTTTATTACTGCAAGATTTTCTGTAGGATTCATTCAGTTGGTACTTCAACAACGTATTCTTTTTAAAAATGAGATATTTATTACTTAAAACTAAAATTCTTATAAGTGGATGTCAGGCACGGAAGTTTTAACTTCTATATTAAAATTTCGATGACGTATAAGAAAATGTAGTAGTGTGTTATAAAAAATAGTTCTTATAATATTGAAAGTTATCAATAAATTAAATGTACTCGCTTCCAATAATTGTTCATGAGAAAAAAATAAATATAACTTCCACAATACATCAACTTCAGGAAAAAGAATATGACTTTACTGCAACAGCCCTCTTGGGACGGTTTCATCCTGGTTTTACTTTAGTTGGTACTCCCTTAACTGAATTGCCAAAGTTTCAGCCATGCATCGTGAGCGTCAGAGAGTTGAGAATGTTTCCCATTCACTGAAATTGAAAGAGTTGATATTGTAGGCATTCATTTACATTGCTGGTACACTGTTTTACTACAACATTGTAGAATTGAACGTTATCCTACAGAAGCAGTCTTCTACACGACAATATACCTCATGCGATGAAGAACCCCGGGATCTCCAATCTGACACCCAGGGGTCCCCGCGCTGTTTCCTGTGGAGATAAAGGAAAGGGGCTGGGCGTCAATCTCAGCGCGCTTGGCGGCGCAGGGAAGCGTTTGTCGTTTGCTTGCAATTCTTAAGGGCAAAGCGCCCTCCGTAGCGATCCTGCTCCCTCGAATCTTTCGTTTCCTGTTCCGGAGTAAGCAATCGATTGCGACAGGACATCGCCCGGAAGTCTTCGCTTGGGCGGAGCCTTGCAGATGGGCTTGAGACGAGAGCGATGTATCTCAGCTTCGCGACCTTATTCTTTTTGTCCTTCTTTTCCGTCCTCTTGAGGTGTGGTTTTGATGCAGTCTTTTCTGTTGTTCGCAGCTGTTCGCGAAATGGAAATTTCATATCCGCTGTCGTAATCCGCTGATGTTTTATTAATGTTTAGAAAAGGATAAGCGAATAGAAGAGCATGTAGCTTCAAGTTACGAGCTTGTGAAACTTCACCGAAGATACTGCTTAAGTGTTTTGTTTCGCAATATTCTACTTGTACAAACATCAGTGTTCTCGTGTACGGGTTTTGAATATCATGAATGATCCAAGATGCGATTTGTTCTTTTTTCTTTGGAATTTTAGAGTGCTCAAGTTGCAACTACACATTTTATCGCGGTACTTCAAAACTTTGTTAAGCTATATTTGCCGTGCTTATGACAGACGACTCTCGATACCATCACCAGTAATATCATTATATTTCGCCTTTTTGTTCTTCTTTCCGCGGCCAACTTGTTTCGACTTAAGGCGCCATTTCGTAGCTGTAACTTTATTGGGCTCTTCCCGGGAAGTTTCTATTAAGCTTGCACGGCGAAAATGCCAAAAACTCGCGGAAGGAAAATCGAAACTTTCAGCGTATCTAGTAGACGATTACAATTATTGTCCGAAGTTGTGCTCTTGCTTCGTTACTTTTCTACAATTTTTTCTCTCTCTTTTGTGTGTTGCAGGTAAGTGTGCGGGACGCACGCAGCGGGAGAGGCCGCCGAGGGAGCGAGCAGCGGAGATAGCGCGCGAGTCGCCGGTAAGCGGAGCGCTCGAGAGAGAAAGAACAACTTCGCCTCGGCGCAAACTTCTCGCCCACCTCCGACTATTGCGCTCATTCTTATTAACTTCATCTTTTCTCTCGTTATTTTGTGCGAAAGTTGCCGCGCGATGCCCGAGCCGAACCGAGCGGGTGGTAACGCCGGCGACGCCATAGTGGTGATGGCGGTGGAAGGAGTAAATCCCTGGTTATGTTTGTGCCGAGGAAGTGGGAAGGATACGGGGAGTCCGAAAATGTGGAGACAGGGTGGGAAAATGCTTCGAAGCGACTGGTAACTACAAAGTGAAAGTGTGATTTTGGAAAGACTATGAAACTTTTTGGAAATTTCCATTTTCCCCCTTTTACATAGTTCGTCGAAACAAATTGAAAAATTCAAGGGTTTCTTTGACTTTTTGCTTTTCTTGGATTCTCAACTGTTTAGCGTGTAAACGTTATTATTTAGATTGACATTTTGACTTTTTCATTTACAGTTGAAAGTATTTTACTGAAGTGAGAAGAAAGTAGAAAGATGAATATGTAAGACAGCATTTTATGAACTATTAACTCTAAAATTGTAAATAAAACAACTTTCAGCACTTAAAATTATTTTTTTCAAATTTTTATGATGTTCGATTTATTATTCAGTGAACAGGATGTCTTTTTAGAATTACAGCAAATATAATTCTTTTGGAATATGCCTTACAAGTGGTTGTTTTACAAAAATTGTAACCTGAATAAATTCAATACGAAGTGAGAAAGGAAAGCGAAAAAGGTACTGCTTCTGTGTAGGTGAATGCACCGTCCGGGTCTAGGAACGTAAAAGCCCCAGAGAAGGAAACCGCAGCTGTTTGTCGCCTGGGTGTGATGCGCAAGACCTTGAGTGAAGCCAGAGTCGTAGAGGCTGTGATTAAAGTTAGTGGCACTGTACGAGAGGTCGGCACAGAAATATTTGCCGTGCAGAAGTCAGGAGCACAAAACTCAAAGCGAAAGTGATTACGATGGCGGTGAGGATAGTGATTGTTGTGATAGTGGTGATGATCGATAAGGTTACGGCGGGAGGATGTAGGTGGCGGCAATACCGTAGCGACTCGAATGTAGAATAACTGCGAGGATACGAAGATCGGTGAAGTAACAGTTCTGTTACGGGGAAGATGAATTCGATCCAGTAGTTCGATGCCTGTATTCGCAGAGTCAAACATCAAAACATAAAGAGAATAATGAAGTTGAGAAGATACGCAAAGAGTCGAAATTTTGAGATAATTATTGAGAATATAATTCTGATCAAGGCATTTAAAGGGATGGAAAATAAAGACATGACATAACGAAATTCGAAGGGGGGCAGAAATGAAAAAATGTATATAGATTATAAAATATCCCGGATTATATTACTGATTATTTTTACGATATTTCTCCCATTGCGGTAGGGATATTTTCCACAATATTAAAAACGTAACATAGGGGTCGGCTCTAGTAATGGTATAGGATACGACAACAAGTGCACAATGACAGGAGAACAGAAAGGAGATAGAAGCGGTAAGAATGGGATATAACACTGATATGTGTGCCAGCTGCTGTTCTTACCGTGACTGAAGCTGGAGTCGCAAGAAGAAAATGGATAATAAGAAGAGAAGAGTACCGGAGAAGCAGGTGAGGGCGTTATCTGTCGGCGGCGGCGGCGGAGGCTGGGAGTGCGGGAGGGTCGGCTGCGGCTGTGGCTGCGCCCATCGTGGACGCGTTGGGGTGGCGGTCGTACCGCTGGAAGCCCGATCCAATCTAAACTTGCTGGCGCCGTCGCGGGCTGGATTTGCGGGCGCCTCTCCCGGGTGCTCCGTCACCCCACGCTTCCTCGCCCCGCCCCGCCCCGCGCCTTTTATTTACCTCTCCCCGTCCCTCCCTCGCGCCCCGCGAGGAGTCGTTTTCTACCGACGTGCGCCGCCAGAGTCGCTTCCGTCGTCGACGACCACGTCACTCGCCCCTTTTACTGTCCCTGGTTTCCAAGACGGCCGGGTGAGTCTGCTTCCTTGGAATGGTTTACTAGCGCTGACTAAGTGGTACTCCTGGACTGCAGCATTATTCTCTGCAAAATTTGCTTTCTGTGCCATTTCGTTGTCTGTGTAGAAATAGAACAAAATTATCTTTGTTTCAGGCTTTGGTTTGTGTTATCAAGAAACAATAAATATTTCTTTCGTTTTGTAACATTTTATGTTATACAGTTCTGGGTAACATTTATATTCTTTTTATGATTACTTTAGCGCTACTAACATGCGGGCGAGTATGGAAATCAAAAAGCGTCTGCTGGCGTTGGAAACCCATGTGAATTCAAAAATTCGCAACAATACATTCCATTATGGGGTCCGTCATTGGGCACGCCTGGACAGTCCAAACATTGGGCACAACAGCAATGACGACGACGACGACAGAAACAGCAACTTTAACGAGCACAATTTTGAATATCGAAATTAAGTAGTTTTGTGATCCTTGAAATATTATCAATCCATGAAATACTACTTACTGTCGGCCAATTTCAGTTTAAACAATATCATGTATTGGGTAAAAATGACTTAGTTATTATGTAGTGTGTTAAAACAAACTAGGGCGTCAACATTACATGAACGTTTGGAAAAGATGATGTAGTGTAATGTAACAAAATATATTTCACTTACATTTCGTTGTTTCCACACCTATAATTTTAACAAAATATTATTTTCTTTCGTTATTTTACTCCAAGAATGATACGTCTGTCCACCTTGGTAAAACGGTGGTCTTTAGCAGTGTTTTTTGTTTTTCGATGTCCATATTGTTACTTGCCTTTTTGGCAGCGCCGCTGTCGTCTCACTCATGCATTCCCATGCCTGCTGGGCGCGTCTGCGTGAGCCCGGTCCGTTATGTCGCGAATCAGCGTGTGAACAACGCTATCGGCTAAACCGTTCAGCCGATTTTCTCCATAATTTTATTCTTCAATCGACCTGGCTGATGTCGCGGCCCCTTGAATTCGAAACTGATATTTTAATTTTGGGAGATACTTTACATGAAGTCCCTAGAACAATTTCAAAAAATAGAAGGCATCGGGTTTTATTAAAGTTTGTTGCTGGATAGTGTGAAGGACGTTTAAGAGAATGGTGCAGGTCTGATTTTCGTTGAAAACTGATTCTTCGAAAGTGACAAAAATTCTCATTTTTTTGCCGTCTTCAAACAACTACAAGTATGAAGATAGATATTATTTCTCTTAATTATATGTGTTCCTTAAAATCAGATTGTGAAATAATTAATAATTAAGCCTTGTACACATTTTCGAAAGTTCGAATACTTTTCGCATAATTTAACGTGAAAGTGCAGATTAAAAAGTGCATGGTGTTTCAGCACGACTAGTTTCTTCGATGTCCATATTGTTACCTGCCACTTAAGCAGCGCCGCCGTCAGCCCTCGCATGCGTTCCCATGCCTGCTGGGCGCGTCTGCGTGAGCCCGCCCCGTTGCGCCTCGTATCCCATGCATCGCGTCGCATTTTTAAACCTCGCGGCGCCGTTTCCTGCCGCATGGAGCGCGCGTTCGTAGATTTTGATTAGCCGTTTAGCATTTCACGCTTTTTAGGTTTTGTTTATGTCGTAAATAACGTGATTAGGTGCGATACCGCTCGCGCCCAGTGTTATGGCGGTGTTCAGAGGGAAAAATGTTGTGTTCTGGTGTTAATGCTAGTTGAGGGGGCGACCTGACGCGTGCTGCCTGCTGAGCGTTTTATGTATTTGCCCTGGGAATTGAATGTGATATGCACGATTTGTTCGATGTGGCCTATTCCTGTTTACTACGACGTGTTTTTTGGTTTATTGTTTTAGAGCGGTTGTATATTTTGTAGTGAAAGCGTTTGCCGAGTTCGGTTTAGACTTCGTTTTATATAAACTTGTATAATTCGTACCATTATGACATGTAATGCACTTAAAGTAATGTTTTCTGGGTAAAAGAATGTTTACGAAGAAATTATTTGTCATCGGTTTTCTTTGTTTCTTCATGAATGATCTTCATGAATGATGAACTTTACATGGTGAAGGTTCTCATCAAAGTGCAACTAAAATCTCAGTGGTTAGAAATATGGTCCTCTTTTTCATTAAGAAAAAGATAGAATTTAGAAGTTTCTTTTTATTGTGCAACGCTGTAACAAATTCATAATTTTATTTCCTTTTCGAATATTTGCAATAGATTGCTGCCAAGTAAAGTCTAATTTAGTTTGTGTTCATATAGTTCTTATTTAGTATATAGAATAACATAACATACATTCGCGTTTATGTTCTACCAATCAGACGTAGTGACAGAAAAGGAAACAATATTAGCGACCATTGCTGCGGACATTGTTATTGGACAGCTTTCTTCGCATGCATGCAGGTCAATTGGGCGCTTGTTTCGTCCGGGGCGATTTGGATGGTGAATATACGACATCCTGTAAGCCGAAAGCCACACAGAGCTACATGAAGCTGTCCAATGAACAAACGTGTTGTCACGTGTTTCATAGTTGACGGGCTCCTTTGTAATGATGTGGCAACGAGGAACAATATTAGTACATTGTTTTTTGTATTGAACTGCGAGTTCATTGTTGTCTCATCAGCTGGCGACTACCCAACTAGCACAGCGAATGAGCGACATCAATGAATATGTGTGTTACAATGAACATTATTGACGAATGCGTTCTCGGTCACAGTGATTTTTCTATTTTTTATGGCAGTTTACAATTCTACATTTCAACTCAGCAGTCAAACCCTCCTAATAGCATGTGATTAACTTATGGTTTATTTAATTGGACATTCAATAAAATACATTTGTAATTGTGATGTTAAGATTAGTTTCAAATGAAGGAATATTTTCTTAGCCAAAGTAACAGTTTGTATTATATGGTTTCTATACAGTATAAAGAAAGTTTATTTTGCGTAAGGAAACGTAATTTTGATGGAATAATGAAAGAAAATAAATGTAATTAGTGTTGTAAGGAAGCATCATTTGCTATTCTGTGAAGGGAAATAATTTTGAAAAATGTAGATTGAAACGTGAGAACGTGCAGTGTTTTATATTATATTTTAAAATATTTAACCCTTCAATCGCTTCAAGGAAAATCATCGCAATTCTGGTTCTTCAAAATTTCCTCTTACACCCATACCATCACTGCATATACAATAATATTTTTTCTTTGCTTTTTGGCAGTTAATTTACCTATATGAATATATGAAAAAGCAAGTTATCCTCAAAACAGTCTAATTGTATTATGGTAAATGGCATTTTATTTTCGAAATCCTTATTTAAATATTCAAATAATTTTCTCTCAGATTCATGCTATTACGTTTTCGATTATTTTCTGCAAAATATGATTCCATTGTTTCCAGTCATTTTTCTCACCAGACACTGTAATTTCGGATTTTCGCCCGTTTATTTCCCCATTATATTCTGTACTAGACATTTTTAGCTTAAACCACGTTCATTAATAAAATAAAATACAATAAATATGATACTTTTATTGAAATGCTGATAAACTGAATAAACAGTGGGACCTCGACAAAATTGTGATTAATACATTGTTACTCATACCGGTTGGAGGAAATAAGAAATTCAATCATGTTAACCATAAGCTCAAAAATAGCATTTTGATAGTTATTGCTTCAAATCTTTCCTTTCTATGTTTTTTTTTTTCATATCTGAACGCATCTTTTGCAACATACGTCATCGCACAACCAACGCTAATGGCCACTACTTGGATCTCTCCCGCCTCCCCGCTCGGCGTCCGCCCGCTGCAGCAAGTGCCGGTCGCCCGCGCGGTCCATCCCATTTAAACTCGACGCCGCGCCGCCGCAGCCGCGACCCACGGCGATCTAATTTAAAGTTGCGCCGCCGCAGCCTCCAGCGCTGCCGCTGGATTTACCGGCACTGCCCGGTCAATAGGCGGCGGACGGCAGCGCAGGTGCGTCTTGGACCGCCCCCGCCTCCGCCCAACGGCTTCCTCTACGCACTGCTTCTCTTCCGCCAACCTCTCCTTTCCCATCCGAGTTTCCTCGCGGATCCAGTGTATCTTCTGTTTTCATCGCACTAGCAACGTCCTAACCTTCCGCCCACTTCTCAACATAACCGTGCGCCGCCATCTTCTGCGTTGCTTAACCTGCTATGACCTTACTATACATCCTTTCATCATGACCTTCCCCCACTCTTTTTTTCAGCACTCTTTGGAACAATCACCTTGCTTCCTCAACACCCTTCGACCCACCAACCGCTTCTTCGGATTTCTTTCCCACATTCTCCCTGATCCGAAACGCTCCTTCTCTTCCCTTGCCACCCCAAATCCTATGTTTCCATAGTCCTTTATCTCACCCACCATCTTCATTGCTTCGATATTGTTTTTTTTCTGGCGCCCATTCTCTCCTACCAACTTTTCCCTCTCTCTAATTCGTCAATTTTCGAATGTTCTCCCTATTTCCGCGCAGCCAACCTATTTTGTGCCCCGCGGGCCTCTTTCCGCATCATCTCCTTCCTCTCAAGTCTCCGCATCTTCATCTGGGTCTCGCCTCCCACATCCTCCGCCAGCGAGGTCGTTGTCGTTCCCGCCGGTTCCGCCGCCGCACCCACATCACCCTCCACCGCCCCCGCTCTCCCACACTAATTCAGTCTGCGTGAGCGATCGCCGCGCCGCGCCGCCGCAGTCGCCGGTAAAGTCTTTACGAAGCCGCACACGCGAAGCGCCGCCTCCCAGTGCCGTTAGTGGGGGCCGCGCCGCTGCCGCTGCTTGGCCCGGCTGTATAGGGGTTAAGGGAACTGCATACAGATGGCTGCATTGGGGAAATGTTTGTGTTTATAAACGACGTGGCTGCGGAGGAAAGAGGCTCTCCGTGCAAAAAAGCTCGGTCGCACGTTTCTAAAATAATGTCACTGAATACGGCTAGCGAGCTTTCCGATTAGTTCTGAAAAGTGTTCATAACGGCGGATGTTTAAAAAAAAAACTTATACCCCATTTCTTGCTCGCTGTTTCCAATGTTTGGAACTGTGCGAAAAAGATAAAAATGAGGGCAAATCAGGTCTAAACTGTTCATAACGGGGAATCGAAAAGAAAGAAAATTGAAGTATCTGTGTGGATCTATAACGGATTAATTAACAAACATGTTATACTTCATTACTTCTCATGGAATCTCTTTAGCGGAACAACAACAGTAATTACATTTGACGGTTTGAAACTAGCTTTGTAGGAAATGTGGTAACGAGATTGAAGTTAGGCGGATTGTACAAAATGGCAATGACCCATAAAAATTCATTGTGTGGACAATTCATTCGAAAACTGAAGGAATTAGGGCACGCTATAAAGAATTTAACTTTGGCATTGAGTGTTTGAGAGTAGTAGAGTGAGATAGTAAAATTCAAATGGAACAGAGAAAGAATATGATTACTTTTTCAGGCAAAAAAATCCATATTTTGTTAATACAGCGTTATTTATGGATCTATTACTGCATAATATTCGGATCGAGGAAGCCCTCATTAACTTGCAATACGCTTTCGTGTCTCTGGCCGAGCGGAATTTTGCAGCGGGGTATGTGCGCGCAGGCAGCCGGAATCGCATTCGGTGAAATGGACATGAATCTGATAAAATTATCACCGTGCACCGAATGCATTGGACGCCGCGTTTCCTCTGCTGTTGCTTTTTCCGGGAATTCAGGGAGTCAGAGATCCCTGTGTTAATGAATTTAACGTTGCGGCTCGGCGAATAATGGTGAAGTTAGAACCTTATTTAAATTTCGTAAATAATCTCATATAAATTATGGAACTGTTTTTTGAGAATTTTTTGTTATAAATTATTTACTCTCCTCTACATGCTTTCCACGTTTGATAATAATTATTATTCTTTTAATATATTTGTTGCATGAAAGTACCTTTTTTAAAAATTGGCTCGAAGGGTACGTGCATACTGGGAGTTTTCTCTGTTACTGGATTTAAAATCCTTAAGAGAAATTTGGCAAAAATTATTTATTTAAAAATTAGTTAATATATCAGGGTATTAAATGTTCTTTACCTTTCATTATTCGCGACACATTTTAATGAAAATGAGATGAGTACACTACTGAGTTTCCATGGTCTCTGTCGTAAATAGCTAATACGTTAAATTCCTTCTGGTTGCTGAGAAATAGGGGCATATAGACACGTTCGGGGAAATGGGGCTTTCACCAACATAATACAAATTTCATAATGTCATAAATTCTCATCAGATAAGTCTGTTTATTTACTCTTCAACAATCAATGATTTTATAATATTGATTGACATAAAATAAGTGGAGTTGTCTTTTTTTCACACAAGAACTTACTGTATTTGCTGGCGTATGAAATGCACTTTTGTAGCAGACGCAACGCTTTTATGAAGAAATGTCAGCACCGTATCAGTTACATTGGTACTAAGCCGTTATTTTAATCGTGAGACTGAGGTTAAGAGTCCTTGTGCGGACGAGGCGAAATTCAGTTTAACTTATTAGACCACCCGCTTGTCTTTGTATTATGACTACGCCCCTTTTAGTTGGGAGAGCTGGGAAGCTGCTGGCCAGCGACCGCAGTTGCTCGTTGCCTGTGGCAACCGGCTCCCTCAGCCACCGCCGGACGCTGACAAAGGAACCGCTCTTAGCGCACCCTGATAATTTAATGCACAAACAGATAAACGCGAGCGTTACGCCGTTTCGGCAATGATTCAGGAACGCGAACCGTCTAAATCAGACCTTAGTTAATAACGGCATTGTCTTAGCAGAGTGATATTAATCCGATTATCTTACGGCTCTCAAAATGGAATGTCCAAAGGTAATGATATACATTAAAGTGAAATTAAGCAGTTAATGTCAGTAAGGTTTTGATATGGCTACGGACCCTGTTCGGTCCGCCCATGTTTGCTAGTACCAGCAATACGTCAAAGTTCTTTTACGAAAACGCTTAGAGAAGTGGCGAAAGCAATGCAAAAATATTCCTAGAAAATATGTACCCTATATGACGTGAATGAGCACCATAATTCACACGAAATTTATCTCTTCTTTTTTATCTACTGGTCTAGTGTGTATCGGATATTTTCTGACGGTAACAACAGTTGCTGATGTTTGGTGGAGGCGACCCTATAACGCGATAAGACACCGTATTTAAATCTTCTCGATTTGAACTTTTAGAAAAAACGTTCATCATCAAGGGCCACGTTTTTTTAGGTTCATCACTGTTATGTGATAGTTTCATGATTCAAGATAAGATAGTTTGTGTTTCAAGTACTGCTTGAGAACATCGATGTTTGGCGATATATTCAGTCTTTGATGAGTGTCATTAGTTGATAAGGGACAGAACTCTAAGATTGTGGTACGTTTTCTTCCAAATTTGTTTGTGTATGTGTGAATTATTCGGAGATAAATCAATATAAATTATCGTTCATTATGAACATAATTAAATGGACTTTTTTAAAAATCGATAAAAAATCGTCAACGTTATCGTAGACTTTCTTTGTAAAAAAAAGTTCCTTTGCTTATAGTTACGAAAACAAGTAACTTTTTGAAGAATAATATGGTTGCTTATACCGGAATTGGAATTAATGCTCTTAAGTAAAAAGGACAATTGTGCGTGTCGTCAGTCATGTTTTTAGACGTACGTACATTCAAACAATTCTGCACTCCTTTACTCAGAACTTAGTTCAAATTTTCAGAATGCGTAACGTATATCATGATGTCTCGATCTCATTCTATCAAAAGGAGGAAATAGTTTTGGGGTAGTGAGAAAAAGAAAATCAGAGGACATATGAGGGAGAAGGCTGTGATACAGAAAGAAGATGGAATATGCGAGAGAAATAGAGAGAAGAGCGGGAAGTAAATGTTCTATGAAACGTTGACGGAACGAATTTATGCGTATTTAGTTATCAACTGCCCCGCTCATTGTGTTGTTTTTTGATATGTAAGGCTTGCGAAAAAACCAACTGCTTCTCACAGTAAGACGAATGCATTACTGGCATTCACGACAGTGAGAACGTCAGCTAGGTACCAGATTCATGGAGTTACTGGAGGCACTCCAGCTATAACTGGTTTCGAGCAAAGTGCAATACGTAAATTTTATCTGCTTATACGTAAACGTATCACTTACTCAATAACCCAATAAAATAATGCGCGTTTATTTGTGTGTGTTTGGTCGGTACGTATGAATGTGTAAATGATTCATTGCACGTACACTTTCGGGGTATAGGATTGATCCAGAACAGAATATAAAAATCGCTCTCGATATTCGTCAAATCTTCGCAAAACTACTTTTGAAATCCGTTCGTTGGAAGTCTTTGCTTCTTCCGCCTTGGACGGTTGTGAGCGGCTTAAGCGCCTTGCGGGGGCCCGGCCAAGCACTGCACAGCCAGCTGACTTATTTTTCCTCTTGCTACTCCATTCCTTCCCGCCCCGCCCTGTCCTCCACCATCCTCCGGTGCCCTACCCTGTCCCTCGCCATGCCCTTCCCTTCCCCTCCCAACCCCTCCTCGTCACATCGCGTCTCGCCACTCATCTGCTCTCCCCGTGACCCGGCCGGTGGGGCCGTCCCGCTACGCTTCACGCCGGCGCCGTCTCCCGGGGTTAAGGACTGCCAATGTCACTTAGGGCGAGCGGGCGGCGTCCGCGTGGCGGGGCTGCGGTTTCCCTGCGACTGCGGACCCGTGGCGGTGTGGGCCGAAGCGGGGCGGGAGGAGGGGGCGGTGGCGGGAGTGGAGGGAGAGGAACGTTCCGTAACTCAGCGGCGCGCAGCGCCGTGCGCGCATACCAAAACCGCGCTCCGCGCCGCGCGAACGCCACGACTGCGGGCCGACGGGGCGGGGGGGGCGCGTGCGAGCGGTCCGGGAGGGAGGAGGCTACGGAGATGCGTAGGTGGAGGCGCATGAAGACAGTCGTTTACTGAATACATGGTGGGTAATAGAAGGGGTCGATATGCTGCACAACAATTCAGGACAATATTAAGGGAATCCCCTTTTTTAATTTTTTTTGATTGCCGGCGACGCTGGGCGATGTTTTCTAAGAGGCGAATATATTTAAAACTGATTCGTGTGAGTTTGTTGAAAAACATAATATTCTAGTGGTATTTGAGGGAGAGAAATGGCGATAGGGATCTAATTAAATATGTCGAATATATTCATGTCTATGCTTTGCTGAATGAAAACATTGGCATAATGACCATATCTTCGTGAATTGAAACTTTTCTTCTAGTAAAAAGACACAATTTGAAAAGGAATGCCCTATGTGCAACTCTTTAAATACACTCACCACGAACATGCGAGATCAGAATGTGAACTGGGGGTGATATGCTCTTGACTGTTATCGTATTCTTGACCCTAAACTAATTATGTCTGAAGTTAATAGTAATTAAAGAAATTGCATGTACATGATGTTCGTATGACATTTCTTTCTCAATTTGAAATGGAGCAATCTGCTGCCTGTGATGCTTGGGAATTCAAAAGTGGGATGCGAGATGTTACGACGAGAGTATTTTCTAGTTTTGTGTACATTAGAAAGCTTCTAAGAGCGAACGAATAGTAAAGGAACCAATTCGAACGTGCGAGCAGCAGCGAACTGAGCGGATGGCGCGTGGAGCGTATGGCGGGGGGCGGCGGGCGAGCGCGTGTCTGTAGCCGCTCTTGAGCAGGACGTAATCGCGCTGACGATCGCGCTAGGTTGAACTACTCGCCACCCCTCTCGACCACTGCCTCGCCCCTTCACTCTATCACCTCCCCCCCCACCGGACGTCGTGGCGCCGGAGATTTATACGAGCCAAGTGGCGCCGAGCAGGGAGGAGGAAGAGCTGCAGTTGACGCGCGCTCTCGCTCGGGACAGGCGACCAGCGAACGCACGGCGAGAGCTGACGGACTGCCCGTCCCCTCCCTCCCCTCTCCCCCCTTCCCTGCCGCCGGTGGAAGCGCGCCGGCAAATGGCTTCCGAGGGCACCGGAAGGGGATTCTCATTCACGCCGGGTATCTGATAGAGCACCGACCGCGCTCAACACTGGTTCACTTTTTTAAAGTAGGGCAGGTTGAGCTCGTTGATTCTGACGCTTGTGCAGCTTTGCTTATGCACGTTGTGGGTTATTCCTTCTAACAACTCTAAATGATTTATAGAATATTTATTAAACATTAGTACCATCCGATATTGACTCAACAACCTTGTTATATGATACACCATTTTTATTTTTGGCCGAATTATAACGGGAAAATTTTATATGGGTCTGTAGTAACACAAAATAATAAAGAGAGCTAGCAGTTTATAATAAAATAATATTCGTATTAAACGATGAACTAGATCATGGTTTTCATTGAAAATTACCAAATTAGTACAAGGTTTTGCGGTTCTGTAACATTGATATTATTGTGTATGTTGGAATATTAATTAATATACGACGTGTAAACTACGTTGACTTTCACAAACCATGCATATTGTTCCGGGCATTAGCCGAGAAGGAAACTGGATTGTATAGTTTAGCAAATTCTGCACAATGACCGCAACGAGCAGCGAACATTTCCTTTCAAAAGGCAAACAACTGCACTTCCACTTACCTCTTTCCGCTGTGCAGGCTAGCGCTCACACAGCAAATGCTCAACTGTTAACTTCCGAGTACATTCTCCGCTTCGTCCCCCCGCGCATTCACAGAGCCCATTTTCTTTCTCGTGTACTTCACAAGGGCTTTAGGTCCGGAAATGGCTTCTATAAAGTAATCTCGCGCGAGCTGCACAGTATCTTCCCGCCGCTCGCTCATTTGCCCGCCGCCACTGCAGTCGGCTGCCCCGAGCCGCTCTCCACGGTCGGCCCCTCCGCCTCTCCCTCCCCGTTCCCGCGAGTATTTCTCCCGCCCTCCTCGCCCCTCCTCCCCGTCTCCGTCGGCGACACGTCCCCGCGACTGCCACTTGCGCGCGGGGGAGCGCTATCTCCGGATCTCGCCTCGTAATCGAGAGTTCTGAGTGCGGCGCCGCACCACGCGCAAAAAATGCACACTGCGCTCCCTGCGGTGGCTGCGCCCCTACAGCATAGGCAGACCCGCTGTACTACAGCGTTCTGCGGGTTTGCATACGTCCCCCGCTAAGTCGTGAAGTTTTGCTCGGTGGAAGCTGTTGTCATTCAAGATGTTTCAGATAGACGAGACCAAATAGGATGAAATGTTTTAAAGATTACCAGCAATTTTTCTGTTTTATAACATGTATGTATAACTGTCGCTGGTATCACGTGTAACATTTAAAGGGGGGAGTAAAAGGTTAATGTCTATATGCTTATAAATAAATATACAAGTTGTTATAAGGTTTTTTGTATTTTGCTCACAATCGATTTAGAAACATTGCATTGTGTGATTACGCCAAGAAGCGCTTTGCTCCTTTAAGCTTCGGGGGACTGAACAAACGTCCTACACAGTTGTGCCAAATTACAACCTCTCCCGTCTCGTTGAAGTCTCCTCTTCACTCGGGACACGCGCAGCTCGGAAGAAATCTACTCGCTGCGAGCAAACTCGTCTCCTCCGAAGCCAAAAACTTGCACGGCGGCGGGTCTCCTCCGCGCGGTGGCAGAGGTTGCGGAAGTGAGGAGGAACAAGGGGAAGGACGGGCTGTGCGGGGGGGACCAGGGGGCGCTTCATGCGCTGGTCGTTTGCGCTGTAGGTTGGATTGCAGGGGAAGAGCGTCGAGGCGCTGCGCAAACAGAGCTCCGCGGACCGGCGGGCGGCTCGTTGCCTCGCAAGGGGCAGTGGTGAGACGGGGCGGGCGGGTGAGGGGGTGGAGAGGCGTGCGCGGAGGCTCAGGCGCGCTGTGGTCAAACGCCGGCACGTCCGCGCGGCCCCGCCGCTCGCAAACTGCGCAATTTCCCCTCTTCAATCACTGCTTCCGCTCTCACGAGTCGCATTCCCCCACCGCCGCCTTTCTCTGCAGCAGATTGCCCGTCGCACAGGTCGCACTACAGCGGCTGCCCGAAATCTTCGTCCAACTACGGCCAATATCAGTCTCTCACGTGACCGATATTTGCCGTACGTCTACTCCCTTTTCATTGTACTTCACACTCCTCCTTAACATATTACATTGCCTATGCACTATTCTGATACCTGCCATCAATCTACCTCGTCGTCGGTCACCCTTGATCTTCACCACATCTCCACATCACCTTCACATAAAATCTCCAGTCTTCTCACAGATGCCTTTACAGTTGGCTATTTACGGATAACTCTCTGCAATACCCAAACAATCGAAACTCATGCTTTCTATGCCTTATGTATTTATTCAGTTTGAAGTAAGTGTTCATCTTCGTAAGTTTTACGAATCCTTATTCAATATCTATGTCTCACTATGCTGTATCTTCGCTTTTCAATCCTCTATTCCCTCTCCCAGGAGATCTTATCGTAGCCCCGGTTTCGGGGGCTCCCATCTCATCGACCAACCAGCCGGGGAGAGGAGGCGTAGAGCAACTGCTGATATCATTGCAGTGCTTCTGACCGTGAGGTTCTAGGGTTCCAGTCCCTACTGTGGCAGGTGCTTGTCAGCTAGGTAGAGTTCTGTCGATTTCTGAAGGAGAATTCTAGTGACCGGTTGCTGTGATCGGTAGTTTTACGTGATATTTGCGATCAACTCCAAGCGAATACCGGAGCAGTACGATAATAACGGGCCACGGACCATATTCCGCGAGCGAACTTTCCTTTCTCTTCCTTGTCCTCCACTTACCGCCTTACACCTACACTAATATGCACTACACTTCCACAAATGCTGCGAGATCGGTCAGATGCTTATAGCTTGTCCCGACTGGAGTCCCTGCTGATGGGAGATACCTAGTTGGAAAATTTCCTAGCTGAGTTCGTAGCCAGAACTCGCCATCCAATGCAGGAAGATCACCGCCACCGGAATCACTAACGATCAATCGAACGCCCAACCAGCATACTTGACACATAATCTCTTCAGGCTGTAGCTCCTCCTCCTGATGGCAGTAAATTTTTCGCAATCTTTCGCATTAACATTTTTTTCTTCTACAACTCATTCCTTTCATTACATCCTCATCTGCATTGACTTCCACGTAGTCACTCCGTTCCTTCTCTCCCCTTCCCCATTCGTCAATCTACGCCACCACACCTACAGCTCCCCCTTCCTTTAGCTCTCTGCCCCGACGCCGCCTCGCTGCGTGATTGGGTGTCGCGGCAGAGGTTTCCGCCCCGTCGACCGCCGCGAATTTGTTTTCTCTCCGAGACGAGGAAGCAGTGGCGACGGCGACGGCGACGGCGACTACGAAAACGACGAACACGAGAACGGCGGTTGCAGCGCCGGGATGGGGGCAAGGGGAAGGGCGTCGGCGGGGCCGTGGGCGGCGAGACCTGAAGACGGAGGAGTTACGGCGAAGTCGAGGGCGGCGTCAAAAGGAAACAAATCCCTGCGGCGGAGTACGAGGAGACGTGCGCAGCGCTGGTGACCGGACTGTGGGCGCCGCTGCGTGACGTCGCAGTCCGCATCGTGATTGGAGATGTTTGGCGCGATACGGTAATTGCTTCGCGATACGTGACACGTCGACATGCGTGCTCGGGGAAGCGTCGTGTGTGCAATGTGATTTTAATGGTGTGAGGGCACATTAATCCTAACTGTAAGCGCTCTCTACTATATTATTAAATTGTCGGTACTTACAGAACCGGCGTATAACAGGCGATAATTGATAACTCTCAAAAAATCTGGAATCTAGATATTATTTACGTGAAAACTGGTATTTATCGCCATTTTTATTTGCGCTAATACAACATGCAACCTACTTTGGCATTTATGTTCTTTGTGGCAGATTTAAATTCAAAAGATGAGTGGATATGCCAACCTGAACACAAGAATTGAAAGTTATGCTAATAACAAAAAAAATGGCAATTAATATTGGTATGTTTATGAGAAATGTGTTTTATTTTCTGAATTTTGTTTTAAACTTTTCTTAAGGATGTGAACTACTAGTAAAATAGGCATGTACTCCCTCTATCTATCGTTAGTGAAAATTATTTGTAAGCTGATTTGGAGTGTTTGATGTAGATTATTTTACTAATAAACTATCTACTAATAGCGTTAAAATATTCTATAAAGATCGACTAGTCTGAGAATTTTTACTCATGCGAATTTTTAAATGCTGATCACATTTGTTTTATCGCCTAGACACCCGCTTGTTTTTAGTTCAACCTGGCTTTAAGTTGATAAGGCTCGAACGTTGATATACATACTAATATTAATGAACTATTAAACCATTATTGATCTTATATGACTACATCTATTTCATTCGTGAAATATTTATCTTGGTAATCATTCGTATTTTGGCCAATTGCAGTTATGCTTTTATTGGTAAATTAAAAAGCACTTACGCTATTAAATTTGATAAATTCAAAACGAAAATTCATATGTGAAATCAATTGCTGTTATTGTAGTCTGGCTTTTAGTAATTACACCGATTTAGTAGCATCTTTGACAGTTACATTATGATAAAATCCAAGATTGTAGTATTTGACTTATATTATTTCAACCTCTTACAAATTTATTAGGCAAAAATATTTGAAATTTCTTTACTAACTTATTGAATTTCTTATTTTTTGTAATTGTTTTATTTCTCATTTGTCTTTGAATGGAAATTATTCGTTGGTTGACTTCTTTAAATTTCTTTACATTTGATTGCCTTTTACAGAAAGCCTTCTGATAATAGGTTTCAGCGTCTCTCCAACAAACACTCCGCTCATTTTAATTTCCGCTCTTCCCCCAGCGCGGCCCGACAGACGGAGTCATAAGTGATGCTAACAAGTGCAGCAACTCCGCCGGCGCCGCTGCGCTGCCTCCTCCCCGCCCCCCCTCCATGAATACGCGGCAGTCGGCGCGTCCCCGCCAGTGCTCTGTCGTGCTTCGGCGCCTCTGTGGCGGGTCGGCTGCGCATCAAGCGGATTATGCGCGGTGCGAGCGGACACTCGGAGCGCGGCGCGCGGGAGTTCCTGGTTGCCTCATGCGTTACTCATGAGCGCCGCTCGCGCCCCTCCGCCCCCGCACGGCGATGAGAAGACGGCCGCTAGCGGCGCGACGGTGCTGCCACGAGCCGCAGCTCTGGATTCCCGCTCGCGTTTAGCATCGGTTTGTGTGTTTTGCCAGTCGAGTGGAGTGATTGTTAGCCAGAGAGAGGTGTTGGTCGAAATTAGTTTTAGCTTCTACCTTGCTGTCGAATCAATCTTCAGTTATTTCGACGTTTCATGTACGTATTCACAATGTTTGGGAGAACTATTAATACGGATACATATTCTTTCATTGATTGGATTTTAAAATTTACTTTGCTTACTTTATGTACCCTGTTTGTGCAACTTCGTCAACTAAATTCAGATATTATGATTTTAATCTTTAGATCTGCAAGTAGGTAAGCTTCTTTCTTAATTTCATTTTTTTGTGGTAGGTAAGAAGTTAGAACACGTGTGTAATCAACGGATGTATGTTAAAATGAAATAGATGTGTCTATATTTCATTAATATTCTGCTTCAAATACAAGACCGTTGTTGACTGACATGGAAACCATGATTTCGTACTTCTCTTGATCGTCGATATTATGAGGCAGGAGACAGTATCTTCTAAGAAAGTATTTTAATGACGATAAAGGACTTAATTTGGCAGGATGAAATACGGTATAACGCGCTCTTGAGATTATTTTGTTTCTTTTCTCACCTTAGCTATGCAAATATGATATTTATTGATATTCTCATGGCATTGACTGGGCGTCGTTACCTTGCATCGTTGGCTGCTTACCCAAAAGTTTCAAATACGATATATTTATGGTCAGAAAAAGAGTACAAAAATATTTCAACTACAAAACGTTTTAAGAACAAACTTTTTCTAACCAGCTCATGACACCGACAGCCCACAGCGTAACATGTCACCGTACTCTATACCATCAACTTCACATAGTGTTCGGTCTAAGTGACCTCTGCAGCCCCCTGGAGAAGTCGCGGCCTCTGCGAGTTAAGGGATCCAGACTCGCGTACCCTCTTCCCTTCGGGGTGTGTTCATTGGAAAGTGGGAGGGGAGCGCGGGTGCGGGAAGTAGTTGCGTGCCCCACCGCGAATATTCATCACGAAGCGCCTCGCGAGGCCCGCCTCTTGGGCCCCCAGATCCCCGAGATGCGGCCTCGACCCGCGCGCTCGCCAACTTCTCGGCCGCAGCCCCCGCCCCCGCCGCGGATGCCGACCGACCACCGACACCTCGCGCCCATTTCTTTTGATTCTCTCTAATCGTTGTCTATTTTTGTTCTTTCTGCATTTTAATGGTATTCCTTTCCATCTTTACTTCTTCCTCATCAACCCTCTAATTTCATTTAATTTTCTCTTCCCTCATATTAAACATATGCTTCTCTTCACCCAGTCGTTTGGTGCTTTGTGTATCCTCCTCTTCTCTCTCACTTTTTCCTTCTTATTTTCTTTGTCTTTCTCTTCCACTTTTTATTGCTCTTCGTTTCCAAGTCTCCTTTCCTTTTTTCTTTCTACTTAAATTCTTCTTTCTTTTTAACTTCTTTCAAACTTCCCGATAGACCAGGTATGCACCATTCTGATTCATGCTGAAGCTTCAAAGAGCGCAACGTATGCACATCCCCGACAGTCGAATATCATCATGCGTCTCAGAATTGTGGGTGGAGACGGGTTTACGACGATGGATGCCACATAAGATAGTGAAGACCGAAATGATTGTGGTATTGGAGTTGAAAGGGTTCTCAGAACAGGCAAAGACGATGAAGGAGTTAGGAAAAGAAAGAGGAAGAAAAGGAGGAGAATAAGGGGAAACAGTAATATTAATAAATGGTTGTCGTACCGACGTGGGGAGAAGAGGAATAGAGAAGGAGAAAGGAGTGAAGAGGATAGGGAAAGTGTATTAGAAAATGGTGTAGGGAGAAAAGATAGAACGGCAATAATAACAATACGACACAGTGGCGACTACTGAATCCGAGTGATTCTCCGCGTCGAGGACCATAGAACATTGAGTGAAGCGGAGGTGAGCGGCGGTGTCCGCGGCGTCTGGGCGGGCAAGGGGCGGAGGCAGTTGGCGGCGGGTGGCGTGCGGGGGTTCAGGGAGGTCGCGGCGCGTGGCAGCGCCGGCTGCTACGACGCGCCGAGTTCAAAGGGGGCGGGGCCGTCGGCTGCGATGGATGGAGTGGCGGCGCGGCGCGAAATAAACTTTCCGCCCAAGGCGGAGGCGGAGGCAGCGGGGGGTGGGTGGAGGGCGGTGACACGCGGTTCAGAGGCGTCCCCTGCGCCAACTTAAGGCAGTTCGCGATTCGAGGAGCATGCCTAAACGCTCTGGGTTGCAACTTCCCGGAGTGTAATAGCATGATCCCTTCTGCAATTTGAATACTCTGTGTAGAAAACATTCTAATTTACTATTAATAGTGGCGTGGAAAGTGCAAGTTTGTTCCCTTGAGTAGAAACTGAACGTGTATTTTCCATTAATCGTAGGTCTCCCATTTGATACCGTGCTTACTCAAAATTGTTGCAACATAGTTTAACTTTATATTATTGTGGAACTTTTTTATTTTCTATGATCACGTGTCTCTTTTCTCCACGATGTGTTAATAATATTTTAAACTTTATTAGGAAGGTTGTTTCGCATAATGAAAACAAGATACAGCAAGACATTGAAATTCATACGTTATGAGACTTATCTATTAGAACATGTTAATTTGAAGGTAAAATTGGATATTAAAAAAAATACTGTTACTTACGCACCAATGAAAGTCTTATCAAAGTTCATATCAAAAATAATGCTGTAACATAATGCCTATGCTCTCTGACGCATCGACTCCACATCCTTTGCACCAGGTATCGGCAGAAACACCCCTACAATACACTCTTCGCTGCATATGCAAACTAATATTTGAACCCGCGTGTTTTTTTACATTTGACTCGTAACTCTGGCCCGTATAGGCCGTTTAATCCGAGCTCACACGCGAGAAGAGAATCCAGAACGACCGCGCGGCACGAGAAGCGTGGCACGCCACGAGCCCCGCCACGAGCCCCGCCACGCGTCGCTCGATCTGCGTGCGTGGCGGACGCGTTTTTGTCTTCGCCCGAGCACTTCTTATCGCGGCGGTCGCACTAAGTGCCAAGTGAACTTTGTACGTCAATTGAGGAATTAAGTTATGAAGTAGTGAGTGCGGAACACAAACATTTTCATTTGTTTGCAGTAATTTCTGAATGTTTATATGGAGGAGGAAAATGACGCATTTCTGTTACTGGCTAACAAGTTGTTGAAATATATTATGGTGTAATACATGTTATTTGGTTCAAGGTTTTAAAACGTTTCCTTCGAAGTTTATGATGGAACGTTTTTACGGGTTTTCAGGATTAATTTAGTGTGTTTTGTTATGTTTATTTTACAAGGTTTTAGACTGCCATGGAGAATAATCTGAAAACATACTTCTCTAATACAGGAAAAATTAAGAAATTTCAGTTTAGTAAAGAAAAGGATGTTTATTGGAATTATTACCTCATTGTAAATTATTTGCAAATATCACTACGGTTTCAATGTGTATTTGAATTATTTCACATTCTGCGATGTATGTTCGTAAAAAAAAATTCAAGGAATGCATATTGAGATACAATTTCCCATGTGGTCGAAACACTTCACGCACCCTATCAATGCATTACATTTTTCCATGAACCTAGAAACTGTATTGGTAGGTACCAAAATCATATATCATCTTATTAAATATCGCTCATAGTTACAACACGTTCTACATAAAGAACCATATTTCTTTAGTTTTTTCTTTTAATAAATGCTTGTCTCCGTATATTCGGAGCTCAACATCCAGCTGCGCGCCCTTTTATGCCTCCCAATATACAGCGCGGCGCTGCGGCTGCGCAACAAAACATATTTGTAAAATGTCTTGATCCGGGGGGCGCGGCGGCGCGTATTACAGAGGGAGCGGAGCGGTTTGCGAGCGCCGGGCGCCGTTCGGTGCCGAGTTGAGGCCTGCGGCGGGCTGTAAGGCGCGCGATATGCGGGGCCGCCCTCGCGTACGGGGCTTAGCTCTCCGCCCCTCCCCTCCCCTCCCCTCCTCTCCCCGCATTGCACCGCTCCGGCCCGGAGCTAAATTAGAGAACGCCCACCCCACGCCTCCCCATGGTCATGAAAGCGCCACTGTGCTACCGTCGCCGCCGACGCCACTGTGGTCTGGATTGGCGGCGGAATGGCCAATAATAGGATACGAATTGAAGTGAATTTGAAATTTAATTTACACTCTTTAGGGTGCTAATTTAGACTTTATGGTCTGCATTGGTAAAGTTGTGACCACTCGTGTGAATGCATTTTAAATTTTACTTAAACCTATTGTTTGTGTCAGAAAATTCGATGCTGAGATTAGTCAGACCTGAAAACGTTTCAAAGAATAAGATCATAAGAAAACAATTGTAGGCTTCTAAAAATACAGACGATCACGAGCATCACATAAGAGGTCAAATGAAATGCGTGGTAAGGTGTAGTAGTGAATATAATCGTTTAATTAATAATCTTTCGTTGATAAAATATTTTTTGTCTCATCTTGTTCAATAAATATGATGTATAAGTGTTTAAGACCATTCCATTTGCTAATAGCTGAAAAAAATACTTTAAAAGGTATTATGAAATCATTTTGACGCTGTATTCAAAAAACGAATTTGATAATATATAATTTATGTTTGCTATATAATACTAAAACGTGGTTTTCTATACTTTACTGTCATAAGCATTTCTTTGGCAGTTTGAATGGAAAAATGGAATCTGATATAATTGGACTGATTAATTATCAGTCTCCCAAATTATATTTGCTAGAAAAATTTGAAATTACCTTTGTCGACCACTAAACTCCCAACGAAGACCACAGTGCGCTGTGACCACCGTTGCTGCCACCGACGTCATGCAAGAGCATGCCCCAAAGCCCCGTCATATCCTTCCTTACGCAGGTCTTGTCACCACTGGCGCAGTTGCCGCACCACGCCTTCCTTTCTCATTGCCGCAACCGCCCTCCCTAGGTACTTCGCGCAGCCGACGCACCCACCACCTTTCCCTAGGAGCGGAAGTTTTATCGCTATCCCCACCGCTGCCACTTTCAATTACGGTGCATAGCTAACGCCCTTACCTCTTTGTAGCAGATCTTGACGCTATCGCTGCCACCGTGTTCGATAGCGGTTTTTTTTTCAGGGCTCCATCTTTATACCATCATGGGATCATCATCTCACTGCCTACAGAATTTATTGCCATGAACATGAAAACAACAGCTAATTCTCTTTCTTAGCATTCCATGTATCACCGCTCCTGTAATCAAGATCGCTGTTTTCTATCCACCATATTATTATAATTTTTACTGAGACTGTGCGGCACCAACATATTTACCCAACGTGCTTACGCTGTTGCCAAATACCGTAACCGCTGACACAGACCTCAACCATCGAGTCTATGCCAGGTTCACCGCTCTTACCCTTGCCGCTAACCCGTCTGAGGTGCCAGCCACGCCTCGGATTACGAGGGGGACGGGGAGGGGGAAGGGGAGCATATTTTGCTGTGCTTGCCTCCGCTGTTATTTCTCTCCGAGAATACGGTTATGTTTGACAGGCGCCGTCGGGTCAAAATTGCACCGTTTCCTCCGCAGTAGGGTGCAAGCAGTATGGCACATGGGGTGAAATGTTGCAAGAGATTTCAACGCTGTAAAAATGTAGTTGTCATGAAGTATTGACGGAATATAAATTTTTACGAGTTCGCGCCTACACACTGCAAAATCTTGGAAGTCTTTAGTAGGAACTAAAGTATTCAAGAATATCATTCGCAATGCATTGGATCATATATGTCAAGAATGTAATGCTGTAATGGGCACACAAAAATATTGTTGTATCACGTCTAGGGTATGAGAGTTTCAAGGAGAAAATTAACGTATATTTGTAATATCGAACATTCTGCAAAATAACTCCTTTACGAATATAATACGGTATGATTTCATAATTCTAGAGACATACTCATTAATACTTGTAATACTGCATTCTTTGTTTACAAAGGAGCTACTCCAGTAAACTTCTCTATATTGGAATTGTCGAAAGTTTCCACGTTTATGTCATATTTCTCACATTTAATAGCAAATATCAATAGCCGAGTCCATTTTTTATGAAAATGATGGAAGGGAAATGAATGGACGTATCCATTGGGATTGTTTTCTTTTAAGATCTTCGAATTATTCATAGAGCGGTTTAATTTCTTGGATGTAAAGAGTCTTTTTCCAGAACCGAAAAAGCGCGTCACATGGCTTCTAGTAAATGTATCGACATTATTTTTTTTAATGGTTAATAATAGAGATAAATCTACGTGATGTCCATTTATGAACGGAAGGGCGGGAAGGGTGGCGGGCGCCGCTTCTGGAGCGGGCACGCTGAGGCGGCTGCTGAGAGGGCAAAGCGGGTCGTCAGGAGGAAGGGGGGCATGACGTGGAGGCGGAGCGGGGGCGACTGTGGAGCCAGCAGCGGCGACGGCTCGCGCCCTTGGGAGCCGCGCCGCCCCCGGAATATAGAACGCGCGCTAAACTGCGCTGCCCTCCGCGGGAGATTGAATTCCGGACCCGCCCTCTCCACCCCTCCGCTTCCTTTGCC
>BOPP01000008.1:13661495-13675710 GCA_017312745.1 Gryllus bimaculatus
GTTGGGTGGGGTGGGATGGGGCGGGGAAGGGAGGATCGGGGCGAAACGCGGCCACGGGCGGGCGGGGTTGCGGTCGACGCCCGCGGAACGGCGCAGCGCCGCGCTCCACAATGAGAAGTTGTCCCAGATCGAGAGATTTCTGGAGTACCAAGACGACTCCGCAATATCCGAGATGTAGAAACGAAGTAGAGTAAATGCATTCACTCTAAAGATATGAGCGAATAGAAGCGACGTGATGAGTAAAGATGTTTTGTAGATATGCTGTATGGACAGTAGTTGCCGCAAAGTAGTTTTACGTTTTTGGGATGACGCCCTTTACACTTCATTCAGATGGTCCATCTTCGGGCATGGTAGTTGGTATAGCCTATCCGCATGTAATTGTTGTTGATGACTTTTTTTATGGTGTTTCTCACTTCCTTTGCTTAACCGTTTCTACAACTTTGTTCCAAATTCAATATGGACTCTTCTTTTAACGTATTGCAATATGTTAACCTTTACGTATCACCACATTATTCTTTACTGTGTAGTTATCAATTCGGAGGAAGTGTATTGTCTACTAACTGAAATTCCCATAACTAGAAGTTTTGGGTTTTTGAGATGCGCCTTTTAGGCTTCGGGTGCGTGGAGCTACAGCGGCCCGGGGCTTCCTGCAGGAACGAGGCGGAGCGGCCGAGCCGGGCAGGGCGGGCAGCCCTTGCGCTCAAGAGCCGGTCCAAGTTCTGCGAGGCCAAGAGGCGCCGGAAGTGGCGCAGACGGCCCGCCGGAAGCCCGAAAGGCTCCGGGCGGAAGGCGAAGGGCCCTCGTGGCCGCCAGCGTAATGAGAAGCGCGAAGGGCTCCTGCGGGACGCTCGACGGAGCCCTTGGGGCTTTGGTGTCCAGCAGATGTTGTTTCACATTTGAATGGAATGTCTAGATTGCAGTCTTCTCTTACAGTCAACAAGAAATTGTATTTTCTCAAGGCGTGAACATACATCTAGGTGCTGTTGAGAAACATTTACTAAATTTCATAAGTATATCGTTTTATAAATATTCACATTGCATTCATTTCTGTTGTATTATTTCTCCTTTTGCTTGTTTATCCTTACAGTTGTGATTTAGTTTTGTAGTTGAACCTGTCGAACAATGGCACAAAGTATTGATAAAATGCGAATTATTTTCTACACTACCGGCAGCGCATAAGTGACTCTGACAGTTCTCTCGGTACACGTGAGCTGCTCTAAAATATCAGCTTGCGAGGATGTGTTTACTTTCTTACAGCCAGGGCTCAGCGTTGCCGCTCATCTCACTCGCACGAAGTCGCGGAGGCGATAGGGTTTGGTTTTTGTTATGTTATGAGCACGATAACAAAATGCCATAGTCTGTCTATAAGTGTTAATGGCTTGATAATTGATTTTTCTGTGGTGAAGGTGGTATCATAAGCGTAGTATGGCAACAGCACTTTGAACTGTCAGAGTCGCTTATACGCCGCCGGTACTGTAGAGAATTAATGGTGAATACAAATAAATATCCATGATTGTGTAGAATAAAAGTAAGTAGAAATGTAAGAAATTTATTTATTTTTATCTTTTAGAGGAGTTTAAGTGGAAATATCGCAATGAATTCGAACTCACGAACCCATAATTACGGTTCATATTTAATATGACAACCACGCGCACCGAAGTGACGCACCGCAGCGTCCTTTCCGGCCGTGCGTTGAACGTTTCCTAAACTCACTACTGCACCCCAACGTGAACGCACTCGTGCCACGCGCGTGAGGCGAGGAAGCGTTGGCGCGCACTGAATGCCTCGCGACAGCGTTGTGTGCGTGCGCGGGGCCCGCGCGGGGCCGGCCGGCTGCCCACCCGGCGACAGCCTCCCACCGCCAGCGGCCCCGCACAGTGGGACGATGCGGTGCCCGAAGCGAAAAGCTACTACGTTTTTCGGCAGGCGAAAATATGGAAGGTGACACATGCACAGATGGAAATGAAAGAACGTTAGATGAGTAGGCTCTTTTCCCGCAATTTTCAGTTTCTTTCAAGTTGCAACGTTTCTTTGAAGGGAGAGAAAAATCCTAATAACATTTACTGATATATACTTTTAACATTCAATTTCTGAGTGACGTGTAGTTAAGAAAGTATACATTTCTTCTCGTAGACCACCTAGTCGGCGTAATTCATGAACGATGTCATCTCTTTTTTTTTCCTTTTTTTTGCCGATTTGTTGTTATCTTTTTGTGATCAAATCTGAAAGTGACTCGAGGATTTGATTTGGATAATTTGTAATTAACAGCCAAGTGAACGCTTCGATCGTTGATTATTTCACACTTTATTATCTACAAGATAGTTTTTAAGTTATCTACCAGCATTTTCAATTAACAAGTTTTACGCGAGTTTGTATTTTTTAGATTTTATTTTTTGTATAATGAATATATCAGGGGCTTTTTACAATAATATTTGTGCATCAAAAATATTTCCTTCCCGGTCCGGGTAGCCGAGATCACCAAGGCAGTAGTGCCGTAGCGATCTCGGACCAAAGTGTCGTGGATTCGAGTGCCGCCTCGGGCATGGTTGTATTGTGTTCGTCGTTTCACACCCCTTTCATCATCATCATATCGTTTTATACTCATAGTTATCATTCCGTTACACGCAATAGTTGTCGCTAATGACCTAGTAGTTGATACGACCTTAAATAACAAAACGAATCCTTGTCGAGTTGCGATAAATATCACTATCAAATTAGATAATTGAAATTATTGGTGTTACAAATGTATCTTTTTCAATTCATCACTTATTGCAGCACTAATTTTCATCTTATTGCATTTAAATAATCCCTTTGCTAAAAGGGAGATTAGTTTCGTATACAGTACGAACGATGGTTTCCATAGAAAAGGTTTATTTCGAATAAATATCGGGAATTCAATATGCACTTAGCTTAAAGGAGCATTAGACGGGCTGTCTTGAGTCAGCCCCCCACCCCGCACAGTGGACCAATGCGACTCCCAAAGCGAATTGAATTTGCCGAATTCTGGAAAATAAAGAGAATTTTCTGTAAATCGGAATTTTTCCGCTTTCGGAAAAATAAATTATAAAGGTAACAGTAGAGTTAATTTTGACCTCCCAGAAAACTTTTCTTACCATTGTTCAAGAATGCGCATTACGGAAACGGGCAAATGCTTGCAATACTGACATGCCATTGAGACTTTAAAAAAGACTGTAGATGTTGTTTGTCACAGATCGTACTTCTTTCAAGAATGCTTTTTGTGTTCGGTATTATTTTTGTCTTATGTTGATAGCAGCAAAACTCCAACAAAACCTACCCTTCCCAGGAAACGAATCCATAGTGATGATGCATGGTGATGAAAAGTCTACCTGGGAGATTGCAATAACTTTTCTGGTGCATTTTATAGCGTGCGGTTTAAGAAAAGGAGAAATATTTTTGACCAACATTTTATGCTCTGTTCGTACGATACAATTTTCTTTTTTATTCGTCCCATACGCATCAGCATCGTTTCGTCCTTTGCAGCATTTGAGCACTTGTTAACTTCCTTATTTTTAGACTGCGTGGAGTTTCTGCTTAAATCCACGTACACTTCCTGGCTAAGGTTTTCATGTGAACCCCACCGCTCATATAACGTCGAGACAATGCCTTTTGCCCTGTTGTTGACAACCTCTCTTTCACTGTTAGTACGTGTGTTATTATCTCCTGCTCGAGTTATTGTTCTCTTTATGACCACTTTTGTCTCAACCACCAAATTGTATTTCGTTTAAACTGTGTTCTCTCTCACAAGCCCTTTTTACGGGGCGTCATTATGTCTTGTCGACTTCTGCGGCCACCTCGTCAATGCTCGAAGACGTAATTTCTTGCCTCCGTGGTTTCGTGAACTTCGTGTTTGCCTTTCGAAAGGACAATAGGTGTTTAATGATCAAGCGAAAGGTTTCGTACTATTTTGTCTTCATGTATTGTAAACTGGATTACTAATGATTATTTTAAAAACAGTTGTCATTTCGACTAATACTTTTCTGAAAGAAATTTGTCGGTTTCATTAGAAGTAGAATAGATTTGTCGAGTTTACAATTTCGGGAGCGAAGCACGCGCGGTATTGTATTCTGCAGCTGCGTTGTAAAGTTACATTTTATGTTTCTCCATTACTATGGTCTGCCCAAGTGGTACCTTAGCTCCTTCCTCTCCTCTCTACTTTCTTTCTCTCTCTCTCTCTGGTTTCGTCTTTCTCCTTTATTCGTTTGCGGTATGCTGTAATCTTCCGTGAAAACTTGATTCTTTGCTGCTGCTGCTCAGATTAAAAGTAATTTTCAATTTCTTTGCTCCTCGCATTTACACGAATTTTCAACAAAAACAGTTCTTTTAAAGTTTACGATGTTTTTGTGGTATGCGCGTTCTTTTCCAAAATTAGAAAGGAAGTCGTTATCCAAGTTTCATAAGATACTCTTTTTAACGTAATTCAAAAGATGTTTAACCGTAATTGTATTGAATGATCTTTACGAAACAAAATTACGTCTTGTAACTCTTGTGATTCTTTTTATCAGTTCCACCGTGCTCGTATTGGGACTTTAGCTGGTTACATGTTGAAATTTGCTCTCCTACTATCTCGCATGCCTGCGTCTGTCCGCCATTCTTTACCTGGGTTTGCGTGCTAGATACATTCGCGTGCCCCGCGCCCCCTTAGCTTCCTAGTATCTCTGCTGCTCTCTCAGATGAACTATCATGAACACTGGATGTTACATGTGTGCAAAATTCTCATTTCGTTACACAGAAACAGAATGCGAAGTAGGTCTACCATCTTCTTGCTCGACTGAGCAAGAAATAGTCAATACCTTTTTTATTTTTGCCTGTTATGAATGTAAGATTTGTAATGTAAGATTTATGAATGTAGCCCAGGGTCATGTGCATAATAGATTTCAAGTAAAAAAAAGTTTATTTTAATTATATCTAGCAACTCATAATTGGAGGGAGAAATTCGCCCAACTTCCGTACATATATTATGCTCTTTTCTTGTACAGGTTCACGCTCGTTGCAATGCCTTCTGTCTCTCCTACTTACACCATATTAAACCATTACATTTCTCCGCTTGGCCTGCGTCTTCTCAATTTCCTATATTGCGATAATGAATCCGAAAAAATGGGAACGAGAAATGTAAACAAATATTATTTCAAAACCATATTCGATTTTTGATTATTGCGTTTAAGGCTAAAAAACGTCAACTTTAATATTTTGCAACGGACTACGACGAATCAGTACCAGGGTGCTGGTGGCTACACATGAAGGGCGGTGGACGCTCTAAATGGAGTAGGAAAGTTGTCCCACTTCATTAAGGAAGCCTGGTGAAGGAGGTAGCGGGAATACGAAGACAGAAATAGCAACCTAAAGACGTATTTTGCATTTCGTATTAACTTGTACACACTCTGGATAATTCTGAAAAACTAGAAATATTGGAGAGTAGGAGAGTAACCGCCCCTTCTCGAAGTAGTGTTGTTTATGATCACATTTAACCCAAACATTCACATATGACCTTTAAATTAAGCTGTGTTGTCTTTGGGATGAAGAACGAGGATAAGCGGCGCCTATGAAGATATTAAATTCCTTCACAAAATTTAATTTCTTCACTCGAAATTCGTTATGATTCTTTCAGCAGTCTTCACTACAGTATTTCCTTATAATATACGATAGAAGCATATTCCTCTGAAAATAGTATACCGTCTTGTTTCCTGCAAGGGAAATTTCCTTTCCATCATCCCTAACAATAACGCTCGCCCGGGCTACAATTGAAGCCGAACCGACTTGAAAACTCTGACAACATGCTTGGAATGAAATGCTCGGAAGGTAATTGGATGAAAATGGCAACGTGTAAACTGAAGCTACTTATACTCCCGCCACACTTAAACACACAAGAGGTTCTGGGCTAGCAAAAATGAGATGGCTGGGCTACACGTGAGACCGCGCGAGTACTCAAGGATTAAATTTAACTCTCCTACCGCCGTTGGGTACGAGTAGGCGTTCCCCTCATTTAGCGCTCCTTCCGACACCGACCAATCTTCGCGCACGCGTCTTTCATTTTTGTTTGGTTGGCCTGCGTGTTTGATCGGTGGGCGCCCGCGCGCGCCCCGCGGGCCGCAGGGCGTGCCTCCGCGGCGCGACGCGAACGAATCGCTTCCTCCGGGCACCGGATGCGGAAATGCGGCGCGTGCGCGACCGCTGCCCCTCGCCCTGCCGCGGAGGGCGCCCTGTCCTGTCCCGTCCCGTCCCGTCCCGACGCCGCTATCTCCCCCGGCGTGGCCGCCCTCGCAGCCGCTATCGCACACTCCATCGCTGGCCTCGGGGCACGCCTCTCGCGGCGGCTTTTGTCACCTGCGCGTTCGCGCTGCCGCTGCGCTCTTGTCTCGCTTCTCGTCTCGTTTCTCGCTTTGAGGCCGTGATTCCTTTCGTTCTTTTCGCCCGCTGTTGTCTTTCTGTTTGAACTTTACCATATCTGCTTCATTGACTATGTAATATCTTTTATTATTGTTTCTTACTTTCATGATCAGTTGGTTTGGATGCATTTTCTGTCCCAGCTGTTCGACGTTTAGATCGGCGACGGATCTCTCACTCATTCTGAGGAAGAACCCTGCCTCCTCCCGTGATAAAAAATGCACCACACTTGTAGGAATAATAATCATAGCATTTTACGCTCCCAAAAACACGAAATAATCAATATACCAATGTTTATTGTTGATTTTATTTTTCAGTTTCTCTATAGTCCTGAAATAATTTTATATTATGTAAGCATTCACGTAGTGATAGAAACAATTTTACCCCATTTATTATAAATCCTTTTCTTCATTCTCTTTTTCGCCGCTGCAATCTGAATGCAAACTTAGAAAAGTAACATATTTCTTACACATGAGTAACATGTTAATTTGTACGGCACTGTACATTTACAACATCCTTGGCACAATTACGGTAAATAGAAAGTATTGTTTCTAGCGACACTTAAGATTGTGTGCACAACTCAACCGTTTATTGCTGTCAGAATGTGGTCTTGCATTTAGGTATCTTTCCTACAGTAAAGGAAATTACGTCCCTTCAGCAAAGTATGTTGTCAATTTATTTTACACCAGCAGGAGAAATGTAGGGAATCAGCTCTCAACCTACTTTTCCATCCCGTGCTGTACATCCTGTTGTTTTATTAGTGCTTCTCTTGGAGCCTCGCTTCCAACGTTTGTATTCATATTTTCTTTCCTGTTTTGTGAGTTTCCTTAATTTCTTCTTTCTGTTAATTTCTTCTGCTCTGTAATATCTCATGTCGACCACGTACTCTGTTGTCTTTTTAATTTGTTTTGTTCTCTTTCACACCATCAATTTTACCTGTGTCTATGATTATTTTTTCGATATTAGTTTCTATGATTACTGAGGCAATCCCATCCTTCCGTCTGTACTTTTCTTTCTACCTTCTTCCCCTTTTCTCCTTTTCGCTCCTTTATTTCGACTTCATCAGAAACCGTCCCATCTGTTTCCTCCTTCTCTCCTCGCATTGTCGCCGCCGCCGTACCTGCGGAGGCGTTGTCCGTCGCGGCGCGAGCGGCTGAGTCAGCGGGCGATGGGCGGTGGATAGCGCCGCCTGCGCCTCCGATGATTCACTGGCGCGGCGACGCGCGTGCGGCCGCGGATAAGGCGGCCGGGCACGGCACAATCCCATCGCCGAGGGGACAGGCGCTCGCCGCACCGGGGGAAGACCCGACCCGACCCGCCTCGCCTCGCCTCCGAGTCGGCCTGCTCGCTAATGAATGCACCGCGCGCCGCCCCGCCCGTGTGTGTGTGAGCTACATGGAAAGGTACGCGGCGCAGTCGTTCGTACCCTGGGCCTTGCACGCCGAAGACAAGGAGAGGACGTGCAAGAATTTAAATTACCCGGTCCGTTGGGACAGCATTTCTTATTAATCTCTTTTCTTTCCCAGGCCTCTATTTAGGTCCGATTACCGAACCTCTTTGTTCTTCTTAGGTTGACAAATAATGCGTTACCTTTAGTAGACTTGATATTCGATGTATTTACGCGTTTGGTTTCGAGGAATACTGTATAACACAGGACTTTTTGTGTAAACATTGATTCTTTAAATTAAAGACCATTTCGGGACCTCTTTGTCAAAATAAAGTATTAGATACAACCAAATAAGTTTACACGACAATTACACTAATTTTTCTTTATCTGTCATTCGTTGAGTAAGTTGGGCTCACATCAAAATTTAATAACTGTTGATTTGCTTAAGTAGCGTTTGTTGAAAGATTTTTCATTCAGATACTCTCCTCGTTACATACATTAGCATTTATGAATGTTGAGAATCTTCGTCTTAAATCAAGCAAGTACAAATATTGTTTAATATGGAAACGGCGCTCCCGGGCACCTGTCCGGGACGGCCCGTCGCGCGCAGCCCGTTTCTCGTCTGTTCAATTTGCGTCCGCAAACACTCGCTAAGCGCGCGCGGGCGTTACGTGCGCGGGTTTCGCAAAGGCAGCTGGAGCGGCGAGGTGCGCAACTTCTTCGCTCGCTTCGTGCCTCTGCAACTTGCGCACTTTGCCTCTGCTCGCTTCGCGACGTCTAACGCCAGTGGCCTCGCTTGTTCCGCGCTCCCTCCGCGCTCTCCTTCCTCCAGCGTTCTCCGGGCGCGATTCCATGTTTTCCTTCCAGTACCTGCCGGTGGTGTGAAATCTGTATTCTTTCTGCACTGAACGTAAAGGATTCCCCTTTCACTACAGTCTTCACGTATCAGACTACTAACCCGTCCTGTCTAATCCTATTCAACATTGCCTGCGATTTTACTTTGCCTCGTTCAATTCTGTCCATCCTATTCAAACACTGTTATATTCAAACACTAACACTGTCTATCTTATTCAAAGAATATCTGTTCGATTCAATTTGCAATTTCTGTCCGTGGTATCCTTCATTCATTCCTGTAGTGACCATCGTGTTAAACCTGCTCCACCTTCCTTTGAATCTACACATTCTATCCAAATTGTCAGTCCAGTACATGAATTATCACAATATTTAGCGACCGCCGAACATCTTTCTTCATTTGATATCAGCACCTTTCCCGGAGCATATCACCCAAAAGACCGCTGATCCTTGCTTTGGTCGCAACCCGCGTTTTGCCACCTCCAGCAGGCTCGTTGCTGCCGCGGACACCTCTGCACGGCCACGACCGCGGCCTGCGCCCGGCATTCGCCGCTCCCTCTGTCACACCGCGCCTCGCCGCGCTCTCGCCTTTCTGCGTGCCCGTGGAGGCCGCGCCCTAATTAGCCCGGATTCCCCGCCCCCGCCCGCCCGCACCGGACCGCGCCGCACCAGGCGTTCCACGACACTGCACTCCGCGCATTGTGCCTGCGACGACGCGCCACGGAGGGTGCGGCGCTGCGGCGGTGACGGTCGTCAAGAAGGCGGTGCGTTTGAGGGGAAGATGGAGACGAAGTTGACTAAATGTTAGTTAAAAGAAAATTCATTCTCCACCATTTATGTGTGCTGAAGGTTACATTTCTTTTCAGCATACGTCCAGCAAAATGGCGAAACGGGAATATCGTAGGAAATGATTTTGGCTGTCCGGGCGTCCATGGCAGTGTTGCCGACGTTTTGACCATCTTGTCGTGGTCTGCAGGCAGACCAGCCCTGAGGAACACCACGGCAATTTGGTCGAAACAGCGGCAACACAGCCTTCGACGCGGCATCACCCGGACAACCAAGATCATTTACATGACTTTCGTCACAGAAGCCTACGACTTCACTTCATATCGTAGGAATGTTGGGAATATCCAGAGTATACGTAATAATCCAAGGGTATCAATTTGTTTAGGAGACTGTAAATGTTTTAAATCTTCGATTCCACGCCCAAAATCCAGCAATATTATTGTAAAAGCGTTGAGTAACAGGAATTATAAGCCTTGGGAAGACAAGAGGGCTACATGCAAAAGCGGCAGCAGCAATGATCGCTGTTTAATGGCAAGCAAGTAATTTTACTTGGCCTTATCATTTCTTCTGCTCTAATTTTCACACTGGGCACTGCACTGGACTTCATTTCACATCACTACATTACTCTTCACTTAATTACATGTACATTTACTACCAACATTCATTAACATTTTATTAAGTGAAGACATCGTTTACAAATTGCAATATCTGATGTCCTGAAATCCCGAAACTGTAACTTGACCTCCAGTTTATCCTTGTCAACCACATCAATAGCCCACTCTTGTTATAATGTAATAATACTTTGTTAATGATTCAACTGAATCTCTGAATTATTTTCATCTTACTTGAATAATTATGGCGTGACAAAGTTTCCGTCTGCAGTTAAGGAAACATATTCATAGCACCACAAAATTACAACTTCTCGATTACCACCATTAATTTCCTTCCATAACTTGAAACAACTCCTTTCCATTCTGAATTTTGAAATGAAAATTATAATTTATTACGATCAATTATTTGACGTCACAAAGAAAAGGGAAGCGTTCAAATATTCGTTATTCACAGAACTCTGTGCGGTTCTTGGAATTAGAACAGTCGCGTATTCCGGTCTAAGCGCCGTGGAGGGACGTGTGCTGACGCCAACCGAGCAGATGGTGAGGAAATGAAGGACGACTATCCGCGCCGGGCTGCAGAGCACACTGGGCTGAACCGGGCCGAAACGTGCAAATACTAATTTTTTTAAACAAATATTGATAAATATCAGTTCTAGAAATTTCAAAAGATTGGAAACTAAAAGATGTATGTTTATAAATTGGTTTCCGAATATAAATATTTTTTAGAGAATTGTTAAATTCAGACAATGTTGAAAGTTAAAAGTTTTGTCATAAAAAGTATTTCCCGAAACACTCCTTCCAATATGGTAGTCTTATGAAGTTTTTATTTCGTGGGAAGCAGAAATGGTGCCATTGTTCACCGGGTAAATTAGACATCAATGCAGTAATTAAAAAACATGTTTAAGCACTTATTGTATAAATAAAATTGAATGTTTATTACCATGTTAAAATGTTTGAAGGTAAAATTGAAGAAATGTTACGCGCCTCCTAGACGTGCTTTTGGACCCCTTTACAGACTACTGTGGGGCGGAGGCGTCTGCGATGGCGCGAGTTCGCGGCCGCGCGGGAAGCGGCTGGTTTTGCCCGAGCGTGCGCCGCCACGGTCCAACAGGCAGAGCAATTAGGCGCCATTAAAGGCCGATCCATCGCGCTCCCAGCGCGTTCTTTGCGCGCCACGCCTTCCCCCGGCCCCTTCCCCCGCCTCGGCCCTCGCCGGCCCTCTGCCGCTTTGGCGCTGCCCTCTCGCCGTCGCGCACGCCGCCTTTTTTCCGCCGCTGTCACTGCCCTCCCGCCCCGTCTCACCTCAACTTCGCCGCGGCTTTTCGCCTTCTCGCCTGCCTTCTTCTTTCCGCCTTCCCTCGCCTTTCCCTTCGCCCATCCCACGCCCTTCCGCCCCGCCAATTCCGCCGCCTCTCCGAGGCATCTCCTCGCCTCACTTCTACGCCCCCTTCCATCTCCAGCCCTTTTCTGCCTGTTCTCTTGCCCATTCCCACAGGCCCCTCCTCCGCCATCCCTGCTCCTTCTCAGGCCCCTCCTGCCCTTTGGTCGTCGTCACTCACGCCGCCTTGGGTTTCGCCGCCAGTGAGCTCTGTGTACCTTTCGCGAAATTCTCATTGCGAGACGGAATTTCCATTCGCTTTGCTGATTTGTTTATCAGGTCTCCAGAATCTGAGTCTTTTGCATCGTTAACTGCTGATAGCGGGTATGTTTATTGGTATGATGATGACGATAACGGTGATGGTGGGTTGAGTGATGCTTAAGCTGTTGAACGCGGTGCGAGTAAAACAAATCGGCTAGCCCAGAGCCATCCCATTGTGCCGTCGCATCGAGTGGATTCGTTTTTCCAGTACCTACTCCTCGTCCATGGTTCCTGCTTTTGTCATCATCCTCCTCGTTGCGAGTTCAAAGCAATTGTTTCCCCAATGTAGGCTACGAATATTAAAATGTATGGTAAAAATGAAGGTGTCTGATAACAAATATTTAAGCGTATGCTCTTTTCAGTAGCGCAGCTATCATCATCCGAGCTATCTTGGAGCGTCTGGACGGAGAACGAAGCAGAACTTCCTTTTCCGTTCAGACACTGCAAGATAGCTCCGATGATTTGATACCGGACAACACCTTTATTTATGTAATTATTAGTAGTATCTACTTCACCAGCGATCACATTAATCATGGTAGTAAAAAATTGATCACATTTGAAGTGTGTTGTACTGCTGCATTTTTCACCATTGTTACTTTTTTACCTACTTTCGCCTATTTTTATAGAGTCATTGATGGATTAAGACATTGTTTGACCTTTTAGTTAACGGCAGATTCTGAGGAATACTTTATAGAAAATTAGAATGGCATATTTTTCATTATTCTTTTCGCGCCAACAAATTTAAATGTCTTTAGTCTGCAGAGTATCTACCATTTTTTTACTAAATTTTCTAGTGCATTGAAAACTTTTTTCGTTTAGAACATCTTTGCCAAATTATTCTTTTGATTTCATCGCTCTAGGTTATAATAATGTTGTTTTTCTGTATGGGATATCTTTGTTTACCGCGATTACATGCAGTGTGGTAAAAGTTGCCGTTTTTTTTTCATTGTACGAATTATCTCTTGCATTTTCCTTATGGTCACAGTGACTTGTGATGCATATGTTGTCTGCGTACGAAAATTAATTATTATATTAAACACGAGAAAAAATAAACATTAACATGTACAGAAAAACCTGTAGAGAAATTCTCATATCCTTGATTGTATATTTAACGGAGATAAAAAATGGCAGAAGACATCAAAACCTAAAAGAATTACTATTTTAAATGCTTCTTAATACTACATTTTTTTTACAAATTTCACAATATGTATCAGAGAGTTCACATTCTCACTGTTTAATGATCTATTCGGGCAGTAAATTAGAGTGCTCTTTTGTCTCTAGCCTAATCAAAAACATACAAGTTGGTAATTGAAAATTTACTAATGATCCAACCGGAACTTCGTACGGTTTATTCAGTATTGTCATCAATACGGTGTTAATTGTTACTCGGAACAACGTCGCAAAGTTTGCTTAACCACGGCAAGGAGGGTGCCAAAGTCATTACCTCTGCCGTCGGGAGCGTTCACGAGTTAAATCAGAGGCACACCTTGCGCGCGGGGTCATTGACGCGGTGTCGCGGAATGCGCTGGCGCCCCCGCGGCCCCTCGAGGGCCCTAGCGCCGCCGCCCGCCCACCCACTCCGGCGAGGAACTTGTGAAGAAACTCCGGCGGCGACGGCGGCGCCCACTCCGCGTGGCCCCGTTCGCCCGGCTTCGCCCCGCCTCCGAACCGCCCGGCGCCGCTCAGCTCAACCTCCCTCGCGGGCGCCCCGCTGCTCCGCTCTCTTCACTGCGTGCCCCTTGCTTCCTCTCAGCTGATCAACTCCTTGCTCCTCGCTGTTTGCTTCACTCGCTGTCTCTCCATTTCGTTCCCCGTCGGCGGTTTTACACACATGTGCACTTCTTTCGCCTGTTTTCATTCAAAATTCTCTGGTCCTTCTTCTCCAGTATTTTTATTTATCTCACTCCTGTTCGCTTCCATGAACAGTATTCTTTTCATCTTTGCTTTCACTGCTCACTACTTCTGGGCAATAACTCTTTTCATTACGTGGTTCCCATCTCATGACCATCCTTCATATTCCCAGTGTTACGTCGCGAAAGTCGTCACAGTTTTGTCGTAACTTTTTCAGTCTTCCCCTTTATTTCTTTTATATATTTCTTCCTTCCTTTCTTTCTCTCTTTCTCCCTCTCTCTCTCCCCCACACACAAACGCGCCCATTTTCTTTCCCAACCACCTGCACTGTATTTCATTTTCACCTCCCTATTTTCACTTTCATGCCATCATTCATGTTCTCTCTCGTAATGACAGTCTTTCCCGTCCCCGTTCCCCAACTCTCTTCACGTCCCCTCTCTCTCGCCTGACTCTGCCCCCAGTTGCCCAGATTTCGCCCTAGCCCGCGCTCCCGTCCCCCCATCGCCCTCGGCGCCCCGACCTCTGCTACCGCAAGGTGCGTAGATTATCACGGCCTAACGTGTCGGCGGCGGCACGCTCCTCCTTTTTAATTTAGTAATTTTTTGTGCCCTCCCCCCCTCCGCGCTTCCACGCACCCCGTTCGCTCTGGCGTTGCGGCGCGGGTGCCCGCGGGGCGGGGTCGCA
>BOPP01000008.1:13675809-13691936 GCA_017312745.1 Gryllus bimaculatus
CCAGCAGCCGCTCCTCGGCTGCTCGTTCATCTGCGTACGTTCTCTGCTCATCAACTTCCTCACTTCGATTCCTGTGTCGGCCTTTTATTATACACAACTTTTCCTTTAACTTTTATGTCTTTTTCCTTAATGTGCTGATATTTATTTTTACGCATTCTTTAGTGTATATCCCTGTACCTTTCGCTACTCGTATTGCAGCTGACGCTCCTTGCTACTTGCTTTTTACGTTTTGTGTATCTACTACCTTCATTCAATCCTATTTTTCTCATGGCATCATTCTTCTTCTGTTGCCTCCGTTCGCTATGATTTATTTTTTCGTACGTTTTTTCGAAATTTAATTTGTATTTTTCTTATTTGTCTCCATGTTTCTTTCTTTTTGAGGTCAAAGGATCCTCCTAAAATTACTCTCTCCTTACTCAAAGTATTCTGTAAGTTAAATTGCACTTAAAATCCTCAGTGCTCAAACTTGAGAAATATTGGTTAGTAACTTTAAATATTTGGTTAATGTACTGGGGTATCCTTTAAACATATGCATCCAAAGGAAAGAAAGACGTTAAAATGTAAAACCAGTAATTTCAGTGCTTTTTAAAACATTCTTCTAATTTCATCCCCTTCCCCATGTTCGTATTCCATGTTCCCGTGTTTCGCCCCGAAGGTTTTACGGGGTAGGAAGTTCAAAAAGATTCTATACTCGGATGATAGTATCTCTTTATCTAGCTGTATATTTGTCTATTTTTTTGCGCGTATTCCCTGTGGGCTCTATTATGATTGTGAGAAGCACATTATATTTCTGCTATGTACCTCTGACACCATGATAGCGTTTCAACCTTGAGCTTGACTGGAGTCCCATATGAATTATTTACACTCCCACTGAGATTCTTGAGCCCCAAATGGACCTCTTCTTCCCGTTCAAGTTTGTTATTGCTTACATTCCAGATTTATAGATCATTTTCTAGTAGACAATTGATTATTTATTGATATATTTATGCCTTCATTTTCACTATCTTATTTTTGTTTAGTAAATGTCTCATACTTCGTGCAGTAGATGGGTGCAATAACCATCTTATCCCTTGCTACTTACGATGAACTGTCGAGTGAGGTGTTATTTTGTCTCGAATCTAAAGATTACAGGGGAATAATGACGTGCGTAATCTTAGAGTCTTTCCAAACGAAATATTTTTTGTCGACATTTTTTATAATACTTATTTTGGAAATGAACAAAATTTGAAATATGCTTGCATTTAAAATATCAAATTTGATTGTACCATGTACAATAACTGTCGTTTTTATAAAACGTAATATTCTCTGTATTACACAAAAATCATTTATGTTTTGATAAGTCTTAGAACATTGATGTCAAAAAATGTACGAGGTCTTCTATATTTATTTTCATTTCTCTCTTTTAATCATGTACAAAAAATTAGCTGCGATTAATTTACATCATAAAATTCTATCGACTATACTAACAACGTGCAGTGTTACCTTCATACACGAGAAAATAATTATCGTATTTGCGTCAAACTGAAGCACGTAAATGGCTATGACCTGTTGCTGAAACGTGAGTGCTTCGTAGTGGAAATTATCAAAGCATTACGACGTGATATACACCCAAAACGTGGCAGAAATTTCGGCGAAGTACGTGCAGGTAATGAATAGAACGACAGAGTGAGTAAGTGGCACTTGCGACTGACGGGAGTAATTGCTACTGGTGGAAACATGGATTTGAATTCATAATTGAAGGAGAAATTCTAGGATACAAATTATAGTCACAGGATGACTTCCTAGAATTTCACATTTCTTATTCTTAATAAGTTGCTGGATTTACTAAACTTGAATTTGCTTGCAATGTGGAACACTTGAAGGAAATTTTGATTTTGTGTATAAGTTATACAAGCTCAACTTGAAATTGAAATCCTTCGTATAGTAACAGTATAGTACCTGCGTATGCCCGTGGCTCTGCTCCTTATACATGGTTAGAATTCCTTCGGATCACTACTCCGTTCATGCGAGATGTCTTTCGAGGAGACTTGGTCTACTGGTGAGGAAGTGATCGTTCTTCTCTAATATTTCTACGATATTCTAAAATAATACTCGGAAAAACGTATAGGGAGAACCGTCATTTTCGGGAAACGAGTCACGAATCTTGAGCTTGACCCGACCGAGGGAGGGAAAATACCCGAAGCCGTGGTGTAGGTCGAATCGCAAGTTTCAGCGGAAGAGAACCAATGCTACCTCCTGGGAAATAACGAGCACTACACATCCGGGACTAATGACCTCGGCCATTTACGCGCCCGGAAACAACACTCATTACTCTTTGTCAGTTTCAACCCTATTTTCAGATAATAAAAACTGAGCACATCTGAATAGATGACTCTCGTTCCCCTCCTCTCCTCTCTCGTGCTCTCTTTTCTTTTCTTGTTAATCTTTAAATATTTTTGAGATCAGTATATAAAAATCACAATATTTCTATAAATTTTTCTATGTTGTAAAAACTTTTCAAAATGTCTGCTTTTACTCTGCTCGACATATAATTTAGATGCCGACAAATTAGCGTCATCTATATTAAAATCAGCACAACCTATTATTACTTAGCGTTAGAAGTTTAATCTGCAGGTGTCCTTTTTTTTTAAATCTTGACTCCAGGCCAGCATAGCCTTTCCAGACTACAACTACGTTTCCCAAACCTTTAAAACTTATTTTTACACTTGATAGTTTAAGATTAGAGCGTGTCGTAAACAAATTTAGTAACTCCGGCCTCCGTGACTCACTCTCTTATCGCGAAGAACATCTTTCGCGTGTTTTTTCCCCAGAAAGCTCGTAGCGAAGAAACGTAAATCTTGATTAGCGCGCCCGGCGTGGCGCGCGTTGCGTCGCGTAAATGCGAGTAGAACGAAGCTCCTCTTAGTCGGGCGGCGTAATGAAATAATCGCTTCGCCCATAAAGTGGCGCCGGCGGTGACCGGCGTAAACGGTCGCTATGGCCTGGACCGCGGAATATAGGCGACGGGAGTTATGAAAACGAGAGGAGAGGCGAGGCTAGGCGGCATGGATGTAAAACAGGTGAGGTGAACGAGCGAGTGCGTCATGTGGGATGAAGAGGAAGAAGCCTTCGAGAGAGTCTGGTGCAGTTTTGGTGGAAATGAAGTGGAGAATATTAGAGAATTAGTGTTCTTGAAATAGTTTCGTTGAAATGTGATTTTATTAACGGATTCATTGGTTCATGATCTGTAAATACCAATAAATTGACTTTTGCACTATCGGAGCTGATGTTTCAAATATGGCCCACTGAACAAATTTTGATTGACTTACAGTTTCATCGCTTATAAAATGTTGAAACAATTTTACAGTCAGTTATTAAATGCAGTTTGTGAGACTGAGGTTATATTAAAACGTAATGGGAATAACAGCGAGAATAATAATCATTGAAAAGTGGAAATGAGAGTTGCTTTATATTTTTTCACACTTCAAATAGTAATATTAGTTTACAGAATTCTAGGGTTGATCCTTCGCAGAAGACGATGTTAAATTGAAACGGGAACTTGAACTGATGTTAAAATGAGTGTAATTTGAAAAAAAAAATGCACATATGAATTAGCTGATACGAGAACAGATTGAGAACATACAATACGTATTTGACTGGGTAAGTTGACAAGGAAATTTTGTTAGTCAGTGAAATAAGTTATTTCTTGCCAAAATGTAAAGAAGTAGTACTGAGAAATATTAAGTTTTTTTAGTCAACTTCACATCTTTCACGAAGAGCAGAAATCAGAATTGTGTCAACTGTATCACAAGCCTACCCTAACTGAAAAATGTCAAATGCAAATTCTCCACGTAATAAATTCTAGCCCTGACACATTCAACCACCGTTGATTTTGTAGAGACCTTTCCCCACACCCTAAAATCAGCAATTTTCTCTTTGGAAGAGCTGAAGATTGAAGGGCGTGGCCCGCTGCATGTTCCGCAGACCCCCACCGTGTAGCAGCTTAGTCTCCGCGCTGTTTGTTGCCGCGTCGCAGAGCCATTTCGCCGCCTCCCCTCCCCAAACCCACCCACACGCCCTCGCCCACGCCGCTTATCGCCCGGTGCCGCGCGCGTTACGAGCGCAGGGGGCGGTGGGGCGATCCCTTCCCTCTCCCCTCCCGCTCCCCTTTCCTCCTACCCGTCCGCCCTAACGACCGCCCGCGGTCAAAATTGAATAATAAACTTTGTACAAAGCAAAGAAAGAGGCCGTCTTTTTGTAAACAAAAAATTAATGAAACAGTTTATTGCTAGTTCGTAAAAATTCCGGTTGAGGAGGAGGAGGAGGAGGAAGAGGCGGCGGCGGCGGCGAACGCGACTGTGTCGGTCTGCGGACCGCGGCGACGGGCAGCTGTTGCGGTTCGAGACATTAGCATTTTATGGCGGCGGGCGGATTGCTCTCACCGTCGGCTGGTGGCGCGAAACGGGGACGCGGGGGCGGGGGCAGGGGCGGGGGTGGGGCAAACGCCGCGGGGTTCCCAACGCCTGCCTCGTTTCGCTCAGGCGCCCCGGGATAATTACCTGGCGCTGTGGTGGTCCGCCGCCGCCGCCCGCCCGGGCGAGCGACGAGCGCTGCGCGCGGAGTGGGCGGACGGCGGCGGTGGCGGCCGGCGGCGGCGGCGGCCGGCGGCGGGGACGCTTTTTGAACGCGGCGCCGGAATTTAGTCGCTTTTAACACATTCGTCGCGCCGCTCTCCTCGCCGCCCCGCGAACCGCGTGCCCTCACGGCCTCCGCCGCACCCACCACCATTGCACTGTTAGGTTCCCATCGTTGTGTCTGCTGTAGATTGGGCCGTTTCCTACATCCTCTGTCCGCTGAACTGCTGAAGGGTGAGAAGTGTTTGCAACCCTTCTTCACTTTTCGTTTGTGTCCTTCATTCTCTGCTTACGTTCTTCAACATTCACGCTTCGTTCGCCTGGGATTCAATGTTTATCTCTGCTGGTTGTTCCTTTTCGCAGTCTCAGCAAATTTTACTGGGTCACCGGCTCCTACCATGGACTTCAATGTCCCCATGTTCTCACATTCCGCTTCGTCATCTGTAAGTGATCTATGATCACTTATTGGTTCCCGCTTTCTGCCGATCTTCTCGTTTCGGGGCGTCGTTTGGGCCGTGTCTTAAAGCACCTCAGCAGCTCTTTATCTACAATAGTTTCCTGTGCGTGGTAGGAGGTGTCTCAGAGAGATTGATGGGAAAACCGAGAGACACAGTCGGACCGACAGGACCTTGACGTTCGGGGCCGTACGCATCAGTCAATGAAACCCTCCGCGAGTCGTTTGCGTGCCCATTGACCAACACGGCCACTTGCACTAGACCGCATTGCAGTCTAGTGAGATATGACGAAACTTACTGCGATATCCACTAGTTTCAGATAGCATACATTAATCCTGACAGAGCTAGTCGACCACTAACGATAGAGACTACTGTACCCTTACTTGAGATATGACATTCCTGAGCTGAGACGTCCAGCTAGTATATCTCGAAAGTCAACCGTCATGTATACGGGCCAAACGTACAATCCTGTCAAAGCCACGCAACGAGTCTAGAAGAATTGCCCTTTCTGCATTTGGATTTTGACGACGTTCTTATTCGGCTGTACTCACTGACATGACGAAGGGTCCACCATGGTGGAGAACCAATCCGCCCTTGAGCGGTAGTCTATTGCGTACGTCATATGTGCCCTCCGCGTTAGAAAGTTGCGCGCCGCCAACGGCTCTGTGCCGCTCTTTCGGGCCTATAGGCTCCAAGCGCTCGTTCGCACGAGCCGCCGGTGTCCCGTAACCCCGTCGCAACAGGAAACACCAGGCGCGCCTCAGCCACGTACACCACCGTTGCACATACCCCCAGGGCGCGTGCAGATCGAGCCGTGCGTGCACACGTGGCCTGCCGAGTCATATCCGTCCGAGAGTAGTTTTAACAGCGACGCACGCGAACAGACACTGACGATAGAAATATAGGCGGTATTATCAGGATTAACGTGTGCGCTGCGAGATTTGGCACAGGCATCGACTGGCGCAGCGGCGGCGGCACGTGACGAGCGGCGAGCGCAAGCTAGTCCGCCGCGTCGCACGAGGGCATCGGGCCTCCGAGAGAGCTATGACCCACGCACAAGTCGACAGAGGCAAGAGCCCGCGTTCTGGGAAGGGACTCTATGCACAGCTCGAGAATCGAGGCTCCAGCATGTGTGCGCGCTGCCGCGCACCAATTTTTAGAGGAACGGACGCAGAAAACTAGCCTGTGTGTCCTCGGGAAGCCGGGACTCCGCGTGTTAATTAATTTATTTGTACGTACTTTAATGCGAGCTGGTTTTGAGGGATAAAGAGTAGTTAAAAAACTATATGTGTTGTTCGTAACCGCGTTAGTGGACGTCTTGTATGAGAGGTCACTTTCGTCAGTTTAAGAACATTTGAATTAGGGAATACTTATTCAGCGGTGTCAGGCAGTCTCGGTTCTAATGTCAGATTAGCGACTGTTAGGTTGACGCGGGAGTTCACGAATGGTTACGGAATTGGGAAATATGGCGAGAGCGATACTTTTTCGGGCTCGTGTAAATGAAACGGGATGTAAGAGAAAGAGATAAGAGAGAAACAATGGTCCATCCACGCTATCTTTCTACGGTTTCTTTTAGAAATGCGTAATTTTAATAATGGGGTGGTTGTTGGCGACTGTAGTCCTCGTTGATTGGATAGCATCGAAAGTTCATCTCTTAAAATTTCTATACTCGACTGGGCCGCCATTTGGGTATGAACAGTTTTATTGGGGATTCTCTTTTTAACGTTTCATCTCTTCACTACCCGTTGCGCCGCGCCCGAGGTCTCTCGTTCGACGAGCACCGACGACACTTGATGAGGGTCGAAATAGCGGCATCATGTTCTTCCCGCCTGCAAAGGACTTATCGCATGAACTGCCATCTAATTGAGGTGTGAATGTGACTCCGAAATGTCTACATAGTGAGGTATTCGGATACCGGCGATGGAGAGGGAACGAGATTCGCTACCATAAATTATTGAGAACATCACATGTTAAATCGAGTTTAATCTGGTCTCCAAGCGTAGGGTGGACCTCCGCGCGTTCCTTTGATCAGCCATAACACCCTACTGTCGTTATACTCTTGCACCTCTAGATTATCATTTATAACTCTCATTGGTTACACTCACTAGTTAGAATTATAATCTCGATTTATTCTACCTCGAGCAAATAATATTAAGTGTATTATAAAGCCATGAAACTTGAATAGTCGCTTTCTGTTATATGAGTCTTGATACAGCTAGGTTCTTATATTATGAAGTACTCTTTGCCGAATTCTGGGTCGTCGCTCGGCGACGTAGCGCGAGTAGCAGTCTCGTATGACATGTAGGATTTCATAAATTAGTGCAGAGTTACAGGAAGTAAGGGTATTCTCCCAAAATCCTGATAGATCAGCATGAGCATGTTTTCTTAGTGCCAGCTTCGGCCCCAGAGTTCTTTAATGCAATCTGCGGTGTGATTAATCGTCGGGCGTGGGTTCGAGTGTGTGTAGTCTCGCTCTCGAGACTGAGCAGGTGAAGGGGTGTGTGATGTCTGTGTCTTGAACGCCTGACACGCGTAGCCGACGAAACTCCTCCCTAGCGCTGATGCTTCGCTCGGCGCTCCCTCGGTGGGTTTAGCCGCACTGCCCGCGGCGGGCCCGCCTTGTCCCTTTGGCGCGGTCTTTTCCGACGCAATGCTTGCGTTTCGGGGGTGTGGCGCACGCCTGTTACCCCATCAACGCGTGAATGTGGTTCGGGCTAATGAACACTTTAAAATTTCGTGGGAGAATGATTTGCCATTTTTCGTCTAAGGACTTTGTTGCACTCACCACGTGTGACACACTTCTGATTTCTCGTCTCCTCCTTCGCGCCTGCACCGATCGTTTGAAACGTATCACTTAACAAACAAACTATATTTCTCCATACTACTTCTTTCAAATTCTTGCGCGCAAGAAATAACCTTATTTCACCTGCGACCCGACGCTTAAACACTTCCTGTGTCCTATATTGCATGCCGCCAGGAGTCGACGCGCTGGATTTATGGTTAATGACTCAATCCCACTGCGCGTGGCTTGCGTCCACTTACCGACAAATGTTTATGTCTCTGTCTGCTAGACGATATCCTCCTCACACTCCGAGTCGTTCATACATATACTCATTATACGCGCTCTCGAGTTGAGCGAGAGAGTGATAGATATATAAGAGTACCGTGTCTTGCGAGGGCGCGACAGCGAGAACGCGCTAGACACTAGCGACGTAACGTTCGACCAGCTCTCACCTCATATTACTTTTGAGCCGCTCTCGCGGCGTGGAATACATACTCATAAAAACTGAACCCCTCCTCTCCTTCTTCTAGCCTTCTTCCCGCTTCCCCACTCGCCTCCCGTCGGGCATCCGTCTCCGGCCGCGCTGCGCCAGATATGCCAACCTCCGCAAGCACTCCACCTAAGTACTTGCCTTCACGCAGTTTCCTACACCTTTTACTTTTCCGTATTTCTCTCCGAGCGGTACTCATCATCACCATCCTCCTGTATTCCCTTGCTACGTCCCTTGAACGATAATTCTTGTGTTGGTTTATGCTAGCTATCAACGCTGACCAAACATTGCATTTCATGTTCGTTAACATAGAAATAAATCTTTTGTCATCCGTATAGAGACTTGAAGTCTTCCTTTGTCACCTATCTCTCTGTCGTTGTGACTAATCCACGGCTGATCATTAACATTGCGTCCCTTTCGCCTGCGCTCTTAAATGCGGCACCTACTGCGTTTCTGGACTCCATATAATCCCGTCCATTCAGCACCCAGCCGTTCATTTGGTATCTCCTCTGTTTCGTCTATTTTTCCTCTGTTTGTTACTTGCATTCACATGAACTGACCTTTCACCTTTATTGTTTCTTTAGGCACCATTCTCTACCCTTGCCTCTGATCTCGGAAGGATCCGCGGGTCTTCTAATGCTATTGTGTTACTTGTTAATATTTTTTCCTTCATCTTTGTCCTCCGGCAAATATGTCTCGGCAATTGCTTGGTACTTTGCGCAACTACCTCGTCTGTGCTCTTTCTTCCATCATCCCCTGAGCTGCCCTTCGCGTTGCTCCTGGCTGTTGCCATCATCTGCTTGTTCTCGTCGCTTGCCATGATCCGGCGCTCCACCTTTGACCAGCTGCCTCATGTTCCTGGCTACTCCTCACAGGAGGCTCCAATTGTCATGCAACGAATCCGTCTTGCTTCAGTCAAAATAATACTACATTGAATTTGCCTCTGTATCTTCGTCTCGCGCTTACTACGGACGGCCATGTAGAGGATTTTTTATCAGGAAACATGTGTCCCTCTCGTCATTGCTGTAGACAGGTGGCTGGAGATTTAAAGAAGCGTCGTTAGCCAGCTCCAGAGTGTTGCGTACGATTCGCTCGACCCTAATTCCTAGTTCGTGCTGAACAAATTGCTGTTTTTACTGAGAACTGCTCGTGGCACTTGTCGATGATAGTTTCTCGTATATAATTGACGTGTGCTATATCGCGGTGACTTTGTCAACGAAGCGTGTATATAGCAAAGGATTAAATCAATGAAAGTGAATTATGCAAATTACTAACAAACCCAAGGGAGCTATGCCATTACTCCCTGTATGGGTATATTTCTCTTTGAGGAGCGGAAATCCTTAGAATAAGCTCTTTGTTAACTGTCTATGTGGTATTTCCTATGAGTTCTTACAAGGTTGTCGTCTAATATTAGGGTGGTTGGGTTTTGATTGTTTTTTCATTGTTCAGGTTTGCAGTTATTATGCGTTCGCGATATTCGACCGGTTCAATCTTCATATCTCTTCTACTATAGGAATCATGTTTAATGTTTCTGAATATCGCTTGTAAGTTTCAAGATGTTATTTGGAATTTATTAGTCTACTAGTGTACTACTAATAGAGGTAGCTTCTTGCAGGTAATCGAAAAAATGCTGCTTTAATAACACACACACCCACAGAACCGGCTTTCCTACAAAGATAGCGAGTCTACACCTGCTTCAAGAACAACAATAAGAATTCATCGTTGTATTTACTTTTATAAGTTTAAATGATTGTTTCCACAATCCTTTCATAATCTACTATAGCAATAATGTAGGAATGTTGAAGTTCAATAGATGATTAAATATCATTCGAAGTCATAAACACAGTTGCTGTTCCAATAACTGCATTACGAGGATAAAGCAATTCATCAGTGCGCCAGCCTTCTTTGTCGTCTGCTGTCGGCAATTCACATCAGTTGTGACCGTTTTAAGCAGGTGATTCAACCTGGGTAGAAAATTCGTCGCTAATCAGACGAAGTTGTTACATTTAAGGAGAGACGACACTTCAAATATTTATATTTTTTTATTAAAAATCGAAACATTGTTGTGGGATTTTATTTACGGCGAATACCTTAAGGTCACTGGAATCAACGAAACACCTCTGCACTTGTTCGGAGGCTGCTTCATGTTTCTTTGGGTTTCGCGCGCATTGGAAATTAAAAATATATATATAATGATGTAATTACAGTGTATTTATTTACAAGATCTTTTTTACAACCATAAAATATAACACCATTTGTTCGCTTGTACACTATATTTATTCTTTTTACATTTTTCTCGTCTTTTCTTCTTTGAAAGTGAAACTACAAGACAAATATTAGATATATATGACCGACCTCGTCTCTATCTTTCGTAATTTTTTACCTATTCTTACCATTATTCCCATTCATGTGGGCCCTTATTTTCGATAACAGTTGCTAACTTCTCTCCTATAAACGCCCTCTTTTGTTGCAGTTGTAAACAAGCTCCATCTCTTTCATCACTCCCTCGTCTTTTCCCACTGAGGTCAGCACGCCCATTCCCTGGAGCCGCCTAGTCTTGCCCACCGACCTCCACCTCCAGCCCTGCGCTCCTCTGCCAAGCGCGGTTCTGCGTTAGGGGTACTATGGAACCGGGAGACCGTGCGGGCAACCTCATAGAGACCCGCTAGTACGAAATCACCGGATATTGTCGTCTAATTGCTTTCCTCGAATGCCTTTGTACATGCACCTACCTACGGGCATGCTCCCACGTCTGGTTTTTTTTCTTCCTTTCCGATTTTCCCTACTGCAGAGAAGGTTTCCAACTAAGAAAGGCGGTTTGCCAACGTTATCACATATTTTTGTGTTACACGTTCAATGGGCGCCATTAAAGAGGCAATTTTTCTATTCGATCAGATCATAAATTTCTCGTTTTTGGGGATACGAGTTTGGAAAAGCACAATTGTAAATATCTTGGTGAATGCAGAAACTCTGCGTAGTGACTGAGCACATTTATGCTAATTATTATGTAATCTTAGCAAAGTACTTAAAATCCGTTCACGTTTTTCAATTGTTTCAATTGGATTCTAGACAATATCATCGAGAACACATAGTGTGTTTATTTCCATCTTGAAAAAAATAATCCCACCGGAGACCCAAAATTTTTTTCTTAAATTCTCTTCTGAAATTAAATGTACTATTGAAATACATTTATTGTAGTCTTGAAGTTTGCCCTGAATAAATAGGCAAGCAATTGTTACATTATGTAAGTAGAAGTACATACAACTCGAGTATAGCGATATTTTCCTGTTCTGATGATCAAGGAATTACACAGTGAGTGATTATGATCCCCTTTTATATTCATTCACACCAGCAGTTGTAACATTTGTTATAAGATACTTAATATTTGCGTGTCTCTTAAGGTAGGCTATGTATTTTTTAACTGCGGCGTTGCTGGTACGGGATGGTATGTTTAAGAGCAGACGATACGAAAAGACCTTTCTTTTTTATTACGTGCTACTTGCCTTGAACACTGCCATGGTTCTTACTATGCATTTTTTCTCCAATTTGTCAGTAAAATGTTAATCTTAATACTATGGCAGATATATTACTATATGAAATAAAATTCCTTTTTTCAACCATCCTACTTAGAACACACTTTATAATAAAAAAATTCTCATTTAGAAAAATAATAACATCAAATATTTGTTTTATGAATGTAAAGATGTGTTGGATGATGAAAGGTTTTCACTATTGGTTTCAGGGTAGTATGCAGGAAAAATGTTTGCCTCTGGTAACAATTACCGGAGATAAGACGTTGTTTTGCAAAGGATAAATAAGCCTTTTTACACTCCTCTGGCCGCACCAAACCGTTGACTACAAGCAGAGTACAGTGATGGTCCGCAGCGCGCGTCCCTGGGTTATATGCGTTTAAAGCCGGTCTTACTTGCCGCACGGCCCTCGCGTACGTCGTGTACCTGCGTGTTACCTGTTCGCCGGCTTCCTACTATTATGCGTAATGGCAGTCGTGCGTCGGCTGCGCGGGTCCGCAGCGCGCGCGCCGGGGCCGCGGCGTGCAAGGCGTGGCAGGACCTCGCGGGGCGGGCGGTGGAGGGCGGAGGGGAGGGGTCGGATAGCTGGGAGGCCTGCGTGCTCCGACGGGCGCCGGCGTCGCTGCTCTTAGGCGCCCGTGTAAACGACTTCTGTACCCCGCCGCGGTCCTTTACTCTGGGTCCCGCGCGCGGCCGCCGACCTGGCCCATCTAATTACATAGTCGTCCTTCTGCTGTTATTTAGGTAGTCTGATATTCTGCGTGGTAGAAGCGGTAGGATGAGGGGTGAGGAAGGAGAGGAAAGGAGAGTTAGGCTGGGGAAGATGGGTAGGAAGAAGATAATATGCCCGAGGGCGGTTGTTAGGAGAGGCGGGTATCACCGTTTCCCTCTCCTCCGCCTTCTCTGGGCTTTTGATTCTTCTATCCTTTTTACAACACTCTTGTCTGGCTACGCTCTCTTCTCTCACCGTCCCCCACTGGCTCGCATCCTGGTGTGCACGTCTCCCTTCCTGCGAAATTCTTCCTGTCCTCCCCGCCCACGTCCCTGCAGCTGCCGCCGTCGCCTCGTTCGCCGCCGCCTCCGCCTCCGCTGCCGTTGCGTCCCCGGGGGCGCGGTTCGCCAGGTGCGCCACTGGCGCCGGTATTTATCGCTCGTTTTAATTCGCCCGAGTCGCGGGCCGCTGCGCAATTAGGGTAATGGCCTGCGCTGCTCTCGCCGCCTCGGGCACCCCCGCCCCGGCCTCCGGGTCCCGGCCCGCTTCCCCGCCCCCGGGCTCCCCCCCCCCCCGCCCGCCGCCCCAGCGCCCCGTCACGGCCGCGCTGCGTCCCCGACCGGCCTTGTCTGCCCCTCGCCAAACGAGGCGCGCAACCCCCTCGCGCTCCAACATCCCGTTCCTCGTTCGGCGATGGGGCTGTTGTCGTCGACCCTCGTCCAGCTATCTACTTCGCATCTCTCCCATCCATTTCTAGGCAGCTCTCAAGTGCGATGCACGCCGCACTCTTTTCGTGTATTTCGTCTCATTTTCGCCTATTCTACGGTTTATGCAGATGTTCACTTAACACATTCTTGTATATCTCTGGCTCGACGTGTTTGACATTTCTCATCATCACCACTCATAATCTTAACGAGTTATCTTCGATCTGTCTATGTGGCTCAATATTCTCCTGTTTTTTGGTGGCATTTATTATTTCTTCGGATATCGGTGAACATTCTCAGTTTGTTGTTAATTTTAATGATATAAATGCAGTCGTCATATTATAGTTTAGTAAATTCACAATTCTCTCTCAAAACCCGCTACAATTTCTCTCTCGCTCATTAACGTTCTTCATCTCGATTTTTGACACGCGGTGACCTGCAATCGGCTCCGTATCTCTGTCCTGACAGCTCTCTCGCGGCCCCCTCCCTCCGCCGCCGTCTCCGTCGCAGCCTCTCTCCTGCGTGCGCCTCTGAAGCCGCCCCTGTGTCGAAGAGCGCGCCACCGCTTTCCGCCGCCTACTCCCGCTCCGTCGCTGCAGCTTCCCCCGGGCGGCGCGCGCACAAGGGGAGCCGCACCACCGGCCACCGCCGCCCCAGGCGAAAGCGGACGGTCCGTGTCGCCGGCGGGAAATAACCCACTAGTTGGTCAGATAGATGCGTTTATTGAGTTGTAATGGCACCGCGTTGCGTCCGCGCAACTTTGTTACGCCCAGAACTTTTATCTTGCTAATGTATTTCTCCCGGCTAGCGTCCGCTCGGGGGCTTTATCTCTTCGCGTAATATTTCCTTGGCTGGGTTGCGCCTGTAATCGGTTTTACTGTTCAAGGCAGTTGGTAGTGCTGGATGAAACTGCTTTCTGCTTCGAAACTAGATCCCACCTATTTATTTAAATTTCCCTCTACAGTTTCAAAGGACTAGACAAGCGACAAATCTATTTGATTTTCTCTCTTCTATGTTAGTGGGGTGACAAAAAATAAAACAACTAGTTCAATTTCAATATATATTTAATTGATATATTTATATCACACATTATATGTTGAATGAGTTGAAGATCATTCTTCGAATCGCGAGTTTCTTTGAAAGCCTAAAAATAACTAAATTGGACGGCAGTTTCTGTTATTTCTGACAGTGGATCAGAGTACAGCGCTACGTACTGACATTAGCATTGAAGTTTGTTTCAATTTTACCTCGTCGTAATGATTTATTTCCGTAATATACTCTGGAGATAACACTGCAATTACGCAATATCTTAATTTAAAACAACAATATAAAACTAGTGGTACTCCAACGTTCTCACATTATTTGGTAACTTTTACAATTTTCGGAAATTCGAGAGTTCCACGGAAAGAATACTTTCTTCTTCAAGCGTCCCTTCCAATAAAAAAAATGGGTGCCGATTTTCGGAATGTTTAAATAACTTCACTTCAATCAAAAAATTAACCCCGAACAATGAGTTTTTTTAAAACATGGGGATCTTTTGAACGATGCTAAATTTTTAGAACAAATTTCAATTTAGGATAAAAAGCTCTATCACAATATTTTTTGGCAAGTGGTTAATTTTTTGTCAAGGTTCAAAAATATAGAGTTCAACGTAAATGTAATATACGGCCCGTGCTTATAAGAAGCTTTGCTTTCTTTAAACAGAAAAAATGTAAACGAAAAATATGGGAACGGAAAATAATAATTGAAAAATCGCCTATAAACGTCGTTTCAAAAACTTTACTAGAAAACTACTTAATATTTCGATTCAGAATCTTCAAGTATTGTAGTTCCTCGACACTAACTCAAAACATTTTCACGCTTTTTAATTTCGGAAATTGAAACCAATACCTAAAATTAATATGTCATGTCAAACTCGTAGAACTAGGCCACACAAATAGTTCTGCATAAATGTTTTGCATTCACCAATTTCTTGGTATAAAGGATCCACAAAACGTGGATTCCTGACAACACAATGCGTTAAAGAAGTACTTCTTACTATAAGAGCAAGATGTATCAACTTTTTATATACCAAGGCACCAAGAAAAAAAAAAAAAAAAAAAAAACAAAAAAAAGAAAAAAAAAAAAAAAAAAAAAAAAAAAAAAAAAAACAATATGTTTCTTGGCAAAAATACGCTGTTTTGTTCACGGCATTATAAATGACTCTGTTTAATTCTCTCGAAAAAATAGTAATGCGAGAAAATAAAATGAGAAGAGTTTGTAATGAAACTAACGTTCTCCTCTGCAATTCCCCGATCGTCCGACTATACGCAGAAACTGGGTATTAATATTTAAAGTATTTTGCTTATTTTACTAGAAATGAACAATTTTCGGTGTTGGTACAATTATGAATACGGTACATTTAACAAAATATTATTTTGGCTACGTATAACTTGAAGTAAACAATTCTGAAAATTGAGTGGTAGAAGAATGCGCAGAACATAGAATGGAGGAAAGAAGATAAATATACTTCTTTCTCTGTTTTAATATCTGCATCGAGTGTACAGAAGTCCCTAAATTATTTTCGTTAGAAAAATAAATATCGGTAATGGAAGCGACGTTTGGCTAGCATTCCACCATTTATTGCAAGCATTTTAAAATTATGTGAAAATACATCAGATGCTACATGAAAAAAGGTTTGTTTTTTTTTTTTTTTTTTTTATTGTTTCTTGCGGCGGGAATCGTCGCGTAAAAAGTCTGGCGTGAATTCGGAATGCTTCAAGGTGATTATTCTTTTACGTTTGGTGGCGGCGCCGTTGGTAATTCCGTGCGTTCAGTGGCACATTAAATCTCTCTCAACAA
>BOPP01000008.1:13691961-13717792 GCA_017312745.1 Gryllus bimaculatus
TGTAGATTGGCGTTTCCTACATCCTCTGTCCGCTGAATGCTAGGGTGAGATGTTTGCACCCTTCTTCACTTTTCGTTTGTGTCTTCATTCTCTGCTTACGTTCTTCAACATTCACGCTCTTCGCCTGGATTCATGTTTCATCTCTGCCTGGTTGTTCCTTTCGCAGTCTCAGCATTCTAATGGTCACCGGCTCCACCTGGACTTTCAATGTCCCCATGTTCTCCACATTCGCTTCGTCATCGTAATGATCTAAGTCACTTTAGTTCCCGCTTCCGTTTCTTTTGGCGGTTACCAGACTTCTCAATATTTCCTGGTGGAAGGTGCATAGATTGAAACGAGCAACTACCCAACTGCTCGGGCCAACCAAGTCACCTAAATCTCCCCGACGTTCGCTATCCATTGACCAAACCACGCCATTGCATTAAGCGCTGAGTCTTATAAAGGCAAACTTACTCGATATCACTAGTTCAGAATTATATTGCATAATTACCTGAAGAGCTAGCGACATTAACCATGAGCTCTGTCACCCTTCTTGAAGATCAATCATTCGAGCGTCCAGCTATTTCTAGTCACTCATTTACCCAACGTACAATCCTGCAAGCCACCCAGCTAGAAAATTCCTTTCTGCATTGGATTTGCCGACGTTTCGCCTGTCTCACCATTTCCACCACCTCCGCCCTTAGCGGTGCATCGTCGTCTTGTCCTCGCCGTTAAATTGCGCCCGCCGACGGCTCTGTCCGCCTCTTTCGGCCTTGGCCTCCGCGCCTCGTCGCCGTTCCCGTCACCGTCACCGCCGCCTTCGCCAGCGTCACCGTCGCTACCGCCGTCGTCGCCGTCGCCACCGTGGCCGCCGTCGTCGCCGTCGTTACAGCGACGCCGCGGACAGGCCCTGACATCGTTGCGGGATTCGTTACGTGTCCGACGGATTTGCAGGCGGCGACGGCGGCGGCGGCGGCGGTGGAGGCGGCGGCGCTGTCGTCCGCCGTCGCTCGCCAGGGCTCGGGCCTCGAGCAGGCCCCGCACAGTCGCGGAAAGCCCGCGTTCTGGGAAGGGATTTGCGCGAGACAGGCCCAGCATTTCCGCGCTCCCAGTTTAGAACTGACGCAGAATGCCGCCGACGGGACTCGTGGTGAATTAATTTATTTACGTACTTTTAATGCGAGCTGGTTTTATAGAAGTTATTAAAAAATATATGTGTTGTTCTACGTTATAATTCTTGTAATGAAGTACTTTCTTCGTTATAAGGAACATTTAATTAAATAATATTCAGTTAAGTCTTTTTTATTCAATAGGACTGTTATTGAGCAAGTTCACGGAATGTTAGGAATTGGAAATATGGCAAACATATTTTTCACGTGAAATGAAACGGGTGTAAGAGAAAGAGATAAGAGAGAAACAATTTCCATCCACCTATCTTCTACTTTTCTTTTAGAAATGCGTAATTTTAATAATGTTTTGGCGACTTATCTCGTTGATATAGCATCGAAATTCATCTCTAAATTCATATCACTCCATTTTGAAACATTTATTTTTTTTTAACTTATTTTATACGCGCGAGGTTTTTTCACGAACGAGACATTATTAGGTCAATAGGATCATGCTTCCCTTGAAAAATTCGATGAACTTAATTGATTAATTGATCGAAAAATGTCCTACATATATTATATAGATGAAGGGAAACGAATACGTACCATAAATTATTGAAAATACATTTTTAATGAGTAACGTTTCAAGTAATACTCGCCTTTCTTGACAGCCAAAATCTACGTCGTATATCAGTTGCATTAAACAATTAAATTATTTAATCTATATTCAGATCATTTCAATTTACTGAGCAAAATTAAATTAATGAAAAGATGATTGAATAGTGTTCCTGTTTAATATTTGAAGTTGCTTTAATGAAGACTCTTTGAGATCTTTGTCTGCTCGCGATACTCAAATACATTTCGAGAATTGTTTTTAAATTTTCAAATTAAACGAAATTATTTTCTCAAAATTTGATAATCAGATGAGATGTTTTAGGAGCTTCTGGCTCCCCATTTTAATGCATTCTTTGTATCTCATTCACTTTGATCCGCCCAATAATAAGGTCTGCTTTGCTGTTAACGCCTGAACCTACCGGAATTTCTGTCATTCTGCCCCTCATGGACGCAGCCGCCCGCCTGTCCCCTGCGTGCGTGTCTGGGCGCCGCGGTATCCATCGCATTTCCACCGTCTCTCCCGCCCCGCGTCTACCCCCCTCCCCCTCCCTGCCGCGCCTTCCCGGCCCTTTGCGCCGCGCGACGGTTATTAACCCCCACTGGCTGGGCTGCCTTCACTTCGTTAACTCAATTTGCGCCGCGCAGAGAGTCTCCGTCCCGCGTCATTCCATAACGCGCTCTGAGTTCACAAGTTCATTGAATATGGAAAATGTATCGCGAGGCGCGCCGAGGCGCAGCGAAGAAATTCGCCGCTCCTCGCCCCTCCCCTCCCCTCCCCTCCCTTCACCTCTCTCCCGTCCCTCCCCGCCCCGTGTGCATCCGCCTCCGGCCCCTGGCCCCGAAATTGCCAACCCCGCAGCACCTACCGTTTGCCTACGCCATTTCATCACATTCTCCTTTTTCCTATTTCTTCCTCCGAGCGCGACTCTGCATCACCACCTCCTGTTCCCTTGCTACGCCCTGAACGGATATTTTGTGTTGGTTTTGCTGCATCAACGCTGACCAAACATTGCATTTCATGTTCGTTAACTAGAATAAATCTTTGTCATCAGTATAAGACTTGAAGTCTTCCTTTGTCACCATCTCTCTGTCGTTGTGACAATCCACGTGATCTATTACATTGCGTCCCCTTTCGCCTGCCCTCTAAATGCGGCACCCTTACTGCGTTTCTGACTCCATATAATCCCGTCCATTCAGCCATCCCATGCCGTTCATTTGGTATCTCCCTGTTTCGTCTATTTCTTGTTGTTCTTCATTCACATGAACTACCCTTCACCTTTATTGTTTCTTTAGGCACCATCTCTACCCTTGCCTCTATCTCAAGATCCTCTGCCTTCTAAGCTATTGTGTTACTTTATATTTTTCTTACTCTTTTCCCTCTCGGCAAATGTCTCGGCAATTGCTTTACTTTGCAACTACCTCTGTGTCTCTTTCTTCATCTCCTGACTGCCTCGCCGTTTGCCTGGCTGTTTGCCTCATCGCTTGTCTCGTCGCTTGCCATACTCGTCCACCTGACCACTCCTCATGTCCTGGCTACCTCCTCTACAGGAGGCTCCAATGTCATCAACGATCCCGTCTTTGCTTCAGTCATAATACTACAATTGGAATTTGCCTCTGTATCTTCTCTCGCGGCTTACTACGACGGCCATGTAGGGATTTATCAGGAACATTGTCCCTTCGTAAATGCTGTTAGACCAGGTGGCTGAGGAGATTAGAGCGTGCAGCAGCTCCAAGTGTTGCGTCGATTCGCTCGACCCAATCCTATTCGTGTGAACATTGGTTTACTGAACGCCGTGGCACTTGTCGATGTAGTCTCGTATATAATTGACTGCTATATCGGGGACTTTCACGAACGTGTAATACAAAGGATTAAATCAATGAAGTGAAATGCATTACTAAACAAACCCAAGAGTATGCATTATTCCCTGTATGGGAATTTCTCTTGAGGACAACAGAATAAGTCTTGTTAACTTCATGTGTATTTCCATGAAGTTCACAATTTCTCTAAATATTTTTGATGTTTTTCAGTTCAATTTCAGTATTATGCTTTCGAATGACGTTCAACTTCATATCTCTCTACATTAAATCATGTTTAATGTCTAATTATCGCTGTAATTTCAGATGTTATTGAATTATTATTCTATAGTTACTACTAATACGAGTAGCTTGCAGTATCAAAAATGCTGCTTATAAACACACACACACACAAATGGTTTTCCTAAAAGTAGCGAGCACACTGCTCAAGAACAACAAATAAAATAATCTTGTATTACATTTTAATAAGTTTAATATTTTTCCACAAATCTTCATGAATTCTACTATAGCATAATGTAGAATTTGAAGTTCAATAGATGATTAAATTTTCGAAGTATAAAAACAGTTGCTGTTCAATAACTCATTACAGGAATAGCAATTATTTAGTGCCGCCAGGCTCCTTCCTTTGTCGTTGCTGTCGCATCACATCAGTTGTGACGTAAGCAGTGATACACTGGGTAGAAAAATTCAGTCGCTACACGAAGTATGACAATAAGGAGAACGACACATTCAAATATTTATATTTTTTATTAAAAATCGAAACATTGTTGTTTTTTATTTTACGCGAATACCTAAGTCACTGGGAATCAAACGAAACACCTCTCACTTGTTCGGAGGCTGCTCAGTTTTCTTTGGGTTTCGGCGCGCATTGGAAATTAAAAATATATATATTAATGATGTAATTACAGTGTATTTATTTACAAATGCTTTTTTACAACCATAAAATATACTACCATTTGTTCCGCTTGTACACTATAGTTTATTCTTTTTTACATTTTTCTCGTCTTTTCTTCTTTGAAATGAAACTTACAAGACAAATATTAGATATATATGCGACCTCGTCTCTATCTTTCGTATATTTTTACCTATTCTTACCCATCATTACCCATTCATGGTGGGCCTTATATTTCGATACAGTTGCTACTTCCTCTTCCTATAAACGCCTCTGTTGCAGTTGTAACAAGCTCCATCTCTTTCACACTCCCTCGTCTTTTCACTGAGCGTCGCACGCCCATCCCCTGGACCGCCTAGTCTTCCCCACCGACCTCCACCTCCAGCCCTGCGCCCTCTGCCAAGCGCGGGTTCTGCGTAGGGGTACTATAACCGGGAGACCGTGCCAACATCAGAGACCCGCATACGATCACCGGAATTTCGTCTATTGCTTTCTCGAATGCCTTTGTACATGCCACCTACTTACGGGCATCTCCCACGTCTGTTTTTTTCTTCCTTTCGATTTCCCTACTGCAGAGGAAGTTCCACTAAGAAGCGTTGCCAACGTTATCACATATTTTGTGTTACACGTTCATGGCGCCATAAAAGAGCATTTTCTATTCAGATCAGGATCATAAATTTCTCGTTTTTGGAACGAGTGGGAGACAATTGTAATATCTTGGTGATGCAGAACTCTGCGTAGTGACTGAGCACATTTATGCTATTTATTGTAATACTTAGCAAAGTACTTAAATCCGTTCACGTTTTCATTGTTTCAATTGATTTAGAGACAATATCATCAAGAACAATAGTGTGTTTATTTCCATCTTGAAAAAATATCAGGAGACAAAATTTTTTTTTAAATCTCTTCTTCTGAAAATTAAATGTACTATTGAAATACATTTATTGTAGATGCTTGAAGTTGCCTGAAAATAGGAAGCAATTGTTACATATGTAAGTAGAAGTACATACAACTCAGTTATACGAATTTTTCCTGTTCTGCATGATCAAGGAAACAAAGTGATGATTATAGACCCCTTTCCATTCCCCAGCAGTGTGTAACATTTGTTCTAAGATATCTTTATATTTGCGTGTTCCAAGGTACTATGTATTTTTAACTGCGGCGTTGCTGGTAGGGATGTATGTTTAAGAGCAGACGATGAAAAAAGCCTTTCTTTTTATTACGTGCACTTGCCTGAACACTCCATTGTTCTTCTTGCATTTTTTCTCCAGTTTGCAGTAAATGTAATCTAATACTTGGCAGATATATTTAATGAAATAAAATCCTTTTTTCAACGCATCCTACTTTAGAACACACTTTATAATAAAAAATCTCAATTTAGAAAAATAATAATCATCAATATTTGTTTTTATGAATGTAAAGATGTGTTGATGATGAAAGGTTTCACATTGGTTTCAGGGTAGATGCAGGAAAAATGTTTGCTCTGGTAACAAAATTACGGAGATAAGCGTTGTTTTGAAAGGATAAAAAGCCTTTTTACACTCCTCTGGCCGCACCATCCGTTGATACAAGCAGATACAGTGATTCCGCAGCGCGCGTTCCCTTTAATGCGTTTAAAGCGGCTTCTTCCGCTCGGCCTTCGCGACGTCGTGTCCTCCGTGTTACCTGTCGCTCCTAATTATGCGTAATGCAGCGGCGTCGCTGCGCGGTCGCAGGCGCGGCGCCGGGGCCGGGCGATGCAAGGCGGGGCAGGGCGGGGCGGGGGGGCGGGGGAAGGCGGAGGGGCGGGGTCGAAGCGGGGAGGCCTGCGGCTCCGCGGCGCGCGGCGTCCGGCCTGCTCTTAGGGCGCCGTGTAAACGACTCTGTACCCGCCGCCGTCTTTATCTGGGCGCCGCGACGGCGCGCCGACGCGGGCCACCAATTAATATCGTCCTCGCGTTATGAAGCTGAATCCTCGCGCGGGAAGCGGATGGAGGGTGAGGGAGGAGGAAGGAGAGGAGGAGGTTAGGCTGGGGAATGGGAGGAAGAAGATTGCGAGGGCGGTTGTTGGGGAGGCGGGTATCACGTTTCCCTTCTTCCGCCTTCTCTGGGCTTTTGATCCTCTTCTATCCTTACCAACCCTCTTTGTCTGCTGCGCTCTTCTCTCCTCTACCGTTCCCACTGGCCTCCATCCTGGTGTGCACCGTCTCCCTTCCTGACGAAATCCTTCTGGTCTCCCCGTCCCACGTCCTGCAGCTCCGCCGTCGCCTCGTTCGCCGCCGCCTCCGCCTCCGCTGCGTTGCCGTCCCCGGGGGCGCGTTTCGCCAGGTGGCGCCACTGGCGCCGGTATTTATCGCTCGTTTTAATTCGCCGAGTCGCGGCCGCGCGCAATTAGGGTAATGGCCTGCGCTGCTCTCGCCGCTCGGACGCCCGCCGCCCCGGCCACCGCCGCGCGCCGCGCCGCGCCCCGCTTCACACGCGCCCCCTGTCAACGGCCGGCTGGTCCCGCCGGCCCTTGTCTGCCCTCCACGCCCCGCCCCTCGCGCTCCAACGTCCCCGTTCCTCGTTCGGCGATGGGGCTGTTGTCGTCGGCCCTCGTCCCAGCTATCTACTTCGCTTCTCTCCCATCCATTTCTAGGCAGCTCTCAAGTGCGATGCACCCGGCACTCTTTTCGTTAATTTCGTCTCATTTTCGCCTATTCTACGGTTATGCAGATGTTCACTTACTCATTCTTGTATCTCTCTGCTCGACGTGTTTGACATTTCTTCACCATTATCCCACTCAAATCTTACGAGTTATCTTCGACCTGTCTATTGCTGTCCACATATTCACCCGTTTTTTGTGCAACATATATTATTTCTTCGGATATCGTGAACATTCTCAGTTTGTCGTTTTTTCCATGATATAAATCCGTCGTCATTATATAGTTTAGTATTCACATTCTCTCTCAAAACCGCTACATTTCTCTCTCCTCATTTACGTTCTTCATCTCGATTTTGACACGCGGTGACCTGCATCGGCTCCGTATCTCTGTCCTGCAGCTCTCTCGCGCCCCTCCCTCCGCCGCCGTCTCCGTCGCAGCCTCTCTCCTGCGTGCGCCTCTGAAGCGCCCCTGGTGTCCGAAGAGCGCGCCACCGCTTCCGCCCCTACTCCCGCTCCCGTCGCTGCAGCTTCCCCCGGGACGGCGCACGCACAAGGGGAGCCGCCGCCGCCGCCGCCGCCGCCCCAGGCGAGAAGCCGGACGGTCCGGTCGCCGGCGCGGATAAACCCACTAGTTGGTCAGATAGATGCGTTTATTGAGTTGTAAATGGCCCGCCGTTGCGTAGCGCCAACTTTGTTACGCCCAGCACTTTATCTTGCGTAATGTATTTCTCCCGGCTAGCGTCCGCTCGCTTTACTCTTCGCGTAATATTTTCCTGCTGTTGCGCCTGTAATCTGGTTTTACTGTTCAAGCAGTTGGTAGTGCTGATGAAACTGCTTTCTGCTTCGAAACTAGATCCACCTATTTATTAATCCCTCTACAGTTTCAAAGGACGAGAAAGCGAACAAATATTGATTTTCTCTCTTCCTATGTTAGTGGGGTGACAAAAAATAAACAACTCGTTCAATTTCAATATATATTTATTGATATATTTATATCACAATTATATGTGAATGAGTTGAAGATCATTCTTCGGAATCGCGAAGTTTCTTGAAGCCCAAAATAATTAATTGGACCAGTTTCTGTTATTTCTGACAGTGGATCAGATACAGCGCTACGTACTGATAGCATTGAGTTTTGTTTCATTTTACCTCGTCGTAAATTGATTATTCAGTAATACTCTTGGAGAACACTGCAATTACGAATATCTTAATTTAAACAACAATATAAAACTAGTGGTACTCCAACGTTCTCACATTATTTGTAACTTTTACAATTTTCGGAAATTCGAGAGTTCAACGGAAAAGATACTTCTTCTTCAAGCGTCCTTCCAAATAAAAAAATGGTGCCGATTTCGGAATGTTTAAATAACCTTCACTTCAATCAAAAATTACCCGAAAACAATGAGTTTTTTTAAACAATGGGGGATCTTATTGAACGATCTAAATTTTTAGAACAAATTTCATTTAGGATAAAAAGCTCTATCACAATATTTTTTGCAGTGTTAATTTTTTGTCAAGGTTCAAAAATATAGAGTTCAACGTAAATGTAATATACGGCGTGCTTATAAGAGAGCTTTGCTTTCTTTAAAAGAAAAAAATGTAAACGAAAATATGGGAACGGAAAATAATAATTGAAAAATCGCCTATACGTCGTTCAAAAATTTACTAGAAAACTACTTATATTTTCGATTCAGATCTTCAATATTGTAGTTCTCGGACACACTCAAAACATTTTCACCTTTTGTAATTTTCGGAAATTGAAAAATACCCTAAAATTAAAATATTCATGTCAAACTCGTAGAACTAGGCCACACAAATAGTCTGATAAATGTTTTGCCTTCAACCAATTTCTTGGTATCAAAGATCCACAAAACGTGGATTCTGACAACACAATGCGTTAAAGGAAGTACTTCTCTACATATAAGAGCAAGATGTATCAACTTTTTATATACCAAGGCACCACAATATGTTTTTCTGGCAAAAATACGCTGTTTTGTTGCACCATTATAATACTCTGTTTATTCTCCGAAAATAGTATGCGAGAAAATAAAATGAGAGAGTTGTATGACTAACGTTCCCTCTGCAATCCCCGAACGTCGGCTATACCAGAACAGGGTATTAATATTTAAAGTTATTTTTCCTATTTACTAGAAATGACAATTTTCGTGTTGTTCAAGTATGAATACGGTACATTCAACAAAATATATTTTAGCTACGTATACTTGAAGTAAACAATTCTTGAAAATTGAGTGGTAGAAGAATGCGCAAAACAAAATATAATGAGAATAAATATACTTCTTTCTCTGTTTTAATATCTCATCGAGTGATACAGAGTCCCTAAATTATTTTCGTTAGAAAATAATATCGGTAATGGAAAGCGACGTTTGGTACATTCACCATTTATATTGCAAGCATTTAAAATTATGTGAAAATACATCACGATTGCTACATGAAAAAAAGGATGTTTATTGCGGCGGGAAGCGTCGCGTAAAAAGTCTGCGATGAATTCGGAATGTCAAGTGATTATTCTTTTACGTTTGGTGGCGGCGCCGTTGGTAATTCCGTGCGTTTCAGTGCACAATTAACGTGAGTAGTGCGCCCAGAGCAGAGTGCGCGGCGCCGCTCACGGCGCGCAACGCGTCACGGGAGGAATTCTGCGCGCAATTTCATTTGCCTCTGGAAAGACCTGCGTCTGCGTGCAATGATGTCGAGAGCACACATATCCGCTGCAACTCATATTCATTAGCCTGGTCAATGGTCGGTCAATGGAGCCGGTTTCATGTCTCAATTTGGAATATTCCGAAATGCGAAGTGGGCTTTACTTTGGAGACCATGCTGTTTTGATTTGTACTCGCTGTAAACTCGTGTTGGTATTTGGCAGAATATAATTAGCAACAAATACAGAAGATTACTCATAGTTAATTAGATTGCTGATATTGATTTGGACACTATTGTTTCTATTCAAAACTTTTTAAAATAAAAGTGAGTCATATTTTTAATATTCGTTTTCTGGTAGAGAGATTAAGATTATTTCGAAAATGATAAAGCTGTAAAAACCAATATCATCAATTACTCAAATATGTTTTTCAATTGAGAAAGAAAAGCAAACACGATCCATTTTTGTTCCGAAAGGTATCTTCTATAAATAAACTTTACACACCAAATTATGGAAATAAGTAAGGCGCGTCGTAGATTAACACTGTATTTTATGTGAAACGGCCAAAGCGCTCGTCTGCCGTTTCGCATAAGATACAGTGTTACTCTACGACGTGCGTTACTTAATTCGCGTCAACGCAACCCTTGTGTGGAGGGGCCGTAAACTAGGTGCGGAGATGACTGCGGCAATCCGCGACTTTCATACGGTCTTTCGGCTCGGGTCGCGATCTTTAGGGTTATGAGAAAACAAAGCGACCCATAGCCGCCACTGCAGTGTCCGCTGTGGGATGAACGTTGGAGTCGCGTGGCGATAGCAGGGCACGCCTTGACGATCAAGTAGCTTCTTCTTCGTTCTTTGTAGGGAAATTTACGTGTATGTTTTATGTTTTATGTACCCTTTGGTATTTTTGTATCTATTTGGTGCAAATGACGTGCCAGTTAATTTATCTAATTTATTACCGTTATTTTTTAAATGAAAGAACTCTCGAACAAGCGTTATTTTCCTCCTTTAATTATTTTTTTTATTAAGTGATGGATCCAACAATTTCGTTTGGAAAGAAATTTGTTTTGTTTTGTTTCAAGAGAATATATTCCATAACACAAATATTTTATTATTTTCTTTTTCGCAATAGTACTGTGTAATTTAAGATTTCGTACAAATTTACTGATGGGTTTTAATTAAATCCTGAAAGAGTAGTTTTTATTACGTACATAAATAAACATTTTAACGAGATATATTTTTAATTTGCTATTTCGCGTTTCTGGAAAAATGACTGTGCTGCATGTGAAGACGTAATCTCCAGCAAGATTAGCCAGTAGAACGTGCTCTTTCAGTGTGCATTGTAAAGCACCTGAACCATAAACCTTCATCTCCAGTGTTGTCTAGGAAAAGATAGTCATCTTAGTTGAGCGCTCTTTTGAAGACAAACTTTATGCCATGTAAAACGTCTTTCTTAGTAAAACAAACTCTTACGTTCTAGTAAAATTTGTTAAATTTCTTAAAGCATTTTAAGGCGGTTTTGTGTTGAAGTGTTTTAAGGCGGTTATTTCCCGCGAGGTAATAGGTAATTGTATGTAATAGGTAATTCATATAGATTTACAACTTCATGGTTAAAGTATGCAATAGTTAAAATAATTTGCTGTGTCTTTACGTTAAACAGATCAGAAGAAATAATATTGAGATTTTTTCTCAATGATTCATTATTTTAAACTTACTAATAGTGAATTACTTAGTTGAAATTGAAATAACTAGTTAAAATTATTTGCGAACTTACCTGAAGTTGCCTGTAGTTAGATGCAAAATTGTTGAAAGAACTACAAATATTAAAATTTGAGTTAAGCCTAATATTCAAGATAGAATACCGACTAATTCTCTCTATCACCTAATAGATATTATCAAAAAACGAACATTGAAAATTTAAAATTAAATTAATTTTTCATTCATATTTCAAACTTGTTTGTGAGCTAAATAGTGCAATTTGCCACCCGAGTAGAATGAATTTCGAAAAAAAAATTAAAAGAAAAGCACATCTCCTCAAGTTGTGTTTTTTCAAGCATGAGAAGCAGTTCTTTGTACCTCGTTGTTTACTTAATATGACCCGGGGTAATTTTGTACTGCTCTAAACTAACGTTTGCCTTTCTCAAGACTCTAAAGTGCCTTTCTCGTAAAATGCTTAGTAATCGATACCTCGCTCTAGGAAAACCATATTACCCTGCACGCTGTTACGAACGTGTTTATGGAAATTATAGCAATAATGGAAAGACGTAAAAGCAGTTTGAACGAGCGCGTTGATAAGAAATTACTTCAATATCGTCTCTCTAGATATACGAAAATGTCCTGAAGGTAGAACACCAAAATACAGTGTTTAGAGACTAGATGGTTCAATTTGTTGTAATTCTAAATTTGTGTTATAAAGATATTCAATATGTTATTTGAAAACATTTCATTCAGAATTTTATTCTGTAGTTCGTTTTCGTCATGAACTCTTAAGACTTCAGATATTAATTTTTTCTTCGATTGTTCTGATCATTGCAAAATTTGTACGCAGGTAAAATTACTTACATTCACTTCATGGATATTGCAAGGCATTAATGGAAACGGATAAATAAATTCTCCATTTAAATGTCGTATGAGAAAACTAGAAAATATTTCTTTCAGGAAGCGGTGTTTTTGGCCCCACTCAACAAATTTGTAATCAGTCTGAATTCCAGTTACTAAAAAAAGAGCGAAGAACTAAAAAACCTGGTACAGCTATGCGTATTGGAATGAAGAATTTCTGGAACAAATCTGAATACGGCGCTCCGGCCGGTAACGACCATATAAGGCAGCCAGACTGGCATAGTTATTAGATCGGTTACTGCTGCTACAATGGCAGTTTACGATTTAAGTGAGTTTGAACGTGGCGTTATAGTCAGCGCAAAAGAGATGAGGCATAGCATCTCCGAGGTCGCGATGGAATTTGGATTTTCCCGTACGACCATTCCACGAGTGTACCGTGAATATCGGCAACTCGGTCAAGCATTAAAAACCTCTGGTATCGATGCGACTGTGAAAAGGTCGAGTAAGAACGGGACTGACGAAGACTGGGGAGAATCATTATAGATAACAGAAGCGCAACCCTTCTGCAAATTGTTCAGTTGATGATTGGAAACACGTTTCGTTTCACATTGTTTCGAGCGGATGGACGTGTACGAGCATGGCACAACCTCCTGATTCCATGGACTCTACATGTCCACAGGGGACTGTTCAATCTGGTGGAGGCTCTGTGATAGTTTGGAGTATGTGTAGTTAGAGTAATATGGAATCCCTGATATACCTAGATACGATTATGACAGGTGACAGGGACGTGAGCATCCTGTAAGATCACCTACACACATTCATGTTCATTGTGCATCCTGAGGTACTTGGGCAATTCCAGCTGAAGAATGCGACAGCCCAGACGTCCAAAGTTGCTACAGAGTGGCTCTAGGAACACTCTTCTAAATTTAAACACTTACACTGAACATCAAAATTCCAAGACATGAACATTATTGAGCATATCTGGTATGCCTTGAACGTGCTGTTCAGAAGAGATCTCCACCCTTCGTACTCTTACGAATTTATGAATAGCCCGTCAGGATTAATTGTGTCAAGGACTTCCAGCACTACTTCAGACATTAGTCAAGTCCATGCCACACCATATTGCGGCACTTCTGCGGGTTCGCGAGACCCTCCACGATATTAGACAGGCGTACCAGTTTTTTTGGCTCGTGGGTGTACCTTGTATTTAGAAGGTCTGGGCGGTTAGACGTAAATTTTAACCAAATTAACATAGGAAAATATTGAATAAATCTCTTATTAACGCATTACTTAGTTCTGAATGCCTGTGACAACTAATGCTTATAACGGTTTTCTACGTATGAGACCATCTCGATCTCGTACAATTTTGTTTGGCCAAACGCGGGTTGACTTGTTGCATGAAGATACTTAATGCCCCTTTCTTGTTTCGATCACCGACCCTCATATTATTTTTTATCTTTTGATACATTCAACATAAAATGTAAATGAATCTTCTTTCTTGCGACCGTGTTCTCTCTTCGCTATTATCTTTCTGTTTCCAATGAAACAGAAATTTCAATTGAAACATCCCTCTACCTTGGCATTCGTTGGTCACCAGGGATTTCTAGCCATTGCACACAGCTTTGAACTCGGGTGACACTGACTTTTTTAGGTTTGGCCTATACGAAATAGACTAGAGCTAGTGTGCGGTACTTCAGTAGGCCCGGTTGGTCGAATACGTGTAATATTATAGTGGATTTATGGTGTCATGTTTTCCTTACCACAAAACAAAACGTGTTACTCAGAATTGACGTGGGATAACATTGAAAATATATTAACTAAAAATCAAACTATTTGGATCTCTCTGAGATGTATCTAATATAAAGAATGCATTCAGTTTTTAAAGAATTTAAAAAGTAAAATTAAAAGTAAATTTAAAAAATTGAAAATAACTTTAATAAAAACTTTTATTTATGTTTTATTAATTCTGTTGTTACGTAAACATGCCGTGTTGTGGCATACTATCCTTGCATCCTATCCTACGATCTGAGGTAGTAAAATGGATATACTTGCGATTATCCTTCTTCAAGCAAGTAAAGAACACGCATAATTTTTTTAAATTTAAAGAATACGCTTTGGAGTAAATTCTTGCTCTAAACTATTTTTTGACTGTAAGTACGTCTCTTGTTTTCAATTTTTGGCAAAAAAATACGTATTCTTTTCCGATTCTTTGTCAATTTTTGTCAATTTGCTTTGTCAATTTTTACATTTTGAATAAAAATGTTCTGTGATGATATTCCGCTAGGAAGTCACCATATTTTTCCTGAAATAACGTAATAACGTGTTTGGATTTGCAATTCTGAATCCGTCGTCATCTGCAGGGCTTCTCGAAATGCTTCGCCGTCAGAATCAATATTCCGAGCAATTTGTTTATAATAGAGCTGGTGAATCGGAGACCACTCGTCAGGTGCAATTCCGCAGAGATGGTTCGAGCAAATCGACGCTCTCTCGTTCGGATTTTTCCCCTGAGGACGGAATTCAATTCAAATTGGGTAATAAGAGACCTCATGACAGAAATATTTAAATGTGATCGCGTGGACGTAAAATTTTTCGCAATGAATCAAAAATAACGTGATTAAAATCACATTAATGGTTATATTCTTTAGGGAATTTTCAAAGTATTCAAAAATGAAGTCCTACGTGTTTACATAATGCAGCCAGTCAGAATAAAATTGTTGTAACTACAAAACATTTACCATTTTCAAAACGCAGTTCATGAATTAACAAATTTAAAGTAAAAACCTTTACAATTTTATGGAATTTTTTAATGTATTTTGTAGCTCCTTGTATCTTTTTTTCATATTAGTTCTCTCTGTACCTTCTAGTAATTCGTTTTCATATCTTCTCTCTGTGTCTCTCTTCTTACTTTCTAAGTTTCTCGTTTTTATCGCGCTCTCACACTCTCATGTTTCTCTTCTTCAACTTAAATTTATAAATAGTATGGCTTAATGACAAATAAAATATTTAAGCAATCTTGTGTGATAGCTGTCCGCGTGATGAACTTCAGTTTAATCTTCCGACTCTCTCTCTCAGGGTGAGTGATTGGTCGCAGTTTTCCGTGCGCCAGAAGCGAGATAACCAGACAGCTCAGCTATTCTTTAGTGGCTCCTCTCTGACGGGGCGGTAAAGTGCATTTTTTCGCTCAACTAACTGAATAGAGCGAGGCATCATAACTGAGTAAAGCGATAAACGAGCGAAGAAATTCATCTTCCTATGAAAGTAAAACGTCTCCTCAACGAACCGAAAGAACAAACGTATAATTAAAATGGACTAGGCCCTAATGAAGAAGTCTGCAAAAAGTGAATAACGACGTAATGTCGAATTAATGAGCTGTGAATGCAACCCGCTGCCGAGCCGTCGTATTTCTTACTCGTATTTTCCGGGAGAACTCGGAGGTCTCTGAAAGGCCATGTAGCACAACTCTCAACAGTGAACTCTGTTCTAAATATAATACTTAGCAAGCTATATTTAACCTGCAATTAATATTCCACTTTTGCGTAGATTAAGAAATGGTAAAATTACTTGGAGCAGTCTGAGGTAAATGACAACCAAACGTTAATTTACATGTTATTTATACAAAGTATGATGTAAATACTAATAGTAGAGTTTATACATAATTTTTATTAATTTATCTATGTTTTATATTATGTAGATGACTAAACTGTTCAAATTTAGAAACCTAGATACGTGGATAGCATGTTATTGTTAGTCAAAAATATTAAACAACAAAATTGTCAAAAATACTGACGTTTTTCGTCTAAGTTTGAAAAACGTATTGTAAAACAGAACAAGCATTCACTGAAAAGTAAAAATCTTCTTGACCATTGTAAACATTTTTTGTGATATGAAGTGAACGTAATAAATATGTTCAACTAAATATTGTCAAGATTATTTTGTCCCTGCAGCGTCCTTGAGCGGTCCTAGTGTTCCAGTTCCTACGGTGACGGGGTGGCGATATTAGCAGGGTGAAATTCAACCACTGGCTTGAAACTTTCTCGCCGATAGCTCGTATGGTCGAGTTTTCCGCGGTGTCTACGGTTAATTCCGGGCGGACGCCAGAGCAGAGCTGGGCGCGGAAGCCGGGTGGACGCCTGAATCCATCAAATGGACCACTGACCATACACGTTCCTTTTTTTAGCATCTCCCTTTAACAGCACACACTTACATGTACTACACTACCCCGTGTCAGGACACCAGACGGAGAAGTACAACTGTGTCGCGGTGTGGGCGGTGCCCCGCTAGACGAAATTAGTGTAGGAGGAAAACCCACCGCAAAACTACGTTGTAGTGGAGAAGAAACACTTCCATTTTCCGGAATGTAACATCCACTACACTTACTGCTAACGTCTTAACGCTCTCAGAATCATTACACGCTCATCTCTCCCGTCAAGTTGATTTAAATGTTGAACGTTTAAATGTCTAACGTTGAAGTTGCACTCTCTAGAAGGATTTCCGGAAGAGCGTTTGGTTTAATGGCTGATTATTTCGTGTTCACGGATGCGTTAACTGCTATGGTCCCCTAAGTGTAATTCGTGTTTTACCACGAAGGGTGGCGGCGATCTCTCGCTCGATGATGAGTTTCGAGGCCGACCTCCACGTCGGCTTTCTTAGTTTTCTCCAAACAGGAACAGCGGGGCACCGCCGCAAGCGGGATAAGCTGTGCGCTCTCGACTGGTCTACTAGTGCAGTGCATGTAAGTGCTTATGTAAGGGGCGAGGATAGGACAATGAATAGGAAGGAAAGACGCGCGAGGATGTGACCCGTCAGTCAGGGTACTCCTCTGGCATTCACCTGTGATTGATCGGAGAAACCACGGAAAGCACCTGATCCGAGAGCATCCAGCCGCTAGATTTCTTCTCTAGACAGCAGCTGAGTTTGACGTAGCTAGTGTGGAAAACCCTGCCACCGTCCGGGCTCGAAAGAGTGTCAGAGAGCATGTTCCCATTCTGCGAAGCGGGTGGGGGCAGCGCCGCTCCGCCCTGTCGTACAACGGCAGGTTTTTGCACTCCGCTCGGGCGTCGGGGGCGTCGAGGAGGCGTCGGCGCCGGTCCGAAGGCGAAGGAAGAACATCGTAGTGACAACCGGCCGCGGCCACTGCGCTTCGATTTCCGGAGTTTCCGACGCGCTTTTTGCGCCGCCGCGCCTCGACGCCGACGCCGACGCCGACAGACGCCTCCGCCCCCTCGCTGCCCCGAGCAGACCTGCCCGAAAGGTTGCGTCGTAACATTTGGTTACGTTACAAAAAAAAATGGGTACTATTCATACATTTTTCGTTACGTTTAAAACACACAGGCGTCGTAGTTGGATTATTTAATTGAAGTTAAATTATGCGTTAGTTATAATTTCCATTTTGTTTCAGGAATTATTGGATGTAAATGAGTCTTTTTTGAAATGAAGAATTTCACTACAACCATTAGTATAAAGTGGTGAGAGATTGAAAAACTGTTTTTGATCAGTTATACTTCCGTTGCAAAATCCTTTGCACAACATACTCCTCTGTCTACGTGCAATAATGTAAATTATTCTTCGTAGTTATTCGTTGTTTGTTTTTTTCAAGACATTAAGAAGTTCATGACCTTACTATGAATTATATGTTGAATAAGAATAATCAGTTAATCAGGTGATACTGAAACAGATCTGAATTATATATTAAGCTATTTTCGATTTTAAATCAGTTACAAAAATGTTAGATATTTGTGATTTATGTTACAAAAAGTGTTGGCTGCAATTTCTAAAAATCAAATTAGCGACACTGACGTCTGCAAGAATCTCTCAGTTTACGCTACCTCCGCAAGTCATCTTGCGCCTCCACTGCATCTTTCCAGCCAACGTTCATGACGTGACTTATGCAAAATATTACTGAATAGGTGTGCACAGAGGGTGTGGGCAGGGCACTTTGCCCTCTTTGCAAATTTTAAAGGGAAGTCGTGGCCTTGCGTAATGAAACATTTTATATCACATATAAATACAGTCGACTCCGGTTATAGTGATCTCTGATATAGTTAACCCTCCGTTATAGTGATCTTAAGTCACTGGTCCCGTTTCATTTACATTACACGGCGGCCTTGCTGTAACGGTTAGCGTATCGGACTGTTATACCCAAGTTAGCCGATTCAAACTCGATCGAACTTATTTTGAATTGTAGTACATTTGTCATTAATCGAATACTGGACCGTGTTGAATCGCAATGTAAGTGTTTAACACTTTTTTAAAGTCATCAAGTTGTATAAATTCAGGAAAGTAAACTTTGGCTTCTATCACAGCCGTTTGAGTTGCCCTGCGAGTCATCTTTGCTGGCTGGAAGTTACGTTGTTTAACCTCTCCACTCTGTCGCCAAACTTTCTTCTGCCCTCTTTCCTGTTCGGACTCGGCTTTCAACCCGGTGTCATGTCTTCCTGTTCTGTTTTTCTTTCTCATTGATTTCTTGCGTTGGTCACTTAGCGGCGAACTAACGTTTACTCTTCCTTTTCGCGCTTGAAAAAAGTTGTTTTATGTTATTTTGAACTAAAAAATCATATTTTGCACATCCTCTGTTCTAAAATTCATTGACTTTTTTTATTCAGAAGGGACAGCGCGATTCAATATCGGCCGATGTTAACATAGATACTTTATTTAATTTACTTCGGGCATTAAGCCCAGTGGCAAATTCTTCACATTTATTGTACATCTAATACAATAATATAATACAATAAACGCACTAATATACATACAATTCATTGTAAAATATTATTTAAGTCGTGCCTACTAAATGCAAAGGCGGTTTATAGTCTACTGATCTCATCGCTTACAACACTATTACCAGAATGTAATCTTAACTTTAAAGTTTGTTCGGTAAAGAAGGGGAAAAATCGTTGAGTTTCCATTCATGAGTAAGGAGTCTCGCACTAGTCGACAGTAAACCTCGAACACTGGAGAAGGCAGCAGATTCGTCAGAACTGTGTATGTAATCTAACTAAAATATAATTATTTTTATTGTGCTTATTTTAAGAAAATATCATTACCCCTTTTCCGACCTCGTTCACGTTATACGTAGAATTAGTTTAAATAAATTAATAACATTAGATAGATTTTAATTCTAAAATAAAAACTTTCATTGCTCTATAACAATACTAGAGTTATACAAAATGATCAACAGTAAAAGAAACTAGTTATTTTTCTCTTTCACATTCTTCAAATAAGGTCGATCTTAAAAGCTTTATTACCTAGTGAGTTCTACCTTGTACTGGCGAGGAAAACCAAAAGAGATGCAATCGGGCTATGCCTTTTTGGAAAAGTAGGTAAAAAGATGTAGGAAAAGTTGACCGCGGGATGCTATCGGGGTGTTATCTCATATTATCACTTCATCATTAAGAGTTAGTTATTCTTAAACATTTTGATCGCAAAGTGTTTATACAAACATGTTACGCATATATTTTCAGGTTTATTTTGAACTTAGGTGTACGGTTTTCGGAGTGACCATGAAATCCATATCACGTTTCTCGTTTTCAAAGGAAATTTTTACCCTCTCCGCTGTATCGTCACATGTGGTTTCCATGCAGCGACGTTTATGGATCACAATAGTCATTTATTTTCCTTCTACGTACAGTAGCCAACGTTAGGTATTTCTCTTATCCATTTCTAATCGCACTTTATTTTAAATGACCATTATTTTGCGAGGTTTTATGTATGTTGGTTTTGCATTTTCCATTTGTCGTATTCAGTCTTGTTCTTAATAATTCTTCCTGGTGCGCCATCTCCCAAACTTCCTTTTCCTCTCAAATTTATTGAGCACTTTTATTTAGAATAAAGTATGCATTTGTCGGGCCTTGCTTATTTTTAGAATAAAATTGCATTAAATCAAATTTATTGTAAACAATGTGTCTAAGTATATTATTTATAGTTTATTCTAAATCTTTACTCTTGATCATATGCTAAATTAGTTTAGTCAAAAATTCATTTCGATGATATTGACGATAATATTATTAACTTCTTTGAAGGAATGCAAGAACAAACTCTTATTTACCTTCGAGTAAAAATCTTGAGGCAGTTTTTATATTTACGTTTTATTTCATTAATCTTTCCTTAAATGAATATGAAATGAAGCTGAAGTATATTTACGACGAGAATTCTCGAAAACTCGCGCTAAATTCATGATCTGCATTCGTTTCGCTGAATTTCGACTCTCTGAGAAACAGGAACTGTCAGATGAAACAAGTTTTGTGAAGGGCTTGCAAGCAGTGGCTCCTTCCCCCTTCTTCCCTTGCTTTTCGATCTGACCACGCTGCCCCCGCGTCACCAATGGCCTTCCCCCGCGCAATTACTTAACGCGGCGAGTCCCGCGTTTGTTTAGCAAGTTTTTGCCTTTCGCCGGCGGAGCGGCGGCGCCCCTGCCGCTCGCGAGAAGCGATTTGCATGCGAAATAAAATAATGGACGCAAAACGGCGCAGCCTCCGGCCAGTCCCCCACGGGTCCCTCCGGCGGAGGGCGGGCGCACTTGCGCAGGGGGGGGGCGACGTCGAGAGCGACCGGGGCGGCGGAGCCGGTTCAGGTATTCTGCGAACGCGTCGCCTTCAATGGAGAGCTTTCTCGTTTCGCCCAAGGCGTGCCGCTGCGGTCGAAGCATCAAGGTGCACACCTTTATTTGGATTGTTATTGATTTCAACTCTGTCGGCGCAAATCGGTTGAGTTCGGTATTAAAGAAATACTTTCTGCATTCCATCGACTGAAACATGTGACCTCACGGACTTTCAGAAAGTTAAAAATAGTGGTTCTCCAGCAGCACGTACTTTCTTGCATTTTGCAGGTGTCCTGTAATATTATTAAACCTCAACTTCTGTTCATAATAACACGTCTCAGGCATCACTTGTAAAAATCATTATCAATCGTAAAACAAAAGGTACGAAAATATTATTCTAAAGCTAAAACATCGACACAAATTCGACAGTTAAAACTGTGTTTCATTGCGCCATAAACATCTCTCCACAATGAGAAGAAAACCTCAGTTTTTTAACGGTTTTTACAGCGTTTCGAGGGTGTTTAATGGTACGTTCATGAAAAAATTAGGGCTCCATGTTCCTATATACTTTGCATTATAAACGTTAAATAAATGTTGAATTTCATTATGGTTTTGTATTTAATATTTTCTTTAAAGTACAAAATTATTTCCCACGAACGTGTATTGAAGTTAATACACTAGTGCCTTTAAGATGTTTCTTACAAGAATCAAACAAATATATAATTCCATATTTTGAGATATTTCATGTTATTTCTTACAACTGGTGCTATCTGCGGAGACATTACCTTTTGGCAAGTGCCAAACACATTGAAATATATAAGGCAGGGGAAGATCATAAATTTCTTACAATGCGCGACTTTCTTATGAAGGTTTTGGTCTTTGAAAAATATTGAATTTGGACTGGTTTGTAAAAAATCCTTAATTTGCTTCTCAGAAATATTTGAAAATGCTTTGTGAGATGAACATCTAAGCCTTTTAAACCAAAATTAGATTTCCAAGAACTTTAATGTTCATGCAGATGTTGTCAGGAAGTTAATGTGCCATTAATTTCTTTATAGTTGATGAACTTTCTGTTGAGCTTTTATACTAAACGTGTTAAAAAGAGTAAATAAATTTCTTAGTAGTTCTGGTGATTTAAAAAAATAAATTAATATTATCCCTAGGAACAGCGTGTTCAGAATGAATTTTTGACTGGATGGGTCCACATACTTCACACTGCGCGGCACCCCGCGTGGGAAGTTCAAATTGCTGAGTAAGGAGGAGGGTGGACTGCAGTAGTGAGATTCACTCTTCTTGATGACTGCAAGGGAGAACTTCCGTGTTGGAGAAGGGACGAAATGGCTCGGGGCATGGCATTACCAAGGTCTGAGAAAATGAAGATAGCAACGGTTAATAATGATAAATGTGATGTTAGTCATCATAATTGAGTAGTTGTAGTTTGGTGAAGAATGTTCTACATACATTTTTGCTGAAGGCCGCCATTTCTTAGCTGCCATTTTTGTATGAACATTTTATTAAATTTGTTAACACTCTACGGTTTAGCAAATTCGAATTTCATTCTTACAGATCTAACTGATCCACAGTTATAACATATGATATATGGAAATATTATGAATCACATGGCATTTTTCACCAAACGTTTCTACTGGTCTTCGGTCGTTCATCCTCGTCCACTCAATCACAACAATATTTCTCTACTCTCACGGGTTAACCTTATATTCATATTTTATACTTGCCTTAGTAATTGGTTATTCACCTTGTTTACGCACATTTAATATCATATTACTTTGAAATCGACTTTACTTTCATAGAGGGCCATATACGTCTTAGTAATTTCTTTTTCCCTTCTGGTGCATGTTATTTGGAGCACTTTATGTCCGATGGCAGTGTCCTGTTTATTCACTACTTGTTATCACCTTTATTTGATTATGTTGTAAAGGGCAATGCTACGAAAACACAGCTAAGCTACTGATGTTCTTCGGGGGCAAAACGCGTGACGGCCAACTCAAGTAGAAAGATGAAGCGACCGGTCGAGAAGTAGCAGGGTGCGAGGCTGGAGAGCACTTGGGGGGCCCACCGCTGCGAATCAGCTTATTGGCGCGGAGGCGTTGAGAGGAAGTCAACTACTCATCGCCGGAGGAAGTGTGTATTCCCCTCGAGTGCATTCGATTTTCGGTGATGACCCCCGGAAGAATAATTCCAGCTTTCAAAGAAATCTCTCTGGAGGAAATACCGGTTGAGTTAGCTCAGAGACAACATTACCGTTGACTTGTTGGCGATTTTGAACTCGGGTTTTCTAGGGTTCGAGTCCCGACGGTGGTGGATTTTCGAATCCAGCTACACACCTTGGTCGAATTCAGCTGGAGCTATTGCTGGAGAATACTAGTAGTTGGCTGTTCTGATCGGTAATGTCCTGTGATACCTTTGCTCAATAACAGGCGAATGCCGGTGCAGCACGGACTAACAAACGAAACGCGCGCTATATTATCTTCATTTCTTATCTGTTCTCTCCACTGCCATGACTCCACACGCCTACAATGCTCTACATTACTACACATGTCGAGCGCTTGGAGCATGTCTTGGATGAGGCGACGCCTCATTGTGGGGTTATAACTGGAGGGGAAAATAAATCTCCCCCATGGCGACGTTCAGGTCTGCACCGGATCTCACCGTCGAGCTGGGAAGGAACATAGTCACCTCCAGAATAAAATATTCACTAATACATTAACATGACTAATTACCATAACAGTTAACGTGGCCGGAGTCATCAATCAATCAAAGCAGGGAAAAGGCGTATTTGATTAAGGTTTGCATATGTAAGAATTGTAAGGATAGAAGTCTTGTCTGACATAAAGTAAAAGCAATGACAAGAACTAAACAATTCAGTTATAAAATCACCATATGTACCGTTATTAATGCATGGCTCAGCCATCACTAAACACAAAAATGATAAAATCAACCATATTGTTAAACTACTTCAAGACCGTCTACTACGTATATGAATCAACGTTGAAGTAAGGAATTTTTTACGAATGTTCATGGGAAACCTGATTGCCACAAAAACATCAACATAAAAACGCCGACACCTTAAGTGTTACCAACTCCGATATCAACACCAAGGATGTCAACAGCAACACCAAGAACCCTATGAACAATACTACTAAGAACAACACAGAATAACAACGATTACTGCAGCACCATCGACATTACCACTAACAATAATACCAGCAACAAAAACAGACATCATGAACAAAAACAATAGCGAGATTTATTTCATCTCGAGACAGCTTCGTAAGGCTTCGTCCATTTCCGCGCTCGCTCGTCTTCGTTCGCCGTCGACCGCCCCTGCACGGCCTCGCCACGTCGCGGCACGCAGCGCGCGTTGACACACGTGCGTCGCCGGCGGGCGCGCCCCGTAACGAATTCCTTTTGAACGCCCGCGGCGCCGGCGGTGGAGGCGACGCGCCGGGGTCCATATTTAATAAAAAGCCCCGCGAAGGGCGAGGGTGGGGAGGGGCGGGAGGGCGAGTGAAGCGGCGCCGGTCGGCGATCGCGAGACGGTAACACAATCGTCCGCCTCATGTAAATGCGTCTCATGCATTACGCATCCGACGCGCGCGTTTTTAATTACAGATGCGGTGCGGCCTGCGAATGGCGGCTGGTTTTATTCCCCAATCACGGCCTCGCTCTGCCGCCGCTGGGGCCGCGTTTCGCCTACGCCCGGCGTAGCCTCTCACCCCGTGCCGGCTGGCGTTCAGTGGCAACGCTGTCTTTAGTGGGGCTAGTCTTCGAAATGCTATCACCCCAACATACATCAAAGTTTTTCCTAATGGTGTCATTTTTATTTTCAATTTTTTTTTCTTCACAGAGTCGCGTCTTGCTTTTTCTGTTTTGCACAGTATTGTCTCGTATTGCTCCCCGTATCGTCAGCCACTTTTATATTTCGACTTCTGCTCCACGAGCCAGAAATTCTCATATTGCGTGAAACTATGGAACGCATCCCAAAAATTCCTACATACGTAGTCACATTCGTAAACATGTGTTTTGTTTTTGATAGTTTTCTTTTCGCTCTGCGATCGTTTTCATTTCGCTCTGGTGGCAGTTCTTTCACATGCTCGGGGAACGTTACTCTCCTGTTTCTGCTGTTCCTCTAAGCCATTTCACTTTATCACTGTTTACATTGTCGACATTTGGGCGTAAAATGAGCCTGGCGAGTTGCTGAGTGGTGGGAACTGAATGGTTCCTTGAAAATCAGTGTGTGTTGATATTCTGAATCAGCAATGAGGTTTCTGACGCAAATTGTCGGGTATCATTACGAAATTTTCAGTAATACACCCATGATAATTTTCTATTACAACATGTCATTAGTAGTTAACAGTAATCTGAATTAGCATATAACGAAATGTTTTTTACAATTAAAATGGCCCTTTGCGAGCTCCAAACGATGGACTGGAAGGGGCCTAACCATGCCAGACTGTCAAACGCAGGTTCCTGATTGCTATGTAATCATAAGGAAGGATTGTGGTATCTGTATTAGTTATGGTTAAGCATTGAAATGTAAAACGAACTTTTAAAGTTGAAATTTAAAACACTGCATCGAGAACGTTGCGCGGAACGTCTTTCTCGATCACTCCTTTTTCGACAAATAGTATATTTTACTTTGTAACAGTAGCCGCAGAACGAGCGTGCTTCACCAGGCGGACTGCGGCGCAAGTCCACAGTTGCACCACCGCTGTGGAGGGGAGGGGGTGCGCGTATGATCGAGAGAGCCGGATACGAGGCGAAGTGGTCCGGGCGGCACCGCTGTGCGATATTGCTGTGCGGTCGCGAGTTGCAGCGGCATGCCGATGAAGACCGCGCGCGCTTAATAGGAGCCCGAGCGCCGTTCCCCTCCGTGTCACAAAAGTGCGCAACGGCGGAGCCCGGCTCATTTCGCTCGGCGAAGTGGCGTTTGCGACCAGCTGCCACCGCTGTTCGCTGCGTCCGCGCGGTAATAGATGTCATGCAGTAGTAATCGTTGCATAATGTTCTGGACAGAATGGGGGGGGGGGGG
>BOPP01000008.1:13724002-13735747 GCA_017312745.1 Gryllus bimaculatus
GTAGTATGTCGCCTGTTACTTTGGCAGCGCCGACATATTGTCCATTCAAAGCCGAAAAGAAACTTTGTGAAAGTATGAGAACATAATGAACGGATGCACGAGCTCGTAAATTGCGCGACGTGCCTTTCGCAGGCCCGGCGAACTTGCTCGGCGCCCGGGTTGCGTTCGCAATGGAAGGCTGCGACACCCAAACTGCGCACTTGACCTCCACATTTCTCGGGAAATTTCTCTACTCCTTCGGATTTTTGAGGCTGAGAGGCTGTGAGACGGCAAACGTTGTCGTGCACTTGTTTGCGTTGTGTTAATAAATTGCAGCCTCACTGAGAACTTCAGTTACAGGCAGGAACTCCACCGTGAGTTTTCAAATTTCATAGGTATACCTTTGGAATTTGTGAGAACAAAAGGGGATTTCTGACGTTATTTTAGAAAGTTAACACATAATATCGTCACCAACTTATTTTTTAATTAATAATTTTACAAACAGAACGTCCTATAAATTCATTTCTGAATATTTTTTCCCTTTTCTTTGTTTTAAAAATACAATTTTTGTCATCAGAATCAGCTGTTTGTGAATAAACTAGAAAACAGACCTTACACACCATTCATATGATGTCCTAAAACCTTTAAGTGTGATGTATATATATTCTAAGTAAGAATTACTTGATGAAAATCGCTTTTGTTGAAATGCATACCTTGCTCAGAAGGACACATTCAATAAATATTTACATTTTCGACTAACTAAAAACGTCTTGAAGTATGGGAGAATAGTCCTACAATCATGTGAACAACCACATATTCCGAACAGATGATATTGTATTTCACAGATAATGGAATTTCATAAATTGAAGCCATATCCAATCTATGATATATTGTAATGTGTTGGAACAGAGAACACAGGCGATTAAAACTGTTGTAGTTATTAATGTGAAACGGTTTGATCAAAAATATGTCCAATTACGCATCTAGGGGTCAATGTACCGTAGGAAGTTCATTCAGGTTGCTTATTGTTACAAATGATCAGCCTCTCATAACTCCTTTGATACGTTTGCCTATGGTTTCGGTTCCCCTGATGAGCATTTTGCTTGTGTTAAGTGAGGCGGCACGCCGACAGTCCCTTGATCTGAGAAAGCCATTATGTTACGTGCCTTTAACTTTCCTTCCTCAGACATGTGCACCATTACAGTTTTGTTTCCGTTTCTATGTATACTTCTAATTATTTTCGGTCTTTATTGTCCCTTCAATGGAAATCAACGCCAAACTGGCTATTTTTCAAAAGAACAAACAGGAGGTGGAACAAATTGTGGCTAGTTCATAACATGCATTTTCTGTTCCTCGATAAACCAAATTATGAATGTATTTCATATTAACTTTTGAAGTTGCGAAATGTTTAAAGCAGCACCTTCAACCATAACACCATCGATGAAGGTTATTTTATGCAGATACTTGACTTCTACTGAATGTTAGATCTAAAAGTACCCCAAGTACCCCAATGTACTATCCCAAGAGAAAATGAACTGAAATGTAGAAACACCAGAGTAGAAGATACCTTACTACACCTACATACTTCAGCCTCCATCACCACTCACTCCGATCTCAAAACGTCGCCAATTCCACAAAACTACAGAATGAATCGTCACGAGCCCACATATACCTAAACAAATTATACTCTAAATTTAGTATTATTTTCATCTGTCTACTTCGATGCTGATTTCCCAATCGCCAATGTCCTTGCCTCCTTCACAGCACCGTCGCCTTTGCCGCCGCCGCCGCCGCCCCAGCGTGTGAAAGGGCTCGCGTGATTGCAATATGAATGACTGGGGAGGCGGCAGCGCTGGCGAAGGGACCGCATGCAGCCTGACCTGCATCGGCGGTGGCGGCGCGGCGCGGTGCCTCGCGGCGCAGCACAGCGCGCGGGGCGTAGTAACCGAGTTACCGGGCGGGGCCGCGCGCGCTTCCATTTTTCATTAAACTTGGCGCTCTCGATATTTACAAGCGGAGGCGCGCCGGCCGCGCTTCGCTTAAATATTTGAGCGGCCACTCGAGTCCCCTCGCTGCGGCGACCGCGCCCCGCCACGCGCCTCCCCGCCGCGGGCCCCCGCGTGCCCGCCCGCCGCAAGTTAGTTTCGCTACTCTGTTCTGTTTCTCTCAACACTCTCCGCCTCTCTCCCCCTCGCACTCTCTTCACTCTCTTTCTCTCTTCGTCACTCGTTTTGAATAATTCGTCTTCCATCTCTCTCTAGCCCATCTTTACCTGCCTTCTCTTCTTCTCTCATTCTCTCTACATTTGTCCGACTTTCTTCCCCTATTTCTCCTCTCATTCATCTCATTAATTTTTTCTCCCTCCTCTTTCTCTCTCACTCTTCGTTCTCTCCCATCTTTTCCTCCACTCTCCCCCATTTCTCACCCCTCTTCTATCCCTCTCTCTCCCCTTATCTCTACACACGTTCTTCTCCTCTGTATGATTATCTGATCCAATCTTTCAATTCCTGTGTTCTTTTCCTCCTCAATACTTCTTTCTGCTTATTTTATTCTTTGTTTATTCACTATATCGTCCTCCTTGGCGCACATTCTGTAATTCCTTCATTATCTATGCTGCTGTTTTGGCTTCACCCTCGTCATCGCTTCCTCTCCGACGTACATTCTCCCAGGTCGAGTCTTTCCCCATCGTATCTCACTGCTTCTCTTCGCTCTTCTCGATCGTATCCTCCACGTCCGTGGGCGCTCTTTCCCTTCAGACCCCGTCTTCGCCCTTCCGGCCGCCACCCGCAGGATCGGTGACCGTGATGTTTAAGTGTGTGTTTCTCTCTCTCTGTGTGTGTGTGTGTGTGTGTGTGTGTGTGTTTGTGTGACGTCCGTCTCTGTGGACAGGGCCCCCGAGGACATGCGCGCACCGCAGGAACCCTCACTTCGCTCGCGGAGACTCCAGAAGTCGCTACCGGCGCCACTGCGAGTGCGCTGTCGAATGTCGCAGCACCCTACGATACTTTTTGTCGGGTGCCAGTTGTTTGTTTTGTTGCAGGATCCGTTGGCGGATGTTATTTCATACTTTAATTAAATGTTATATTTTCTAGTTGCTGCAATTAATAAGGTTTCGTTGTAGTCTGCAGCTAGACAATCATAGATCAAATATAGAATTATGTGTAATCTGCATGGAGTAAATATTCAGTTTATATTGAGATCAAATTCATGGATCTTATTATTAAAAGGATAAAAGAATAACTGTCCTTTTATTATATGGATTACATTACAGTCGTGAAAAACTTTTGTTTAAACATAAGTCACAAACAACAGTAATGCTTCAGTTTAGCTTCATATTATTCCTTCTCAAATCGTTTCGCAATTTCTTCCTTACCAAGCACACCAAAACAATTGACGCCGAAACCACTAGTCTCGTCAGTTGACTTTCTACGAAGCTCATAATGAGTTCCGCCCGTGCCTACGCGCTCCTCCCACCCCGTATGATGACTGAGGACGCGTATGGCGCCGTTCTCGAGGCTAACATCAGCGGGGCCCTTCGCTAAAACATTCAGCTCCAGGCAACGCTTTTTTGCCGTTGGATTGTCACATTCATGTACGTTAAGAATGCTGGAGATGACCCACAAAATAACGTGAATATATCTGAAGATATGAAAATTACGTTATTCGAGTGTTGAATGAAAGTGTGTGTGTGTGTGTGTGTGTGTGAAAATTGTAGTTCTGAAGATGTAAAATACAAATTCATTATTAAAAAATAGTAGCGCTGAACTTTATTGTGTTATAATTAACATTAATTCTGCTGCTATTAAATATGCTACCAAATTTATATTGGTAGCATATTTAATAACAGCGGAATTAATGTTAATTATAACACAAAGTTCAGAGCTACAATTTTTTAATAATAAATTTGTATATTTCATCTGTATGTATTTAGACAGACTAACATTTTATCAAAATCTTGATAGTAATCAGTATTTTGAATGTGCATAAATTTTATATCATTTCATTGTTTAAAAAACTACTAGTTTTTGGCAATGGCAATTTAAAGGAAATTTTTGTCAGCTTTTCAAGATGAAATTCGATTATTCATTAAGGCTCAAATACGGCAGGATAGGATACAAAATGGATGTCACTAACACAGAACCGATGTAGGAAGGAGGTGTTGGGAAGCGGGGAGGGGGCCGACTCAATCACCCACCCCCTCCGGGAGCCTCTGAATGGGGTGGGCGGGTGGTAGGCAATCGCGCGGCTGTAATGAGGCGCTTATCGGCGCATTTTGCCGGCGGCGCTGTTTTGCAGCGGGTGAGCGACGGCCCCGGGCGGCGCGGCGCGGCGGGACGAGACGCGCTGTGGGCCCCAACGAAGACAAATGGGGCGGCACAACAGTTGGTCATTTTAACACATCTCAACGTGCAACATTAAAAAAAAAATTCTGGCATAAATAAACAAAAAAAACCAACTACATTTCTTATTTTCATGGTGAGATGTATTCGAAAGCCATTGCTAATATTATTTCTTATTTTTTTTTAAAGTTGGGAAACTTGATCCACTCAATAAATTGTATTCGGAAATCCCATCTTATGTAGTTTATTATTTTCTTAAATCTCGAAAGTTTTGGTATATTTTTTAAAAATACTCTGAAGTATATTTTATTTATTTAGCAGGTATTTGACACACAATACCAAAGGAAACTCTATGTGTTCTAGGGTTTTTTATTTCTTCCTTCCTTTCTTTCTTTTGCCTTTTTTAAATTTTCAATTGAAGTTTGCGAATTTTTGTAGTATATCTTTCTTTACTTATTTGCAGTATAATTATATAGAATTTCAGTCGTTTCTTTCTAATGTCAGAGATTTTTCCGAAGCTTTCCAGCTTCTGGAATTTCGTTTTCATCCCCATTCCATTTTCGCATTTATTATTGTTATTATCGTTACTTTTGTATGCCCGCCCATTGTGAGGCATGGCGGCGCGGCGCAATGGCAGCGAACCGATGACCGATGGCCGGCGGCGGCCGCGCCAGGGAATTAGCGTACACGTGTTCCGGCGCTAATAAAATTGTAAATAATTTGCGTTATTAATGGGGCGCCATTGTCGTCCTCTGTGCGATAAATCCACGGCTTCATCGCGCGTAAAGACGCGTCGACGTCCGACACGGCCACCCGCCCTCGCCCCCCTGGACACGCCCGTTTTCACATTTGCCCGCGAGGTGCTCACTAATGTACACGTTCGTGCCAAAGCTCACCCCTACCGGTTTAGGTGGCTCAGAGCATCTACTGATGTCGCTGGAGTGCCTCTCACCGGAAGGTCCTAGGGTTTTGAGCCCCGACAGTGTCAGGATTTTCGACACAACCTACTTACTTGTAGCTAGAGAGAGTTCAGCCGCTGTCTAGAGAAGACTTCTAGCGGCCGGTTGCGCTGATCAGTAGTTTTCCGTGGTTTCTCCGATCAACACCAGGCGAATGCACGAGCACAACCCTAACAAGCACGTCCCGGAACGCGCGCGATCTTTTCTCCTTCTTCTTTGTCCTATCCCCACCCTTTTCTTACACTCTTACGCACTACTTACTCTTACTTGTCGGGATCTTGTCCTGGTTGGGACGGTGCCTGATTGGAGAAAATCTCCGCAAGCTGACTTAGGTCAGCGCCTTATTTTCCCACGGGAGATCTACGTCACATACATCAAAGAAGCATCCGCTACTACGGGACGAATGACCTTAGACGTTGTCGTGCCCGTAAGCAATTAATTAATCAAGCAAAGCTCTCCCCCAATTTGACTTTTCTTAGAAGTGGGAAGCTCTCGGTTTGTGTGTAGGTCATCGACAACCGCGCTCATTTCATTAATACAGGCACACGATGATACCACTCAGCACTCTCACACTTACACTTGAGCTTCGGAGATTGTGCATGCTCCGTCACAAATGCCCCTCTGGCGGAAACTGATCAACGTCCAAGTTTTTACTCATTGGTAGACGCGACACTAACTGCATATGTTCCTCATTCCGTCTATGTTCGTTAAAATGCTCACATTGACACTCATCCACCCTCCAAGCTTATTTATTATTGACTTAACATTTAGATTATCAATATTTAAGGAGAAATTGTATGACGTGCGAATTGTTTATCTCATTAAAGCCCCATTTTAGTAAAACTACTCTACGTGCACAAAAGAAACGAACTTCTTTTGTGCTACTGCACGCAAAACAGCGACCCAACATGAACGGCCGTGCAGCGACAAGGGCGCACCGGAACATTACCATTGGCTTTTCGGACATTGCGCGCGCGCCCATCAAACGCAGCCTTTTGTGCAGCGCGCTCTATTTCCTGTCACGAACCTGTGTCCCGCAGCGAGCCCGTCGATTTGTGCGTTTCCATTTGCTTTCCTTTACCGGATTGCGCGAGCGTGCGCGCAGTGATTTTTATTTACTGCCGAATGGACTTCCCCTCCACGGCTACTATTGTAAATAGCACGAAGAGTATGGTATTTTCCATTATTTAAAACAACAAATAACATATTAAATGAAAAACGCTGTCTTCATCGACACAAAAATATTAATGATATCCTGCATTCCCCGACTTTGCCTGTGTCATCAGTGTATTACAGTAGTAGTAGTAAGAATATAGAAATATAAAAATTACAAATAAACAAATACATTTCATACAAACGGTAAAAATGGTAAACATATTGTAGTCGGGCGCCCCATTTTATTTATTTCATTCCAGCCAGTGGTTTGTCAGCCAATGCTTCAACCTGTTGAATAACAGGCCGCGGACCGGTCGCGTTTGCTCCAGAGATCCTTCGCGTTTCCCTCATTTCCCTTCCCATCGCTCTCTCGGATACACGCGACTTCCCATCGTCGCTTCATTTCCTCGCGTTCTGTCATGCGACGCGACCCGACGCGCGCGCCTTCGTGTCTGCGTGGCCCTGCACGCGCGCCCCGCGCGGCCACTCGGCGGAACAAGCGCAGGACGGCGGAGGCCGGCGTCATCGCACTCCGGAGGAGAGATGCTTTCGCACTTCTGAAGAGGCTCGAAAGCGCGGGGGAAGTAAATTCTGGGTTTGGTTGGATGCTCTGCATAGTTTCGTTGAAATGCAAAGTCGTTTGCGGGCTTGGCGAACTCAAGCCAGGTTATCATGCATCGAAGATGTGATATCGTAGATTGGTGAAAAAAACAAACCAGGAAGCTTGAGGAAAATGCATGAATATTTGATTTATTTGATATGATTTAACCAGCAAATAAATCACAAATTGATGAATGCAGATTGGGCGTCTTTATCCTGTCCTTTCCCTCCATTGTAAACTTAATAGTTTGATGGCAGGAAGCGTTTCGATAGAATTATAGAACGTATGTTGGAAATGTTAACGAACATTCGGTGGAAGTCATTTTCGGTCATCTTCAGTTTCTTGGGTATGTCCAAGTAAACCGTCTCCGAAATCTGCTGATTTCTTTTCTTCTCCGATCTCAGCTTCAAATTACTGTAGCTTGGTATGGTCATGCCAACGTGATGTTTACACTTCAGTTAACTCCTGAAAACAGTGGCGTTTGTATTGGTACCTAGAACTAAGCTACAGGAAATATTCTGGATTTCTTTATTGGAAAAGGATGGAAACTCATAGATCGTTTTTGTGAATTAAAGAACACTTTTTACGTTATACATACATCCGGATGTTGTTTGAACTGTTTATTTTAAAATGTCTTTGCCAATTTTTTAAATGAACTTCATTCTTCGCTCTCCTCCGAAGTTTGAACGTGTTAAAAGGTGTTCTTTGGGGAATACATTTTCAACTTCGTGATCCACGTTCCTTGTCAAATTAATTGAAATAACATACTAGATTTTTAATGTTTATATTTTGTGAAGTTTATAATGTATCTGATGATATACTTGCTGATGACCTTCTTACAACATTAGTTGTATTTCATTTATTGAATACTTTTGCGGATGTAGTTGTAACGAATGTGCTAACAGCTGCAAATTAGCATGATTTTATCTTCTGACGGCAGAGCTTTCCCCCTCAACATGATCTCTTCCGCGGGATTAAAGCTTGGATAAATCATCTGCAGTGGAAACCAGAATTCGCAAGTTTAGAACATTGTAAGGTGTAGATTCTGAAATGGCTAAAAACCTCCAGCCTACCCATACACTACCACATAATCTAGTTTATTCTCATATTAAATCTCATTCTAAATGTTAAAAAAATGAAAATAATTTTTTATGAATACGACGGTTTTTTTTGGTGAACTCCGTCCCCAAACGGAAGATCAGATGGCCTTCCCCGTTTCCACGTCGAGTGCAGGGCCCATCGCAAACGCAGCATTTTTTGCGCGCGATTTGCGCCACGCGTGCGCCACGTGCCTGAGGCGGGCCGGTGGGCGGCGGTCAGGCGGGCGGCCGGGCAGGCAGTGGGCCGGCCGGACAGGCGTGAAGAGATCAAAGGCGGCGACTGCGGCGGCACCGGCCCGCGGTGGCGGCCGCCGCGGCCGCTCGGTTCGAAGCCCGCGCGTGCCTGCGCCGACCGCAGCGGCCGGGTGGCGCGCGCGCGCTGCAGGGGGCAGGGGCAGGCGGAGGAGGCGTGGCACGTGCGCGCGACGAAGCTGGCCAAAGGGGATGCATCCACCGGAGCCCGCAGCAAGGAGGCTGCTACGGATTACAGATAATTTACTATCCGGTACGGGTCTCTTTAAGGCTCTCAAATCGATTGAAGAAAAATCGTTTTCTTATATAAGCTGTGTGATGAAATGACGAGGTTTGATTGGAACCAACCTTTGAATAACTGGGGAAGAATATACACTGTTATGCGAAAGGCAAACGCTTTTATTGTTCATAAATAGTCTTTTAAAACGTATATTCATCGATAGTGTCTAATAATAATGGCTAAATTACACTTGAATTTGCAAAATTTCGTTAAATAATATTATTGGGACGTGTTTGAAATTAATAAAAAAAAGTTATAATAGAGTCTGCTACGAAATATCTTTTTTCTTTAAAAGTCTTTCAAACGGTGTTTTTACAGTGTAATATAGTCTATCTTATGCCGACGAGTAATTTCTTAATGCGAGAGGTATGTGAAAATGGAACTATTTCGTTTAAAACGGCGCGTGAATGCTCTACTTATTCGAGGATATCTTAAAGTACTTCAGTTGCAAATATAGTGTACTGAAACACATTCATTCTTGATGTGAGTGAAGTACTATTTATGACTTCTTCGAAAGTGAATGCAAGTATTTCTTATCAAGAATAATTACGTAGCTGGATCCTAATGAATTTCCTAATGTAGTCAGTGACATATTAGTAACTACAATATTTCATTTTTCTTGACACATTTAAACGGTCTGTGACCTTCTTTATCAGACAAAAATGTGTCGAGTCACTTCTTATCCGTATTTACGTTCGGGCATAACTCGTTAGAAACGAAAGATATATGCCTACATCTATGCTACATAATCTACTTTTTTAAGTTTAATTTCATGCCAGATAAATTGGTTTTATCGCTTAGAGGCTTCAGTTTTGAGCTTAAAAGAGTCATTACTTAATTTAATACAGAGTTAAAGACGACTGCTATATAGACGCTGTATTATTTTCGTTTTTTAAAACTCTTATCAATATTTCAACAAAATGACTATTTGAAGAGGACAAAGGTCAATCTACGTATTCCTTTCTTTCCTATTGACGTATTTGTTAACATTATTTTCAATTACATGATAATTTGAATACTATTAAATATGAAAAAATGTTATATTACTGTATATTAATATATAAATTGAAAATACGAAGGTGTGTTAAATCAGAGATCTAGTGTTATGGAAACAGATGTCTCAGCGTCCTGAGTCATGGTTTACCTTTGCCATACTGACAAGAATACAGACTGATTGTTCCCCGATAAAACTGTTTTCATTATGTACTTCAGTTCCTGTTCAAAACTGTTGCATATAAGAACTATTGCAATCGATTCGATGTAGCTAAATTCATTTCGTTCTCAAGATGAAAAATTGTAGAACTTCTCGGCAGTATCTGAAAGATTTTCATTAGACAAACAATTCAGTCTGCCATGAGTATTTTATTTACAACGGAATTTAGAATTGAAGTTGGTATCCAAGAAATTTTAATATTTCTTGAAAGAAAGAAGAAAATACATATATTACTAACTACGTTTAGCAGTATACCAAAACATGAAATACACTTTCTGGGAAAACGTACTGTCAGATGTATTCTCTTCCTCTATTCTGAAAAATACATTTTATTGCACTCAGTTGCGTACACATCTCCTTCCCTCCGCAAAGAGCTTTGGTACTCGAAGCGTTTGACTACTTGTTCTGTGCGATCGCTTCATACATACAGCTAATGCCCTTCAACGACTCCTCCGCGCCCTTCCTCTGCAGGTTACGTGCATTCGAAATTGAATCAGCCAAAGCTGTTTTTTTAAGCGCTGCTCGGCGCGGCGAGTTCGAGAGTTAAAGGAGCTTTGCGTGGGTGGAGGCGTGGGCGATGGCAAAGGTAGCGGTGTCCGAGAGGGGGTAGGGAGTGCGGCCGGCGTAGGCGTCTCGATCGGGCAAAGAGAGCACTTCATGCGGTCGTAGAGGGCGGGGACCCGATCCGAAAGCCGCCGACTCGAAGGGCTAGAAAGCAGACTGCAGGTTGGTATTCAGTGTAAGAGGTCCGTACATATTGGAAACAACTCTATTGGGTGTTGCAAATACATTTTTGACTGAGAGACAACTACGTTTTTTCGCTTTAGGTGTGTCTACATGCAGTCGACAAGAGTGATTGATGTTTTCTGCAAAATGTTTTGTGAAACTATGTTTTTTGTTTGCCAATCAGTTTTCTTCATTTCGTTAGTCCGAGATGTATCCTATTTTTTGTGAAAATTCGACAGTAATAAGCTCATGAGGAAGGCATATACCCAACAATATTTTCTAGTTTTAAAGTTCATCTTACATAAAATGTTAAAATGTTAAACTCGGAAAATCATTGATAAATTTAATAATTTTAGATTTTAAGGTAGAGTCCAATGGTTACTCTGTTTTTCGGTATGAAGTTTCTAGACTCTAGAGTTGGAATTGCTGAAGTATAACTGGAGCTTAGTATCGTAATGCGCTTTGCAGAATACTCTCAATTCGCGTTGGTTCGCAGAAATCGCAATACTATTTGCGCCATCTCTAAAATATTGAGAGTTCTCCAGAACGCTGTTATTGACACAGGATTCTCGAAAGAGAGAAATCCCCATTCGCAATTGTAAAATCGCATTGAGAAAAAAAAAGAAAATATAGATAAAAACGCAACGCTAGCGAGTAGATCATGGCCAGCAGGAATAGTGAGACGAATGGATAGGTGGATAGAAAGCGTGCGTAGGTAGGCGAGGAAAAGAGACAGAACAAAAAAACATGAGTGGTCTAAAGCAGATGCAGAAGAAGCAGATAATGGAGCGCAGTGGAGAGAAGTGATAGTAGGCGTCGGCAAATAGAGGTAGCTAAACGAGTAGTCAAACGAATGGAAGTATGAAGGTGATGGGAACTGTAAACTTTCAAATGGAAAGATGAAAGATGCAACGGCGCCAGTCAAAAGATTGTTGAAGCAAAAGGAGAGGTACAGAGGAACGAGAAATTACGTAAAGCGAGACTGAATGGACTGGAATAGAAGGGAGCGGCGTGGAATGTCAGTGGAAGGGCGGGAAGAAAAGGTACAGCGAAATAAGTGTGCAGTGAAACGGAGTGGAGCGCTGTGGAGCGGGAGGATAGAACAGAGCGAGACAAGCGAGTGGTGAGGCGAGCGGGAGG
>BOPP01000008.1:13737049-13748276 GCA_017312745.1 Gryllus bimaculatus
CCCACACCACACACACCAAGAGGAAGGATTTTTTTTTGCCCATTCCCCGCTTTGGAAATTCGCTTTGATCAGCTACAACTGCCCACAAGTGGGAGTGAAGAGGTTTTCTTTTTCTTTCACATATTAACAGGTAACGAAGTAGAAACGTACTACAGTGTAATTGTCTTAGCACCATCTCAGGATAGCAATTCTCGAATTACGAATTACATTTCCTCGACATACTTCCCATGACATTTCAATATTTCTGTAACAGTTTTGCTAGCAACACTACCTGATCTCACCAAAAGCGCGAATCACCATTCCATGACGTATTTGTATCTTGTTGCCGCCCCACCGCTCTAGCCATCCGGTTTCTCGCAACGCCCGCACAGACATTGCCGCCTTCGCCGCCCGCCCGCCCCTCGCCGCCCCGCCCCCGCCGCCCGCGTCGCCGCCCCGCCTCCCTCGCCGCCTGCCCCCTCGCCGCCCGCCTGCCCTCGCCGCCTCCTCGCCTCCCTCGTCCGCCGCCCCCTGCCTCCCTCGCCGCCCCTCGCCTGGTCCCTCGCAGCCCCCGCCCTCCTCCGCAGCCCCGCCGGCCCGCCGCCTTCCTCACTACCCGCCGACGCCCGGCTACCTGTCGTTCTCACGTACCCCGCAGCAGCCCAAAACCGCCTTGCGTCGGCCCGCCAAGCGGCCGCTTTCTGCGTGAAGACGGCAGCAGCAGCGCCAGCTCAGAACGGAGGCGCCTCTCAGCGCGCGCCGACGCCCATTCGACAACTTTCAGGTGAGAAGTGAATTTCAGCAAGATCTCCGCCCGGCCAACTCGGTAACTAGAGGAAGTTAATATCGGGCGCGCGTCCGCCTTCGCCCCGCCCCGTCCCGCTTCTCTCAGCCTCTTCCGGCCAGAGCTGTCTCCGAGGGTTGCGAGCCGTGATACGAACCTCCCGAGGACACAGACGGCCCGCCTGGGCGTGTTAGTCGGAGGGGGCGGGCCTTAGCTGTTGGGCGCCGCGGAGAGAGAGACGTTTGCCCAGCCGTGATGGTTGCTGAGCTGTTCAAGTGAGAAAGGTGGAGGAGCTGGAAGGCGACTCGTAGAATAGACGGAGAAGTTCGTAGGAGAAGGAATTAACAAAATCGTTCGAAGGATTTCCGACTTGACGGTGATGGAAAGCTTCAATGAGAACTTTAGAAGTGACTTGGCGGTCCTGTTTGCCATTTGTAAATTACAGAGAGACTTAATTACACCACTGGTAATTATTATCAGGGAATTAGCCACTTAATGTGACAGTGAACGACGTGTGGCAATACAATGAGGAGAGCGTTGTATTGTTTTATAAACACGACGCGACTACCGGGGCAAAAGCGGCCCAGTTAAACAATAAGATGTGAAGGAGTGAAAACTGAGACCCACTATCAAGACAACTTAAATTCGATCGGTGCTAAATTTGATCTGATCTTACCGTACAAAATAGCATAGTGATAAAAAGAGCTTTCAAGAAATTGTTCACAAAGAACTAACTTTATGAAGCTCCATGCCAACCTACGGCATACTCACTTATCGTTTTCTTTTCGGAGGAGTGTGATCTAAAACGTTTAACTAAGTTCCTTTTATTCAGCTTCTCTTTGCATTTATTTTAGCGTGAAACAAACTAATCTCGCAAACAACAGTACTAATCGGTAAAATCCTAGAAGTCAAACGGCTGCCACGAGAACGCGCGATTACGGCAGGTTACGTGAAGTTACATGCATCATCGGTGAAGGCGAGGGCCGAGGTTTTAAGGGCAGAGCGCGACCGCAGGAGCGCGCCTGACAGTAACGACCGCAGGAGCCAGCCGGCGTCAGAGGGGCCCGCAATTCCCTGGTGTGCTGCTCGCGAGGGAGCCGCTAGGCGGCCGGGCGAGCGAGCGGTGTAAACGGCGAGAATCGCCCAGCAAAACGCTTTAGGAGAGGCAGAAATTTTTCGCGGTGGCGGCGGAGGCGGCGGCAGTGGCGCGGGTGGGGCGGTGGCGGCGGTGGCGGGTGGCGGCGGGGCGGCGGTGGCGCGGAGGCTGGAGGCGGCGGTGGCGTGGCGGCGGCGGTGGTGCGGCGTGGCGCGCGGTGGCGCGCGCGGTGGTGGCGGGCGGTTGGCGGCGGCGGCGTGGCGGCGGTGGCGGCGGCGTGGCGGCGGTGGCGGCGGTGGCGGCGGTACGTTGGTCTGCCCGCGCGCGCGACGGGACCCGGCCGCAGACGGGCGAGTTGGGAGCTGCGCCGGACTTGCTGCAACTTCTCGGGAGAATTTAATCTTCTAACGCGGCTGGGGAGTCGGCTCGACCGCCCAGCGCCGCATCTCGCGCCGGCCCGTCCACTCGGCACGTTCACCCCAACCCTGTCGACTCCCTCCGCGCGTGCGGCGGGGTGAAGAGCGGCGTCCGCGCGTGCCGGCGAAGGGCGTGGGAGGGGGTGGAGGGGAGTTGGCGGGGCGCGAACTCTGGCCCGTTCGACTGCCCTTCAAACACCTACCGGGAAGAGCCCTCGCCAGGTGTACTCGCCTAGCACTACCATGGTTTGTCGTTGCACTCCACTGATACATTCGTGATGCATGATTTTGAGGATGCCGAATTTGAAATAGGATGTCTACTCTACATGGAACGTGTTTAAACTGAGCATACAAATATGATTCGACCTAGTTGAAATAAATGTACTGGTGGTTAGAACCAAGGGTGACGTATACCGTACGCCTGGTTTCTTTGTGCCGAGGCGCCGAAAAATATGTGATACTTTCAGGTATTGTTTAGAAATTATTAATCAGTTTCTATCATCGAATAACCTTTAAAAAAATACCAGTCGCACCTCCGCGGCTCACAGAGGTCGCAAGTAATTTTCATAGCTGTCCCATATTTGATTTGAAAGTGTGAAACGTAATTGTGCGTTCATTTAGAACTTTTGTTACTTATAATTTTGGCGGGCGATTGTTGCCCGTCCCATGCTCGTCTCTGATCTGCGGCGCTCGGACGGCCGGGTACGCTGTCCCCGATGTTTGCGCTGCGTCGGTAATCAATTCCGAGTTTGGCACGGATCGTTCATTGCCTGTTTGTTGCTGCCCCAGTCATCAGCGGGAAGTTTGATTGTTGATTTACAGCTCGTGCAGCTTGTGCCTGCCTGCGTCTCTCCGGTGAGCGCGAATGACCGTTCATCACCGTGGCCAGCGCGTTGTGCTTGTTGCGAAAACGAAGAGGAAGCGCGAGAAGTGAAACATCTTTTTTTTATTGTTTTTATTGAGATTTCTCATCGGCGTAACTAATGATGAATTTCCTTTTTGATTAAATATGAATTGTATTCTTACTCCTCTATTTCTTTGGACTTTTAAGTTTAACTGAATATTGATGTAGATCTATGAAATCACGAATCAATTGAAAATAATGGCTTATACATTTCAGTTCACAGGATTTCAGTTGCAATTCTTTTTCCTGTAATTTTTTTGTAAGTAGTAATTAAATTAAGAATTCAAATGTCTAAGAAAAATAATATTTATATTACGTATAGTATTTGTACGTAGAATTAATACATTTAAATACGTTCGCATTTATATGAGCGATCCCGCTCCTTTGTTATTTGATTATTAGTCCTGCAATGAAGTAAAACATTTTTGTTTTCTTCGGATCAAAAGAATGAATAAAAACTTGTTATTATAACAATAATATTATGATAAATTCTACGTTTTTGGGCGAAATAATCAGTAGACTTTCAAACTTTATGTGTTGAAACCTATTTAAAAAGTAGTAAGAAAAAGCTAATTGTCAATATTGTCTTTAATTGATATTTATAGCCAAATTGGTATGGAACTTTTGAGCACCTATCATGACGTCGAGCAGGCATACATCTCTCTTATCTAGCTTAAAAAAAATTGCAATATAATGATGTACATTACGCTTCTTGTTCCCAGGCAAGATGCAACTTCCCGATATCATTTGACGAACGTGGAGATTAGAGTATCTCTCCGTCTGCAGCTGTTACATATCTAACTAGCTTCTCATCAATCTTCTTCCACAATGAGCACTTGATGCCCTTACTCTGTGCGTGTTGTGGTACTACTGATTGTATCATTCCCGTCGCTCATGGTTATTCCGTGGTCTGTTCTCCTGGTAGCCTGACGTAATGACACGACAACATGTAGCAACAGTCTGAAAATCGCCATAACCACTTTACCACTCTGTTTCAATTTCAATTTATTTGTTACAAATCTTAGAATGTTTGTGGATACTTTCTACTTACTTGACTACTTAAACGTCTTCTTTGAAACGGTCCGTTTTCAGTTGACGTAATCAGTTATTGTGACAACCCTTGGGCCGAACTTGCATTCGTTTCTATACAGTGTGTAGGGTTTTGATAATAAATGAGAAATTACTGAAGGTATGCATAACCTACATAATGTGGCAACTAAATATTATTACAGCAATTTAATTTTTGAATGAATCGTCTTTAATATTGGTTTACCTAGTTTATTTTTACCATTTCTTAACAAATTCCTTGAAAACACAGATTAAGAAGTAATCGAACGTATTTGGGACGAGAGATTGGAGCCTTTTCCCAATTAATGGACAATAACGATCCATTGGCTCTCCTTGTTTTATCTGCAACTACATTGCGCGTACGCATAACCCGAAAGTCCTTTCCACCAGCACCTCAGTGCAGATTCTCCACCGCGGCGCACCTTTTTCCACGCGAGGCGGCGCGAGCGGGGCAGAGACGGCGCGGGGGCTGCTCAGGGTGGAAGGGGGAAGTGCGGCGCCCGCAAGTCAAACAGACTTCGCGTGCGGGTCAGCGCTCGGCAAACGGCAGGCGCTACTTTCCCCGCCGCCCGCTGCCTCCCCATCCACCCCCGACGCCACGACGTAAAACCACAACGCTCCTGCCCCCATTGCACTCGCTACAGCTGCCATCTCCGCTCTCGCAGCCGTTCTCGCAGCCCCCTGCTTCACAATTCCCGTTGCACTGTCGCTCACGCCCTGATTCGTGCGCCCCCTTCCATCCGCCCTTTCGCCCGCTCTCCATCCGTACAAGGTGGCTCACTGCAAGCCCTCTCGCCGGGAGGTCCTATGTTTCAAGATTTTATACACTTGCTAGATAGCTAGGGCGAGTTCACTCGCTGTCTCGAGGAGAATTCTAGCGGCTTGATGCCCTGATCGGTAGTTTTCCATGGTTTCTCCGATTAACACGGGGCAGTGCCCTAACAAACGGGTCGCGGACCTTCCTCTTCCTTATTCTATCCTCACCCCCAAAAGCTATAAACACTTTTACTTACATGCTCTACACTACCACATATGTCGGGATGTTAGAGCTTAACTCTCTTAAGGTTGTGCCCCGCTGGTGGGAGATACCTCTTCAGGAAAAAGTCTGTGGCCGTCTTATAAGTCGGCGTCGGATCTCGCCATCCAGCGAGAGAACATCATTGCCATCTTCCGCGACAAAACATGCATTACACTTCTGGGACGAATGTTCACGGCTGTTGACACGCCCATAAACACTAATCAGTGAATCAAAATCCATTCGCACTCTCCACCCGCCCCTCTACGTCGGCTGCAAACGGCCATACAACACCCGACCCTGCTCTGGCTTTGCAACGGTCACAGTTTCCTGTTGTCTTAGTCTCTTACCCATTCCCTACGCGCCGCCGTCACCGCTCCCGCTTCCCTCCTCCGCCGTCTCCGTCTCCGCGCCACTCTGGTGCGCACCGAGCCTGCTGTGAAAAAGGTCGGTTCCGCCCGCGAAGCTTCTCCGAAAGCTGAATCAAAGAGTTTTCTCCAACACCTTTTAAAACTACCCGAAAATGACGAGAACTTACAAGAATATAATTTAGCAATTTGGGGCATCTTTCTTACCTTGAAGAAAAGTGTTGAAATCAGTCACCCTCGGAATATTTTCGCAAGGAAGGTCTTGGCAACCTGTAGATGGTGTCCATTTGTTACAGCTTATTAGAACTACAGTCCCATGAATAAATAAACTAATCAATATTAGTAATAAATGAAGTAATAACTATTGTACTAATATTAATGATAATATTATCTAAATTGTTAAGAAAATAATGGACGTTTTCAGAGCCAATTGGAATTTAATGAAATGATATCTCTCGTTCACAAAAAGAATGTGAAAGTAAGGTTTCAGTAGACACGTTGTTTTGTAATTTGCATTTTAGGTCATGACTTGACCTCAGCGAGATTGGATTCTAAAGCACGTGAAAATGTCGAATGGACTTTTAACATTTTGTTGAACACGCACGAGCGATGAATACTTAAAGGTATTCTAAACAGCCAACACTTCCTAGTGCAGTATACACCGCTTCTTCACGTTTAAATACAAGCAAGTTTTGACTAGTCAACATTTTTAATGAGATCTTCCATTTATGCAAATAATATGAACGTGCAATACGTTATATTGACGTTATTTTCCTTTTGTTTCCGTGGTAAGTGACAGAATACGAACTAACGCATTCCAATTAAACAGTGTTTATCACTGATAATTGTATTGGACTTTGACAGTATTGGCGGTTTACTTACATTTTGTTTTTAGAAACAAAAGTTTCCATGATCAAGTAATTTAAGGATGTGTGTTCAAAAGGACCTAAACGAATTGTTATGCTTATTTTTACTAAATCATCTTAATTTTGCTTATTTTTCCCCAAAAGTTAGAAATCAAAATTCCATTTATTCAAACCATTGATTTCTTAAATAAAAAGTAATGATGCATATGCAGCATAGTCTTTCGCGAAGAGCATTGAAATGAAATAGTTTCATTGTGCTATTGCTAACATTTATGGAAAACTATAATGGCACGCATGTGGATAATGTGAATAAATGATTTCAACATAGCCACTGCAGTTAGAGGAACATGCGATATTTTTACAAACAATAATTCTGCTTGCAGTTCATACTAAATATTTTCTGAAAGATATATGATTCCACAAAAAGTTGTAGCAAACTCTAAATTACACATCGTGCTTTTGAACTCTTCTGTGGAAATAAGCTCGTTCGGTAATAACAGTAAATCTCTCTGGTTCATATTGAACCGTTACGTAGACGTAGGAAAGAAAACAAAATTAAAGTTTTACCTTAAGAGTAACTAACTAACATATTTCAATACCTACATTTAAATTCAATTCCTTAGTACAGAAAACAATCAAAACAGTGCTAACTTATAACAAAGAAAATTATGCAATATTACGCAGAATATAACATGGCATTGTTGCTTATCTTTCGTTTGGCAAATACCCTTCTCGGTTCTAGAAATTCGTGAGAGACGGTGATTTATTGTGAAAACGCGTTAAAAGGCATGGCTTATTTTTATAATACTGCCGTCTTACGTCAGCTTCATTGCAATTTTTAACGAGAAAACCAAACAGAAATTCACTAGACAAATTTCGAGAGTAAAATGTGTCATTTTGTGCCATCGTATACATGTTTTGCTTCTACAGAGGCGAAATAATAGTTGGTGTCTAGTAGGACTTGCTTATTACTTCTTGTTTGTCTCACTCCCCTGACGCATCTATTACGACTCACATTTCATCCCTGGTTATTTTCACATCTCGTGTCTAGCAACTTCCAGGTACGTAGTACCTTTCGGGTAATCTATTCGCATTTTGGTGGTTTCGTGACTCGCGTATATGCCGAAGTTGCAGTCATAAAGCCAGACTACCGCCGGAGCGCGAACTTTTATTGCTCGTTCCCTCTACTTATAACCAACGTAAGATCAGCCATTCAGGTAGGAAGTCCCTTCGACCCAACGGACTCTGGGAGAACTGCTGAGAGATCTCGTCCGTATAAAAGGCTGTAAACCTTGCGATAGCGACTAAACGGTGAAGACTTCACGAATCAGATCTGTGAAAAAGGGGAGGCAACGAGAAAGGCGCAGAAACATTGGTACTGGAGAGCTAAACGTAATCGATGTTACTACCAACTTCAATAATCTTTATAGTGAAAATGGAAATAATGTAACCATTAAAGATGCTGGTGAATTGTATTTATCGATAAGTACAGAGCAAAAGCCTTTCTGTGGCAATGACAATGAAAGGTCGGCGAGTGAAAAGGTAACAATCGTTCAATTGTGACAAAAAGTTCGAGTAACATTGTCAAACATTTCTCAACTACCACTTAACCATCCCTATTAAAATGTTATTATCATGCAATTAAGCCATCCAAAGTGATCTAGACATTCAAAAACACCTGTGGTGAGAAATTATGCTGTGGAATAACGTTTTACTAATGTAAAAAATAATTTTGATCCTCTACAGAAAAAGTAATCTTATGTAGGTGCAAAAAGTTTCAACAAGTGTCATTTCTATACAGAGGTGGTTTCATACGTTTCCGTCCTGACCAAGAAAACGCTCAACAGTGTTAAGCGTTGAAGCAAGTAAACCATCTGAGCAGTGTTATCTTTAATTTCGGCAATGCTATAAGTTTGTCGACATCTCGTCCAGGTATTTGGAGAGGGGTACTTGAGGTGGATGTGGTGCGTGAAATATCGTAGTGTTTAGCTCCTTCATGACAATGCACTTTTGTTTAAGCTTAGATTGCAAGAATGTTTGCTTCAAGGATTTGGACCATTCACCCTCATGTCTAGATTGGCGGCAAAGCGAATTCTACCACTTATCGAAAATGAAGAAAGACTTTCTAGGAATACATTTTCAGATACGCGTGAAGTGAAAGGCGAAAGGCGATTTTGACTATTTTGCGAACAAAAGTTTGAAGTGTTTTTTCAGAAGCCTAGAAATGTTAAGATGAACAATTAGTTTGGAGTAAAAGATTATTAAGTTGAAAATCTATGTATTTTTTCTTTGTATCAAAAATAGATGTTTGTGAGGCCAGACACTAACGGAACACACCTTGTAGCTTGCCAGAATCCTACTTGAACTCACAAACGTATACTATATCAGCAAGCGCTATTTCAAAGCTAAGTACCCTTTCCCTTTCATTGGGACTTTCTGGGATGGGGCTCTTTTCATTTCTTTTATTGATTTCCTAGGTTGAAGCCGATTCGAGCTTTATAAGTCGCCGATTAACAGTTTTGAAGAGAAGATTAAAGCGTTAGTTCCTACACTGCTACCGTTACATTTGAAAGTAAAAAAAATACACGGTAGATTTTATCTGAAACTGAGCGTTTTATTTTCAGGAGACAGTTGTTTATGTAACGATATCGTATGGTGTGTCAATTGAAATTGAAATCAGCGATATTTATACATACATATTTTTATGTACTCGTTTATAATATATATAAAACTGCTTATTTAAAATTAAACGAATCAGTTTTTCTTTCAGTACATTCAGAAAAAAATATTATTCTCATATGTTTATTCTCGATTTATTGGTCACGGCTCTAAAATAATAACTTGTATCATTTTGAAATTCCCGAATCTAATGGCCAATTACAAAAAAAAAATCTGTTGGTTTCGCCATCGCTCTTCCTCTTCCACAAAGACACTTTGTGAACGACAATTTCCCATTAGGGATCTCATACCACCGCCATTACGCTACATCTCAAACATACTCGCCATTCCAGCATCAATTCTTGTCTCTCCTTGAAGTTTGATGAGAAATTTGCTCTACGTCAAAATATTTTCTCCTGGTGAATGGCATCATGGGCGATCGGTAACTTTGGAACGCCGACGTCGGCTGCGCTGAATTCGTCAACAACAGGCTTTGCAAGTATCAGCCATATTGCAGAGCGCCTCTTCGTTATTTTTCAGTGGAATTTTGTGTTTACTCTTCTGTCAGAATATGTCTATTCAATGTTATTTAAAATCGAACATCACCGTCGATGCGAACGGGCAACACCACATTAATCCTTAATGAACTTCGTGAAATGTGTATCGGAATACATTTTTTTTTTGTAAAAACTACCCTCGGATGAAACGCGAGTTTATTTTTCTCTTTTGTATGAGTTGACGTGATAATTATGAGTGACGCGCCGCTTATTGAAATGTAAGTTAATATGATGTACTTGGGTGCAGTGCTTCTGCCATACCAATTCCGTAGAAATATTTTTCATCATATTTCGTATCTAAATATTAATTAATGTTTGCTCGTATCTCTTTTCCTACCGAATGTCAGAGGGAATTCTTAAATCACCTTGTAAATCAGCTTTTAAAATATTTTTTCCCCCATTTAAACCAAACATTTTCCCAAGAACGTGTTACGGTGAATATACGTTACTATTTGATCGTATTTATCAAAAGTGAAACTTCTTGGATTATAGTTTAAAATATTTGATCCAATCGTGGTGTCACACACAACTCGCAATGAATTTATTAATTCCTGTGATACGCAATTCAATGGGCACTTGCATTGTATTTTCGATTAAAGCATTAATTAATTTAGTTCGTATTCACAAGGAGAGCAAGCCCTCTTTCATAGCATTGTTTTTACTCTATTTGCAAGACATACAAGCACAAACACATGTGAGAGTCCACGGCGTTATAGTTCCGCAAACGTAACCAACTGGCATGTACTACGTGAACAACTACGTCCCGTTCTCATCTAACTTTCGTCTCATGTCCATCAACTCAAATACGTAAAGGTATAATATGAAAGCAACATGCATACGATATTACGTTTTCCCGCTAATTAAGATAATTCTCATGAGTAAATTACAAGAGGAATAATTTCACTCAAATATTTGTATTTAAGCATACTGAAAGGTATTCTTTAATGAGTTTAAACTAATGTGCAAATACAATTTAAAATGACTATAAAAATACGTATTCATGTAGTAATGTAAACAGAACGAACACAAATGAGAATTATTTAAATTAGACTTTTGCAGACCATTGATTTTTTTTCTGACTACATACGTAAAGAAAGTAAGAGAAAATATAATTTTGTAGCGGAAATCGGTGATATTCTCTTTCTACAAAACTACTGAAATTCCCTTTGCAAAAGGGAAATTTTTAACACATATAGCCTCTGCCGCATTGGAAATTAGTTATAAAGATATTGCGCAGGCGCCACATAATTGTGATGTTGCTGCTAAGAAACGCTTTCGAATTTTCTGTGTGGGACGCATACTTGGTTGAATCCTTGGGTCTGTCCGTATGCAAGTTCAACGCGAACGTCTGGTTTCCAGACGAGGCAAGCGGTGCATTGACCAAGAGGATAGTCCTTTGGGGCGACGTTAGCGGAAGTACTGATGTATAAGAAGAGAATATTTTATAGAAAAGAACGAGAAGGAAGTAAGGAAAAAGAGAAGAGCAAGAAGCATTCATAAACTAGGCGAGGGGGGG
>BOPP01000008.1:13803044-13816310 GCA_017312745.1 Gryllus bimaculatus
AGCCCGAGGGCCGGAGATCGATTCTCGGTGCCGCAGCCGCCGGCGCAGAGGAGCTCCGTGCGAAATCTCTGGTGAAGGAGCGGACCTCTGGGGAAGGGATTTTTGAAGAATCCCCGGCGAGGGATTCATCGGGAATGTAATGTTTACTTTGAGTATTTATTCATGCCGCCATTTTTATTTTATTATTATTTTTCTGCAAATTTCAGAATATCGTAGTAGTCATTAAAAGGTTGTGAAGTTTCTGTAAATCTTCGTCTGCAGGTTTTTTTAAATACATTTCCGAATACACTTCAAACTGCCAATGACATATTGCCTTTTTTTGCACAAATTACTCGTGAATGCCACGATGCTTCGCCTTAGTTATCGCGAAAATGTATAAAAATCTAACTTTTTCTTGAAATTCGTAACTGCACTCATTTTGATATAATCTTCCTTCAAAACAACACATGCAATACGTTTTAATATGTTTTCCATAAAAATAATTAATGAATTTGGAATTTCGGAATCATCCAAAACTGATTTATGTCAACTGAAATCAGTTAACAGAAATATTAGTATCTTGAATAAAATATTTCGTTTTGTGCTATTAATGTGTGTTTATGAATGCATATGACGTCATTACCCGACCTACCCATGCTTAGCAAGGTGAGGTTCCGCATCGCGGGAAATGTTCTGCTCTTGTTTCATGCCGACCTTCGGGCAGCGTCGGGTAGCATTTGCACTTGCAAAGCCCGGGGCGCCGCCATACGTTCGTATTATGCAAGTCGGCTCGCCTAGATAATATGAGCACCAAGAATTAAAAACAGTAATTCTATTGAAGGAATAAAAATGTTACTATTACCATTGATCATACCTAATAAAAAAGATAATGTAATTGAAGCTTTGGGGTGGGGGAAGAAAAAGCAAAATTAAGAAAGAAATTGATGACCTGCCAAATAAAAAGGAATTTGAGGGTTGTGAAGGATTAAGAAGATCGACATTGAAGATGAATATGACTGTAAAGTCAAGGAGTAATTTTTTAATATGAATGAATGGACGAACTACTAAAAGATCAAACAACGCTTAATTGTAATTTTAATACTTTAAATGTGTGTTGAGAAATTTAATTTTTGTAAACGTTTGTTTAATATTATTTTTAGGCTGTACCGTTGCAGCATGATCTTTTCCCTCTACATAAACGTGTCCTGAAATGAAACATGTATGTGGTAGTCACTTAAGGAAGGAACATCAATACGCTGAGGTGGCCTACTAACAAACGGTATGAAATCTGCACCAGCCGCAATAAATGTACCATGTAAACGCAGCCACTCCGTTACAGAAGATAAATATTGAAAATTACCATTATGTTCATTTATGAGATTGCTTTGTAACAATGGATTTATAATCATTTCATTTCTGTTCATATGTTTGGACATTTTTGTGTTTGAAAATACTTTCCTAGGTTAACAATGCCAAGTTTTTTGGCATTATTGCTTTTAATTACGTTTTTATAATTCATTGTTTGAGACTTACTTTGTGTTTTTGTAGACTGCATAACTAATAAGTTGATCTTGCAGAACTGTTATAGATTGTGTGTAATTGTAAAACATTGAAGTTTTGAAGTACATGTTTGAAAACGTCAGACATACATTGACTAGGAAATATTCAAACCTGTGAATTTTATTTGTGAGATTTTTCATTTTTAACAAGCAGGTTTTACAAAAGGCAGAAACGACCATTCACATAACATGTCGAAGCACGTGAAAAATTGTTCCTAGACAGGAATATTTCTTCAGACTGCTTATTGGCTGGTGCTGCAACGACCGTACTTCCAAACTGATAATAACGAGCACTGTGCAAGAACTGGCATTCAATTTTCGCTTTCATTTGTTTTAGCTTTTGTTGTAATTGGAATCAAAGATATGTGAGAGGGAGCGTCATCGATTATATTGGTAAGTTATATGAACAGAAATTCAATTTCATTTGTGAAATTCGGGATCCAAACAGTAATTCTGCTAACTGAACAAATGTATGTAAACGTTTCTAAAAATATTTTTATCTCAATTTGTTAATTGGTATGGAAATGGTTTTATATTTCATAATACTTCTTTTAATTTTTTAAATACTTTAATAATTTTCATAATTGAAACGAAAATTATAACGTGTTTATGGTAAAATATTTTACGTTTCAATAATTTCAACCACTCGTAAGTTTTCATTTTTCGACTTCATTGGCAAATTACTATGGATTGTTGTAATCTAGGAATTCAACCAAATAATTCCAACATTTCTACACTGAAATATGCACTCGCATTTAATATAACTCCTTTTGTTTCGACACAAAGGGACTTAATAAATGTATTTGCTCGCCGTGTGCTGGAAAGCTTCTTGATTCAAGTGTGTGTAAAATTCTATAATGTTCAATGTAAAATTTGTTGAAGGAAATTGTGTTGATATTAGGTTTTGTAGCCGTATTCACCATTTATTTTATACAAAGCGATAATACATCGAAAATAACATATCATAATATCGCATTCGACACGAAGTTGCACCTTTTAATCATTTCTTCGAAACGGAGTGATACAATATGAAAATTTTACCTATTAAATATAATAATTTGTTACCATTGCCAGTCTCTTTTAAAGTAAATACAAACAAGCAACCTAAGCACATTTGAAATGGCCTACCTAAGTCCATTAATGAACATTCCCTCTTGCAAATCTTCAGGTTGAAGTGTTAACTTAGATCTTAATTTTATGCGTGGATGTTAGATGTAAAGCAATGTCTTTAGGAACTCATTTGTTTGAGAAGTTTGACTTAGTGACTTATAACGGTTCACACCTTTGAAAGAAACATTGTAAAAAGTTCTTCATAACTTTGAAAATATTCTTATGTTATGTAACGTTTGAAGCATTATGAACTGGAATTACAAAATCTTTTACGTTACATTTTTACAGTACAAAGTGTTGCATCGTTTAACCCTTTTGGATTCATTGTGTGTATTTATAAGACAATTACATGTGCAATGGAAGTATTTGAAATTAATAGGTCATTTCTGTTTCGTGGCAAATATTTGAAGGTATTGAAGTGAAACAATTGCAAAAGTCGTTTTTGACGGCTTTGTCAGGAAATTGCCTTCAAATACGGCTATTAAAAATTTTGCTACCATAATTCTTGCCGTAGCACGCACTTGCGTAATGTGTTCGTCCTCAGTTGTCGGAGTACAAAGACGCCGAATAATGAAAAGGCTCCGGAGCTCGTGTCAGCTGGAAAGCCATTTCTCCACATGCTCACATCCACTAGATCACCCATTCCGGGTTTCACCCGGTCCTTTGGGGGTTAAAAAATTAATATACTCGTTAACTTTAAATATCTCCTGGTCATCCGATCATTGTACTTTGAAAAACATACTTCCAGTATAACATTTTTCTATATCAAAATGTCATAAATTTACTATTGACAATTCCGTCTCACATTATGTCACCTTTGTATATAAACACATTATTGTATCCAAAATAAGTTTTGTTATTTTTGTTGTAATTTATTTAAAATAATAGAGTTTTCTTCGAGTTTGAAAATGCTTATTAAAAATGTCATAAATAATAAATTGATTTGTTTGTCTTGCATTGCTTTACTTGATTTGAAAAAAATGTGTTAAAATGATAGTTACGAACCACAGGATTAGACGTGCGGCAAGTATCACACTCTCCATTTCGCACACATATTCCTCATCCACTGTGGCCATGGCCCGGCCTGCACTCGCGGCCGCGTGTGCGAACTGTATTAAACTTCCATTTATATCGTTCTATGTCTAGTTGATCAACTGAGTATTACCGCTGCTAACAAGTTCCGCACGAGACCAATGCGTTATTACGAGCAATTTTGTGTGATCCGTTGCGTCATTGATTATCTTCTATTTCAGGACTTGTTTTGCATCCGTTACCTGCAGAAGTAGGCTTGATTGTAGCACACATTTCATAAGGGGTTGCATTCGTAATTTGACATCGATGTGCAATATCTGTCGGTTAAAAATGAGGGGTTTCGTGGGCGTTGTTGAAGCTATGTGGTTTACGAGCTTTTCAATTAGCACAATACTAAATTACCAGAACATAAAATTTGTAGAAATTACTTTACCTTTCTCATCAGATTTGAAATGATTATAAGAAATGTTTGCTCTCACAATACAAATACTCATCTAAATAATGAATGATGAGCTTTTAAATTATTGCTGTAATTGAAGTTTTTATTATTTCATTTTAGAAATACATTTACCAACATTATCAGATGAGTTTTCAACATTTGAAAGCTTCATTACGTTTCCGAGAATTTTGGGAAATACAGTCTCCTGCTTGCTCAATTATTACTTATTACGCAACGAAATGAAGCGTATTGTATACAATCGATAATATTGTCTTATTTACATAAAAAATCGAAACATCCCGGTTCAAATGAAACAATTTAGAAAAATATAATATATTTGATATTTCTTTAGAAGATAATATCTTGACGAAGTTTCAATTTAGAAATGCTCAGTAAACTGATAGAAAAGGTGAAAAGGTAATTCGAATTCAATTCTACAGACCGATCCTGCGCGCTTTATTCTTAATGTACATTATGGCTGTCTGTTTGACCATTTTTCCGAACGAGCGTCTGTATGTGCCACAATTCAGTTAGGGAACGCCTACACATCTTGAGATGACGGGAGCCAATCTCGAAAGCCCCCAGGCGCACGCCACTGCTCTCTGGCTTTCGCCCAGCCCACGTACCTCCAATGTCCGTGTCCCAGGCCCACCCCTTCCGCGCTTCCCCCTCCTCATCTCTTGCACTTCCTTCTCAGTCGTTTCCTTCTGGGTTTCCCTGTTGCTCTAATATTTTATTTTGTATGTACTCATCCTGTTTCCTCTTGTTTATGTCTATGTCTCATTATAGCCCAACCTACTCTATCTCTCCCCGCACCATCTGATTTCACTCCACTTCTTCCTGCTTTGTTACTCTCTTCCCGCATCTCCCTCATATATCTCCATTCCGTCTAACTTGCCTCGCCCTCTCTTTTTACAATCTTTACTGTCTGAGAGACGTCTACACTTAGGTTCGGTTTCCAGTGTTTCGGACATTTAATTCGGCAAAAACTCTGAAGACGTTCAGGGATGAAAGCCCTGAACTCTGATTGTTAGTCCCGAAGAACGTCCCGGTATGACAATCGAAATGTTGGCAAGGCGCGGCGTCTCCGAGGCAGTCAAAATTCCACTGCACTGGCGCGGAGCTACGTCTCACTTATCCACCTACTCCTTTTTTCTTTTCCCAGAACTGTCCTTCGAACCTTTCTGCTTCCCTACGACTCCCCGCCGCTCCCACTATTTCCTCACGTCACGACCCGTCCGTCCACACTGGCACGCGCGCATATTAGTAGGACAGATAAGAGCCGCAGACTTGAAGCTCGTTTCGGGCGGGCCCGCTTTTCTGCCCACATGCGCGGCGGGTCCGCACCTTCCCGCCTCCTTCCACGCCCTATCCCACCCATTCCCCTTCCCAGCTCCCACCGCGCGTCCCTCCGCCCGTCTCGCCGCGGAGGAATTTATCATAAGCGCTCGGCCAAATTTTTTTCTGGCGTTCGAATCCCCTGCTGATCTGCCGCACGGCACCGCCGCCAGCGCCGCGCTCCCGTCGCACGCTCTTCTGCGCGAGCATAATGCACCTCGAAGCGGCGTGCGAGCTGCTCGCCACTGGTATGGTCCTTCAATTCAGATCCATTAACCCACTTTCAGTTTATTTCCTCTTGCCCTCCTCTCACTCCCCAATAGTTCTTTTATCTTCTCCGTCGTTACTTCTTTCTGCACGTTAAGATTCGTAATTTTTATCTCATTTTTCCATCTGTTCCGCCACAAACTTTGAGTAAAATGCCAACTTTCTTCCAGTTTTCCAGATATCTCTATGTTTACCATTGCTAGCGTACTATTCATACAACGAGAGAAAGAGTAATTAATCATTCTTTCGATTTATCTCCTGTACATACGTTACTCGTCATAAACCTAAATGCAATCTAAAAAGCAACTCTATCGAATTCCATCACCATGCGTTCGCTGTGCGTTTAGGGTGAAGAGTTGCACGGGAAAGTGTTCGTTGGTATTTGATGGAATCTACCGTCCGGGAGATGGTTTCTAGGTATTGTTGCTACCGTGCCCTTCATGTTTTTTGTCAATCACATAAACATTTTAGAAGACCTATATTTCAGTTAAGGTTTACTCCGAAAAAAAAGTACGAGTTTAATAAATGTCCCCCAGAAGAGTAATTTTGGAGAAGGTTCATTCGCAACTTTATATTTAAAAAAACCCTCAAAGATGACAATTTGTTGAAAGATGATGTTAGTTTAATTTTCTTAGACTTTAGTTTCATAGTCATTTATCGATATTAATTATTATATGCGTAAATGGAAATTAAATCTTATGAATATTTGCATAAATACATTTTTATTAAGTTGCTTCCATTTGCAAAAGAACAGGGTCTAGAGGCTGAGCTGACATTAAAAATCCATAGAGTCCAAGAAACAATCATTTAATTCTTCCGACGTTCATATCACATATTCTTTGCAGGTTTCCTTCCTATGCAGCACATTTATCGAAATGACGTTTAGATGACGCACGCGTTCAACTGACTGCCGGCAGCACATCTGTCATTGACCTTGGCGGCTTTTGTACCATTGTAGCCGAAGCTGTCAAAAAAGACCCCGCTGCAGCAGCGGCCGCTTTGTACGCTGTGCGAGGAAGTGGAGCGCCGACGCAACGGCGACGTTGGCTGCAGCGCCCGCGCGTCAGCGCTCGCGTTGTTGCGAGGCGGATTAATGAAGTTCGATTGACGCTAATGAACGCGGAGTCGCCGATCGACAGTCGCTGCTGCGGTCACGTGAAGGGAAAGAGAGAGAGAGAGACCTCTGGAGGAGATGTGCACGATGCCAACGCCGTATCTTTTCGCTACTGGCGAATGCACGAAACGTACTGTTGAAAAGCATCCACGTACACTTTAAAAACATCCAAATCCGGACCGGATGGCCGAGATCGTTAAGGCAGTTGTGCAGAAGCGATCTCGGACCGAAAGATCGCGAGCTCAAGTCCCGTCTTGGGCATGTTTCTATTTGTGTTGGTTCTTTCACCCCCTATCCCCACCATATCATGTTATTTTCACAGTTACCGTACTGTTAAATGCAATAGTGATAGCTAATGTCCTAGCTGTTGATACGAACTTAAATTTAAAAAAATACCACCCAAGACAACCAAGTCTCTGTAATAAATTCAAATAGCCTGTTTCGTCACCCGAGTGATACCTCCGCTAGTGGGTGAAAGGAGCCCAGCGAAATTTGCTTAGTCAGACGGAAGAGCGGGCCAGATGGCCCAAGTTTCGCTACGAAAAAAAATTATCAATTCAATTCAATTCCATTAACAGTGGGAATATGTGATTATGATGCGTCATCGATTTCGATGTTTTTTCAGAAACGTTGATGTTTTAAACAACGATGTAATAAAGCAAATATTTTTTTTAAAACGTGTATTGTGATCGATGTTTTTTTGGGTTTCGATGTTTTGTTTGTGGATGAAAAATTCCCATAATCACAATATTGTAAAAGTTAAACTATATGAAATAATAACTGTTAGTTTACGTGTTCAAACCAGACAAACGCTACCACCTGTACCACCTGCATCGTACAAACTATCTTTCACCGGAGATGATTCAGATGCTCTGGAATTCCCTATACTTTCTTGGTATTTTGCACTTGTTAAAGCGGTCAACGGATGCCCCGTGAGTTCATTGGCAGCTCTTTTCTTCCCGTACCTTAATTCGTCGAAATGAAAAATGAGAGTTGAGCTCGCATTGATTGAACATCGATGTTAGAGATGCTGGCTCAGTGAAGCATGGCAGCATTCCTATAGTCGTGCGGGTTTGTCACATGCGTGACTTTGTATACCTGTTCCAAATATGGAATTCTACTTCAAGGGCTTTTTCTTAGCACCCATTTCTTATTTTGAGAATAATGTACCTCATCAGCCATAAACATCCTTTAAAAATGCATAAACGAGTATTGGAATTCTTGTACGCTAGATGCTATTTTAACTTAGGTTCATAAAGTATTATTCGTTTCTAGCCTGGGCGTATTCATATTTTGCGTCGATTCGAATTTTTGAATGTTGGTACATCGATGGCTGGTCCGCTTTGACGTTGACGGAAAAAATGCAGCCAAGGTTTTGCTAGATTTTAAAAAAAATGCTCATATATAATCAACAGTTGTCGCTAGGCGGATTAACACAACGCGGGTCGGCGACTTCTCGTTCATTAGAAAGAGTGGTCTATCGACTGATGCTGCTGCTGTCTCGCAAATGGGCCTGGAGGAGATGAGCCGAATCCGAACGAAGCTGGTGCTGATGCTTCTTTTCACTATTTTGAATGTGCGAAATATTTATGAAAAAGGATCCGTTCAGGTTCGGTGTGTGTTGCAGTATTATAGAGGAGTTATTCTAAGAGGGGACCACTTTCACTGGTCGAGAAACGAATGAACGCCATGCAGGGCGATCACATTGTAACAGATAGGAAAAAGTATTTACAAATGTGCTGCTTGTAAACAAACGCACTGACAAAATGAGTGTATGGAAATAACCTGCAGTTAATTTGCCAGCAGTGACCAAGTAATGGGTTCAAAGCTGTCTCTTTTTACAGTAATCTCTCTATACCTGTGCAAATTTGATCGTGTCGTCTTCTCGTGAAGGAGTATATAGACATCCTGTTTTACCTGTCTGGGAGTGCATGTCTCGTGTTTAACCATATTCTGAAGGCGAACACATTCGCCCCGTTATCCCATGCCATAAAATTTGTATGCTGCTTTCTGGAGATTTAGCGAAAGCCCACATCCGCAGTGTTGCATTTGCGCTTCTAGAAGTCCCACTACGCATGCGCGCGTTCGCTAAAACTCTAGAGTCATTCGGCAAAGGAAGCGTGTAAATAGGGTATTCAGAAATACTCTCAACTCAATGGATTGAACAAAATTATATCGGGTACAGGTTTTCGTGCATTGGCGTTCACAATTCTGCCAACCAGGAACTCGTACCACGAAGAAAATCGGGAGTTGACGTGTTTCTTTCGTGGACGCGCAAAACTGTCAATATCCCGTGTGCATATGTGTGTGTGTGTGTGCGTGCGTGTGTGTGAGGCTCATAAATGAAACTAAAAGTTTTATTAATAGTTGTTTTTTCTTATTCAAGTAAATGCTGTTGTTTCATTTCCATTGCACCCCCCGTGGAGTAGTCCATAAATCAGATTTATCTAAATTACAAAATAAAAATTTTCATTCACTGAAAATAGTAGTTCCTGACAAAGCGGTTGGTCATATATAAAATATGTTTACTGTTATGATCGCAACATTGCGATAATCAGTACCATTTCTGCTACCATTCGACATTTGTCTGGAGTACTTTTTAATTTCTGGCGATGTTGACTATTATGCCGACTAGCGAAAAATACTTCTTTTCGCAGTTTTGAATGTCTCTGCAGTACGATGTCTCCTATTTAAGTATTTGGTGTCGTTGAGTTACCTAATACTACTTGAATGTATAGTTTGTTCACATGAGGTATGCAGATAATTATTTGTTTGTTAATAAGTTGTAATATACAAAATAAGTTAATCACTTTAACAGGTGCTACTTAGAAATCAGATTCGTTCTTTTTTTGGTGCCTCAATCATCAAACCCTTTTTATCTGGTCACCGAATTTATGCAAACATCCTTATTCTTTTGAATTTATGATGATTTCGTCATTATAATTCAAAAAGTATTCCACCATCCCAAATTCGTCTCAGAAGGCTTACGCTATCAAAAATCTATCATATAAGAGAATTGAAATGAACGAAATCTGTTCCGAAGCGATAGCGTAATGTTCTAAGAATGCAAATATGTTTTATGATGAACTGAGTTTATTAATATTTAACAACGGACATCTTCCGACGTACATGCACACTCGTAGTTATCTCCTTTCTTTTAATGATTTCATTAATTCTTCAAAAAATGCATTAATTCTAATCACTCTATGCAGATTTGCTTCTATAAATAGACAACGCTCCGTTTTTAATCAAGAAAGTCCCGTTGGCCTTTCAGAGCATCGTCAACAGCGGCGAACAGCATTTTAAAGGGGAGCATTTGGAACGAGCTGCACACTCAGTAATTTGCTGTAGATTTAATTGAAATTAAAAACAATAAGCGGTCCTCATCGAGGTCGATATGCAGATACGCAAGCTGCGCTGCATTTCAAATGGAAGTTAAAATGCTGATACCCGTAGAAAGGTTCTGTTAAAAATACACTGTGCCTAGCGCACATCGTGCATATTTGTTTTTCAAAATGTAAATGTTGCAATGTGACTATTCATTGCCTTCGCGGCATCGCATGTGCAAACGGTGCAAACTGAAATATTGTATATGGAAGCTGCATCTGTGCCATGATATTTCTCACCTAAGATGTTATTTCCCTCATTAGCATTGTAGCTCCTCCTTGTAAAAAAAATCTCCCTATATTCTGTTTCTCTAGATTTTAAGTATTTCAAAGAACGCATGGACGATTAAATACATTTTTCGTAATACTCTTGAGTAAATATATCTGAATATCCCAACCCTATAGAGGAATAGAAAGGTAATCTTAATGCAGGTAAGATAAGGTAACCGTTAAGAAATTAACATCTGCCAGCCGTTAAGGAATCACGAGTTATTTAAAATATTTATTTAACTTTGATATTAAATGACAAACAACATAAAGAACATAAACAAAAAGATAGAAACATATGGAAAAGCAATGTTTGATAATTCAATTAAAGTATTCTATTTTTAACTTATAATTTCTAATGTAGTAAACCTGGATATTGAATGAAAAATTATTATTATTATTATTATTATTATTATTATTATTATTATTATTATTATTATTATTATTGCTTCAATCTTTTGATTTTGATACATCCCCGTCGGTGCTGACGGCTGAACAACTGTTCAGAAATATTAATTATTTTCGATACTGATTGTTCATTGTATATTTCTGCTACTACGACGACTCCCAACCTCAAAGTTCTTTCAGCGAGAGCAGATCGCCAACGTTGTCGAGTAGCATTGTTTTTCTAATCTGTAAAATGAACTGAAATGTCATTTACTAAATAGTTTCAACATTGAGAATTTTGTCCTCAAAGATGTAGTAGAGAACGTCAGAGAGTTTTTTGGGCAAACGCCAGTATAACTGTTTCATTTTCTTTGTCTATATTCTTCCATCGATGCTAATGTTCCAAATCTAGGTCTTCTTTCTCATATATTATTTAGGATTTCAAGGGTAACCAGTCGACACTTTCACCACTTGCAATTTCAAAAATATCGCCTGGAGTATCCTCCTTAAATTGTGGAACGCATCTGTTTAAATGTGTGTAAAAAAAACTACCGCGTTTCAAGCAACACTCGAATCGAAATGAAAGACTAGGGAGATTTTGCACGGTGAAGCGTTTAGCAATCGACAGAACTATCGATTTTCTGCGCCTAGACAGTTCGACTTGTAGATAAAAAAAATTCAAATGGACGTCGTGTTTCGCAGTGGAAGCTAAATAAATGAAATAAATTACAAATAACTGAAAACGCAAAATGTATTGGACTAAAAACTATGTTTAATGTCTGTTTTGTATGTTTATGCTGTTATTAGCGAACTTTGTTAAATACGAAATAAAATGTGAAATCGTTACGTGTTACCAGAGTCCATTTCGATAGAATTTATTGGTACTTTTCTTCTGTCCTCCGCTGTACGTTCTGTGCTCTCCACAAATTTTCGACCGCGCGCCCTCTTCTGGCCTAAGCCTCCGGGGTGGAGAGGTCGCCCGCATTTTCGGAGATTGTCAGTTCCTCTCCTCTCTCCTCCTCGTCCTCTCCCCCACACACACATACACACACGCTGCGCACGGGGCAAGAGGCTAAGCCGGCCCAACGTAACTCAGCATCGCGCCGCGGCCGCCCACTGACGCCGGCTCGCCGAGTGGAGCGGGGCGTAGAGGGCTTGGAGAGCGCTGGCGAAGGCGCTGCTGATAGCCCTGGCGTAGCGGCAATGCGTAGTGCTGGCGCCGGGGCGGGAATGGAGGTTGCAATGGGAGTGAAAGTGGCACAGAGTTTGAAGACGCTGAACGTTGTTGGGAAAGTAGCCGGAGGAAGAAGTAATGTTGTATTCTGTGTAAAAGTCGTTGGTGTTGCAGATGATTTTACGGGTTCCACTGAAGAAACACGAAGCTTCCGCAGAAATAGTTATTAGTGTCAGCGTTGTAATAGACGCACCGCGATGTAAAAAAACACTAGAAGGCTTGCATGCAGGGGTTCCCTTCCAAACACATGGCGACATAACGTTGAATGACCAGACAGAAAATGATGGGTATGGTACGGATGCAACGGACGTTCAAAATGTTTGGGGATGTTCAAAGAAAAAAAATTTTTCTTCGCTGTTCAGCTGTGACAATTGTCAAGTCTGAAGGAAGTAATGTGACGACTGTTTAGTCTAGTTTAAGCAGTAAGTAGATTGGTGAAAAAAAAACACTAATCGGAGAAACCTCGCCATTGGTAGCTTTCGTGGAGTATGTGAGGGGTGCGTGGTTGTTATTGAAGGCTAAGTAGTGTGAACGAAATCCACGTAAGCAGTGTCGTTTGAGCGCATTGGCAGCGAATGCGGGTGGCGACGAGGGCGGCGCGGGGGCGCTCCACGTGCAGGAACGGGCGCGGGAGCCACGTGGGCGCGGCGACGGCCGGCGCGGCGGTCGGTCGCTGGATTAGGGGCCCGCGTCGCCACCTCCGCCTTTCCTCCGTGCTAATTGTGGCGCCCGCGCGGCTTATCGAGGAGAGATCCACAGGAAGAAAGGGTTTTTCCGTAAAGGCAAGAACGCGGGAACCGGAGGGCACCACAAGGCTTTGGATTTTCCGGACTTATAAGAAGCTTTTTCACTGTTATAAAATAGCGAGGGGGTGGCGTGACGTAGTAGGTTCCACGTGTGGCCTCGCCTATATAAAGAGTGTACAGAGCCAGTGGGTGCACCAGAACGATTGTGTGTCGCCAGGTGACATCCGGTCACGGAAGCTAGGCTTGGTTCGCGCCTTCAAAAGTAGGAAAGTGGCGAATGCAACAATCAAAACCATCGTGCAACTCGGGTTTGGATCGGCTTCCGCGATCAGGGTATAGTAGGCTATCAGAGCTAGGGGTGTAAGTATATTATTAAGTGTATATATTTGTTTTGTTTTCTTTTGTTAT